>VZRL01000332.1:373340-575469 GCA_013397895.1 Origma solitaria | reverse complement strand
TTTTTTTTTTTTTTCTGAAAGTTTTGTGTTATACAGCCCGACTTGTATACTTTGGGAAAAATCTTTTGCTGGAAATACATGTTCTGCACTGCAATATGAATATTTTTGTTCACTAAAACCTGCTTATTCCAAGAAGACTTGGAAAACTTTGGGAGAAATTTATGCTGTGTAAGATGCTTTGTTTCTGGGTGTGACGGTGCACAAATATTATATATCTGACATACTTGGGTATGGAGTTACATTGTTCTTGGCAATCTAATCAGGAAGATATTTAGTGAATGTTGTCAGAGCTGGGAATGGACCAGAGCACATACATTTAAAACAATAACTTAAGAGCAACTCACTTTTCCTTGATATTATAATCCATCTGAGTTTCTTAGTAGAGATTTTTTTTTAGACTATATTAATATCTGAAATTATATCCAGGAACTCTATTTTGATTATAGCTTATACAGCTATTTATTCAAGAAGCTGTGCAGAGGATTAAGTGCAAATACTAAATCCAGCAGGTTCCCTTGCTCTTTCTTAGGGCATATTTTTTTCTCCATTTGCCCTCTGAGTGGTAACTCACGCAGTGTTCTTTTCAGCATTATTCTGAACAGTATTAATTGAACATATTCTCAATATTTAACTGTACAGACATGTCTTTTGAGACCTGTGACACTGTTTTCAGCTTTTTGCTGTGTCTTACAAGAATGAAAATCTTGTAACTGAAAGTAGATTTGGAATATTTATTGTCTTGTTTGAAATTGTATGTGAAAAAGCTTCACAGTGATGTTGCACTCAGAAACTATAACTCTTCTAAAGATAAAAGAAATTGTTATAATCCTTTCACTAGCTAATTTCTACATGCTGTAAATGGATTGCTCTGTATTCAAGGAAAATTGCTCAAGGGTAAAAGAGTTTGTGACTTTTATTTAGTGCATTTTGTGCAGCAGTTCCTAGGCTAGATGGAATGATAAATAAGTTTCTGGTTTAGTAACTTGGAGTGAATCACTTTAGCTGTGTCTGAATTAGTAAAAATCATGCAACAACAAAAAAGATTTTTTACAGAGAAATTAAATATTTTGAACAGTGCTTTCTGTACTTGACTAGCTAATGTACCCTTTTTTATGGAATAAATAATTTTACTGTGGCTTAGAATGGGGACACTTGAGCTAGGATATAGAATTCAAACATTGTGGAGCACTAGATTTATTAAGATGCCACAGGTGATTGTGCTGGAGAAATCCATCCCCTTCTTTTTCAATGAGGTTTTAGAATTGGAATTGTAGTATGCTCCTGCCTACCATGTTGTGCTGGGACAGCAAATCTGCAGGATCAGCTCAGTGAAGTGGAACGTGCACCGTGTGAGGCTGAGCAGTGGGGAGGATGAAGCCAAGTGGAGATGCTCAAGACACAGTTGCACCACGTAGTTATACCCAGTCTGGCCCAGTTTTAGTTCCTAAAAGTCTGTGGTATTGATAGTATTTCCATGAAGGTTGGAGAGCTGAGGTAGATGCTGAGAAAGCAGCAGTTAGATTACGCCGTGGCGACAGTCTTGCACCTGGAACATCACACTGGTTTTAAAACATATTTTGATCCTTATTTATTTTTGCTCCCTGAATTAAAGTGTGAAGTTTTTCTGACAAGGGTATAGGTCAAGTGTTTCAAGATTCTTGCTAGGTGTGCCTAGGCTAGAATAGCACTTCTGCCATATTTTCCAGGGAGAACAGGAGGCATTCTGGGTTTTATTTTCCTAACTTGGTTTGTGCTCTTTGTGCTGCTCAGTTTTCCTCTAGGCTTTTAGCCATCTCAGCAAAGTTCTTTCATATGTACAGAATCCTTTACATTTACACAGGCTTGTTGTTTAAGGCGGTTTTTGAGCATGTTTTTGTCAGTAGAAAGCAGACTTTATCATGAGCTGTGCTTTTGGTGATACTTGGAGCGAGCAAACAGGGTTCGTAGTTCACACAGTTTACTTCTGTGTTCAGCAGTTCCAGCACAGAAACCAAACAGCCACATCTGTTTAGACTGCCTCCATTCTGCCGAGCCTTTGTAGCCCTGCCAAAGTTCTCCACATCACTGAGCCTCCCCGTGAAAACCAGAGACCACTTCGCTTTGTTAACAGGGCTGAAAGCCACTCACAGTGTGGCGTCTGGGGAGCGAAATTCTTTCAAGAATGAGTTACACTCAACCAGTTAGAGTCGTCAGAGGAGTAAATCAAAGGGATTATTTGTTTTGACTGGTGCCTGATTTGTTTTTGCCAATATTATGCTCAGTCAGAAAATTTTTAAAAACCCCTTAATTAAGTGTGATATTTTTATAAGCAAAAAATAGGCAGAAGAATCTGGTTTAGCTTTTGCTGTGTCCTCCATGCAGCAGCTTTATCATCTGAACCATACTGGCTTCTTTCTGTTAAGTCTTATAATGAACAATAATCATGCTTTAAAAATTGGGTGACAAGATTACAGTTTGTATAATAAAAGGCTTAAGCAGGGGGCAAAAGATCATACTTATATCTAAAAATCTGATCCTGGGAACTGCTCTGCTTCTATAAATTGTTTACAAAGAATTAAAAACAAAGTGACAGAAATTTAGATGCCATGATATGAAGTGGACAAAGCAGAACGATTTTAGGGGGGGAAAAAAACCCCTTCTCTTGTTTTTCAGTTTTCTCAGCATTTGAAAGGAGCTGTGATGGAATATAACTTCAGTTCAGAATTATTAGCAAATATCCTTACAAATAACCACTGAGGAAATTTAATCTCAAAACTTTTTTTAGCAGGTTGTGCTTGCAAAGCTACTTAAACAGACTTAAGGAAATAGAATAGGAATGGACTGTTGTTTGACATCGTTAAAGTTGTTAAAAATTGAGTGGATATACTAAATGTTACTAGCTCAGAGTTCTCACTGTCGAGCTACAAGTCATTAATTCTTTGATTATGAACTTAAGAAACATTCAATTGAACTAGTTGAATAGGCTATATAATGACAAGTGAAATTTATGAGGAACTGCCACTGTATAATCTTTGCTAAAGAGATTTCAGGAGATAAAGCAGCTAGATGTCTTTATAATTTTATCATTAATATCAGATCAGTTGTACATGTGATGAACTGGAAACATACCTAATCAATATTAAGGGGTAGCATTGAGCTAATTATAGTGTTTATAGGTGGAAAATATTAGTACCATGAGTCCTGCAGAATTCCAAGTGGGTTCAAACATTTATCATAGCTTTATTAGATGGGGTAAAATGTTCTTGAGAGAACATTTGAAAATTTGATATTTACCCAACAGCAGGCCTGAAGGAGAGAATGGAAGGAATCTGCAAGTTCAAGATGTGATGGATGCCAGATCTGACTCTAGATGTAAGATAATGTACATAGATGTAAGATTAAATGTATCTATGTGTTCACTCATTCAAAATTGTGTTTTTTGGAAATTCACTTGGCAGTGAATATTTTTTAGGTTATGCAAATTTTTATCGAAACAGAAAATGTTTTGAACAGGGCTCATAGGCGACACTTACTGATGTTTTATTTGCCTGTTCATAAGATAAATGTTTGTAGTGTGTTAGTTACAGCAGAAAATAACAAAAAAGCTTTGTACTCATTGCTACTTCAAAATCAAATGTGGGGACCAAAACCTCTTTCTGTTTGCTGGATCAGGCACTTGGACTCCTGTTTTTGGAGGAAGTATTTTTTCTGAAAATGGTCCTGTTAACCTGGGCAACTTTCAATCTTATTAAAGGAGTCAGAAGTTAGTTGCATTTTAACCAGTACTGTGTGTTTCGTCACACTGAATGTTGGTGGTGACACCACCTGTGACCTTGACTGTTCTGTTCTTTCCTGTGCCACACCAGCTGCAGCTGTGACACAGCTCTGCCTGCGGCGTTTTGTCATCCTTGTCAGTTTTTTGGTTCAGGTCACTGAGCACCTTGCAATAAGGACTGGTAGTCTGAAGCTGATGAGATGTTCTAGAGAAATGTATGAAATGGGTTTATTGCTTTGACTTCAGTCCATGTTGCTGAAAAGGTACCATTTGTCTTGGTAGTAGGGTGGAATTTCACAGGCACCGAAAACTCTGGGGTGCATTTTCTGAATCTTGAAACCCCTGTTTCAGTTAAGTTAAAAAGTTACCCCCTGTGGAAACATTTGGTACTTGCCAAACTTACCAATAATAAGAAAATAATAAGAAAAAGAGACTGAGCTGTGTTCTCATTTAGAACAAAGAATATGATTGCCCTCCTAATTTTGCTATATTCAGATAGCTGTAGTTGTGTCCACAATATTCCAGGTTTTCAGGACGCTTAAATAGAATTACAGGGTAGTTACCATACCAAAGATTTTACAGCTGAAACTAGGGATGTGAGAAGTGGATGACACATGGGGAGCAATTAAAATACTGCTTTGTAAAAAGTTTAGACGTACAGATTTTAAAATAAAAGTTCCAGAAGTTCAGAGCAAGTACAGAAAGCTGTTTGACAAAGTGGGGGAAGCTGAGGGATTAAACTCGCTAAGAGGATTTGAGGCATGGGGAGTGACATGGTTGGGCAGTAGAAAGAGAAATCCTTTACTCTGTCATGTTTAACTGTGGAATTAGGATTGTCAGAAAAAAAGGAGGTTACAAAGGGGAGGTAATGAAAAGCATGGAGGGAGGTGTGAATCACGGTATGTGCACAGGGAATTAAAACAAGAATGACTTCACAGGACAGCAAGAGAGAGAAGACCCAACTTTTTAAATCCTGAGAGAGAGAGAGAGGGAAATGAGAAATGTCAGATAATAAATTTGACAATCTCTAACTATCCAACTCTTGTAAAATCGAAGTCTGTTCTCAAAGCCAGCATTCCTTGCAGGCTGCTCTGGGTCCTAGAGGTGTCTGCCAGTCGGCTTTCTCATATGCTCACAAACTCTCCTCTTCAGAAATTTTGTTCTTGATGGTTGCATCTAGATTTAAATTCTCCAAATGTAGTATTTTTTCACTCCTTTCTATGACTAATATTTTCAAGAACAGGGTAGTTCCTTTCAATCACTTTTTTTCCCAGGCTAATAGAGAGTTTTTCTGAAATAGAATTTCCTTGACCCACCAAACCACCACATAATGAAATTGCAAGGATTTGTTGTAGTTTATGTATCTTAGATGGGACTTCATCTGGAAGTTCATCTTCACCTTCCAATTTTCAGTCCTGCAAAGGAATAGTATTGGTCACTTTCAAGGAATTCAGTGGAAAGAACACAAAGTGTAGGCACAGGATGAGGAACGACAGGAAAGAATGACTGCAGAACAATTATGTGTTTCTGTAAGTGGGTTGGTGGGAGAGGACAAGTAACTGCAAATAACATGAAAAATTGCTAGAGATAATCTACACAGGGAATATTAGATGGAATATCATGAAAAGCTTCCTGACCATGACATTTAGCTGTCTACAGAATGGCTGATCACTTAGCTCCCTGAGTTTCCTTGGTTTATGTTTAAATGTTTCAAATGCTGCAAAATACTGACAAAGAGAAAAGTTTGCTGTCATATTGCATCTCTTCTACCTCTAGTTTTTAGTCTGTTTTTGTTAGTTCCAGTGGCTTATTAAATGAACTTCTACTTTAAAAGGCAGAACAAATTCCAATGTATGAAAAAATTACCTTTGCTCAGCTGTCTTGTTACTGGAGAGGCCTTGAGACATGCCCAGTCCAAAGAGAATTGTGGGCTATCATATCTAAATCTTCAGGCTTGCTGTTGGGAACTGTTACTTGTTCTCAAAGCTGATTTTTTTTCCTTACAGTCAGTGGTTTTGGTTTATCTCCAGTTAGTGAACATGACAGAAGCATGTCAGAACTAGTAAGGGATGCTTTCATTTATTAAGTGTGTGATTGTTTCCATGGCCTGGAAAGTTTGGGAGAAAAGCACAAAAGAGAAACAAATTAGTTTCTAAAATACCTGCATATGCAACCTGCAACAGAGTGATGATTTTCATTTGATAATTGCCCATTTATGTAGCTGATAGTGAAAGAGCCAAAGGTAGCACTAGCAGAAGTTACACAGCTGTTGGGAGAAGACTCATTGCAGTTGTCTTTATAAGACGCTTCTGGAACTGGCTGAACTTCTGCTGGCCTTGCGTTTGCAGCCTTGTACATCTTTGATGATGCTTTGGTATTCAAAATGTGTGGTTTAGTATGTTTTTCTCTTGCTCATCCAATCCTTTGATCACTTCTGTTTTGATGGAAATTGAAACTAGCCTGGACCCTTTACAGCAGTTCTCTGGAGATGATGACTTCCACCTTCTGAAATAATCCATCTTTTCCCAATATATGTTTTCAGGACCTGCTTTTAGAGCTCCTTCAGATGCCTCATGGTGTAGTAAAATCTAACTCCCAAGACAAGGTATTCTGCCTTTTAGGGCGATGTTAACAATGATTTATCCAAAATGGATACATTTTGCTGAGTTATGTGACAACTACAACCAAATTCTTTTAAAGACACTTTGTCCAACTTGGGGATAAAGTGGGATCCGGTTGTATTCACATCTAAGCTTCTCGTGGAAAAGAGAGATTAATTGACTATCTGCTATCTGAGAAGTGTTACATCATGAGGGTACTGAAAATTTGAGGACATTTGCTAGACATTGGTCCTAATTGCTGTCTATTTACATGGGAAGTTAATGCATGGAACACATTATATAAACCAAAGGAAATAATATATACTGTGAATATTGTTTGTTTCAGAACGATGCAGCCTGACTAATCAAAACTATATTGGAAGTGCATTAGCTGTAAGTGTTTAGACAAGATCCAACAAACTGTTTCTTGGCTGCTGTAGAGAAGGCTTATATGCAGCTTCAAAGGCTTTCACGCAGGGTCAGAGTTTCTTTGTGTCTCCCTTCTGTAAAAGCCATGAGTAAAAAAGCTGTTTCCTTCTCTGCTTTCCTGCTCTGTTGATATGAATGTTATTACTTGCACTGATGTTCTGAATACATTGTACACCAGTTGTGTTATGCATTTCCTTTCATCAAATTTACGGGGCCCCCACCTTCAGCCACGCTGGTCCAAAGAAAAAATACTTTAGATTACTGTACCTCTTTTGCTCAAATTTTATTTTTGTGATCTATTGCACTGCTGCCTTTGTGCTTTTATTTTTAAAAAGCTGTCAAAATTTGCATTTTCTTCTTTTGCTGTAGGAGATGTTATTTAACATTCCATCCATCACACAGTTTAGGTGTGTGGCTAGTGCTCAGTGGCTACACGTACTGTGTGAGATGTATCCTTCAGCAAGCACTGGGAGACGAGGAACTTCCAACCAAACCACCAGGCATACACAATGGTTTCTTTGTGCCTGTGTTTAACATGTTCCAACTAATAAAGCTAACTAATACTTTCACTTATAGGGATATTCTGCCAAAGCCCCTGACACTGAAAATGGTAATTTTTTCTAACTAAATATATATGAAAAATAATAAAAAATTTGCAACCCAATTAATTGAATGTGACCCTTGCAGAAAAAACCCCTCAAACATCAGACCATGTTCTTTGTTTATTGACTTTCTACCCACAGAATATTGCTTGAGGTAATTCTCTGTAGAGACTCATGTTTCTCTGGCAAAACATTCAGTCTGTTGTGGTAAGCATCTGCATTTTGAGAGGGAAGAGGTTTTTGGGAATCAAACTCCATACTGCACCAAACTAGCGTAACATGCAAACAGTGCTATTTAATCAGCAAGTGATTTTGCACTGTGGTAGGATGAAGAAGGGAAAATACAGGGGTGCTAGACATGTCACTAAACACCATGGAGGTTATTGAGGTGTTGGGATGAATTCTGAGAAACTAAGTGAAATTAAATAGTCCTTGGTTGTAGGCTTAAAAAAACCAAACAACAACTTAAAACCGTACCAAAGCAAACAAACCAATCAACCAAACAAAAAACCCCAACAAAAACACACACAACCCCCTGAGCGCTCTCAGCATATAGTCCAGACCCTGCAGATTACATGGAAGGGAGAATTGGCTCACATATTAATTTCTTTAAATGTCTCTCACATCATGTGTTGTCTGGATTAAAAACCTTTGTGCTCAAAAGGTCTTTTGTTCCTATCTCTAAACCAAATACAGGTATATGTTCACTAGAATTTCAACCACTGTTCGTATGGTCACTGTTAAATACTCCTGATGTGATGTGATAGTAATATACTTAGTGATTTCCCTTCTATTGAGATCTTTGGAAAAGCAGTTTTCTTGCTATGGCTGATTGGCATGAAGAAAATGCCTTTAAAATTTCTTATAGTAGCCTGGAGTCAAGAAATATGATTTCAGTAAATTGTGTATTTATGAAAACTTGTGTATAATATCCTGGATTTAAGGGGAAGGCAAACACTGCAGAAACAAAATGCAGAATCATTGAGGGTGAATTCTTTATTTTACCTTATCACATTTGCTATTACTAGCCTAGATAATATTACCATCAGTATTTCCTCTCAAGTATAGGACAATGTACTTTTCTGCTTTTGGTATAGTTCTGAGTTCCACAATGTTCCTTCAGAAAAGAACTTTGCTACAAATGTCATGTGAAATGAACTTTCATCTTGTAGCACTCTATGGTATTTTGTGTGTGCATGCACTTTCTCATATTGAAAAACATGTGCATCTCATTTTATATATAGATTGTTGTTGATTTAAGTCTTCATGATCTCAGATTCTGAAAACTAAAAATTTAATAACTTGTGGGATATTTAAGGATAATTGAAATGTTACATTTTCTGGTTAGAATGCATACACGTCATACCTGAAGATGTATGGTCTGTTTTGAAGTTCTGATTATGAACAATGCTTTATTAAGTGATTTCTGGTTTTCTTCTCTGTGTCCTCCGTGGTGGTCAAATTGTCAATAAATAGTCTCTTTGGCTGAATAAACTGAGAGGAAATTGTGGCTGAATATTGGAGAGGCAGGAGAAAAGACTGAAATTGACTGATGGAGTGTTTTTCCAGGAATGTAGTAAAAGTCCTGCATTTTTACTATCTCGGGTTGCCAATTTAGGTTGTCTTCTCCTCTGTGTCATTTCTATGATTATTAATTTTCCTGTCTTTCAGATAAAGTTACTATGATTGAGCCTGAGGTGGGCAGTGGGAGAGGAAAGGAATATCTTGAGGAGAGAAATGCTCTCTCTTTTGATTTGCTTGGTAGCCACAGTGATCCACCAAAGAAGACTGACCACTCACACCTGTCAGCTGTGCTGGGGTCCAGATTCCACCCTGAAGTTTAAAAAATGGGGATGGGGAAGATGGGAGGGAAATTTTAGTTACAACCAGATACTTGGGCTTTTGGATACCAATGTGTGCATACAGGTACAGCTGGTGGTCACAATGGTCTGGAGAGCTGGCAAAGGAAGGTCTCCAGATGCTGTAATGGCAGCTGTGGTAAGAGTGGTGTGTGGGGATGTCAAGACAACCTGGTGTTGGAAAATCATTGACATTCTTTAGTGCAACTTTTGTTATTACATGAAATGTCTGTTTAACACCCCCTCTTTGCAAGTACAGTTCCTGTTCAATGTACCTTGAGCTTTTATTGTGCTTTGCTGCTCTTTCCAGAGGAAACTCAGGTCTCTCATAATCACTTAAAAGCTTTTCTGCAACGTATTTATAGCCTGGTTTTCCATCCTGGTTTTGTTTCTCAGTGTTTCCGTGGGATAATTTGAAGATACTGTGTCCTTAGTACAAGAATCTGCTGTAGCTCAGTAGAGATTACTCTTGAGGCAATCTAGAACACTTTTTTTGTAGGTGTTTGTGTGTGTACTCATTTGTACTTTCACTGGTGGCATGAACATAGCAAAGTACATTACAACAGCAGCTAAAATCTGTTCCAAGGGAGCAGTTTGTATCAATTTCTTCACCTCAAACCTATGCTGTTTTGATGATACTGGCAACAAGTAATGTTCTCTTGACATACTTGAATTGGAGTCAACCCTTTCTACGTAATCGTGGAAACTTTTTATCTGCAGCTTTCTCTTTACCTCATTTGACTTCTTTACTGTTTCTACTAAATTCTTTCCTTGTGTATTTACAAAGAAATGAAATATTAGTCAGCTTTTCTTTTTGAAAAGCATGTTTATTGGAACATGTAGAATAACTGAATCAGTTGTGGAATACAAAGTGTGAGGTTGTTTGTCAGATTGCAAAGTTTGTAGGCAAAGTCCTAGAAATATTTCAGTTCCGTGTCTATTTTCGTTATATGTGACTCAGCTACAATTATAATGGAGTAATTAGGATAGATTAGTATTGAATGTCCTGCAGCTGGGAAGAGTAAAAGTTAATTACTAGAGTGAGATCTGCAACTACAGCCTGAGTTATGTGAATGCAGGTAGTTTCAGAAAATGAGCATGTGACTTGTGTGTTTTGGGGCTATAGGCATTGCAGAGGACCCATTCTTTGGAGCAGCTTTCTCCAAGAGGATGTTTGACACATATTTCAGTCTGGCAGCAGTAGCAGCCCCCTAGAAGAATAGTTTTGTCTTTTTTTATTCTGAGTAATAGAACAAGTTAGTTTGCATTTTGTTTCGTTTGTAGAATGCAAAATCCAGGTGAACACTTTTGCTTCCTCTTGAAGATCAATCAAATAAATGTTCAAGTTTCATGCTTGTTCTGGCCTTACCTTGCAACTGACATATTTTAAGAGTCATAATTAAAATGTCCTCACAGTGTCGTCATCTTTGAACAAATTGGTGATTCACATTCCCTTTGGTCTGTCCCTGTCTTATGTGGTTAAAAACTGAACTGTCTGCCTCAAGACTTCAGTCTCTTGAGAAGACCATGATAGACATAAAAAATGCTGGCCAGCATTCAAGCATATTTTCTTCTTTCAACAGGTATGAAGCATTCAAGTGTGGCTTCGAAAGTCAGTAGTAAACTGTGTAAGACATCAGTGGGAGGAGAAGAGTTCAGAGATAACTACAGGTTCCTATCAGTTATTCTGAAATTGTTGTGTTATTAACACTAATATGTAGGAATAAAAAATTCCTGAATGCACTCAAATAATTAAAAAAATGAACCAGATTTTTCATGCAGTTATGTCTAATAACAAGGACTAGAGTGGATGCATTAGGAGAATCATGTTCTTCCTGTCCCTATTTCTCTCTGTGCAATCTTGTCAGAAATTTATTTAAAGGATAGAATAAGTTTCTTTTAATATTAAACTATTAAAATATTTGAGCAGGTACAGCCGTGATAAAATCTTAACTAAACATGCCTTTCAAGCTTATTAATTCAGGACATATAATCAGTTTTGTGTACTATTGTGATAACCATTGTGTTTCATTTTGAAAGTTAGAGACACAAAACTTAATAAAATTAGAATAGGAGCTGCTGAGAACAGTGCCTGAGGGAGAAATTAAATTCATTTCAACACAAGGAGATATGAAATGAAGTACAAATAGAACAGCAGTAATAGCTTTAGTATGACACAAGGTTTCATTAAAAATCCAACAATCGTTATTGCATTCAGTGTCGGGGTTGTGGAGACTGACTGAATGAATATAGGGTCTTTTTGATGCTTATCTTAGAGGTTAGACTAATGTCTCATAGCAGTCAGTGGTGCTTGCCATCTGGTTAACCAGTGCTATGTAGCTGTCAGAATTTCCGTGAGCACACATTCCTCTGTCATGTGTGAAACTGGGGAATGCGGGGATAGTTAAGTAAAGAAGTTGTTTCAACTTGCAGCCATAGGAAGAGAAATAAGAGGGAGGTGACATTGACAATGAGATACACAACCTTTCAGATAAAGGTCAGGGATTTAAGTCTAAGGTGAAGTGACAGGGAGTATTAGTTAGTACTGACAGATTTTGAGTGGCCTAGGGACATAAATTTGATGTTAAGTCCAAACAGACAGAAACCCACATCACACAAACTCATCTGTATAACCTGGATCTAGCTGGTGTTTCGGGTGTTTTTCTTTCTGATTTCCTCTCTGTAGATGGACATGGGGAAAAAAAATTCACTGGCTCAAAAAGTTTCTCCTGCTGTGGAGGACATGAAGAAATTTGTGCCTCTGGAAATGTCAGAGATGATACCAACCTGCAGCCATTCCTTAGGCACCTGATAGAGAGGAGGTGGAGACCATGTACAAAGTACAGCTCAGTTTTATTCCAGAGTGTAACCACGAGGGCAGCTCTTCCACTGTTTGGAGGAATGCTTTCACCACTCTACATGTTCCTTCTGATCAATACTCAAATGTTTCACATAAGCTGAAGCAATTCCAAATGAGATAACTTCCATTTTCTGGTCCCCCATCCATGGTAATCACACTGGTGATTTTGGAAAAAGGCAGGACAAGGAACCTGTGTATCTTCTCCCTTTCTCTTAGTGCAGTTGACTTGTTTTTCAAGTTTCTACAGGTTTGTCCAGAGCTCTGAGTTATCCATCTGCTTTCCATTCAGTGAAAGGGAAGCACTGGTTTGTGTCTGGCGTAGAATGATCAAATCATAGAATCGTTTAGGTTGGAAAAACTCTTAAGATTATTGAGTCCGACTTTTAACCTGGTACTGCCAAGTCCCCCACCGAACCATGTCCCAAAGCACCACATCTACATGCCTTTTAAATACCTCCATGGATGCTGACTCCACCAGTTCCCTGCGCAGCCTGTTTCAGTGCCTGGCAACCCTTTTGGTGAATAAAATTTTCCTACTGTCCAATCTAAATCTCTCCTGGCACAAGGTGAGGCTCTTTTCTCTTGTCCTATTACTTACTACTTGGGAGAAGAGGCCAAACCTCTGCTGGCTGCAAACTCCTTTCGGGCAGTTGTAGAGAGCGATAAGGTTCCTGCTGAGCCTCCTTTTCTCCAGATTAAACTGCCCTATTTCCCTCAGCTGGTCCCCGTAAGACTTGTGCTCCAGACCCTTCATCAGCTCCACTCCCCTTCTCTGGACCCTTTTAATGCATGCATTAAAAGATGGTAACAAGTAGCAGACGTACAAAGCACAGGCAAATCATGCGCTTGGACTGTGTTGCAGCCTTGGAGCAGGCCAAACATCTTGGAGTGCATATTGCCACTCTTTTCCTGCTTTGTCACATCTGTACTTTGCACCATGTTTACCAAACTTCCCTGCACTCCAAATGCATTCCAGAGCCTTTGTTTTACTGCTTCCAATAAACCAAACCTCTTTTAACTCAGAGCAGAAATTCCACCCTGGAAATCATCATGACAACAGTTGTCTCATCTAGTCGTTTGCAGACATTGTTTGAGTCTGAAAATCAGCCTCTTCTCTATCTTGGTGAAAACTTGTGTCAAACATATTTTAAGTTTCACAAGAGTATATAAACAAAAAATTTAAGGACAGATAAAGATGAAGGGTGTGCTATTGCTTTGTATCAAAACTCTGGGTTTTGGAGATACACTAGTGGGAACTGAGTAGGGAAATCTGTCAGTGTTACTTGCAAGTACTTAGCTGTGTCTTTGTGAATATGGCTTTGGTAGGTACTAGAAATTGTGGACTGAAGTTTTGTTTGTGTAAAGACATACAGTTCCAATAGTTTCTACATAAGACAGGGGTTTCAAGTATCTATTTCTTAGTATTTTCCATGAAAGCTATCATAAATATAAGAATAAATGTTAATCTTCACTGTATCCCTACATAATAAATGGTTGCTTAATCCCATTTTATTGACAAAGAGGTCAATACAATATAATGAACTAATTTGAATGTAGAAATGGGAAATAATTATTTTCTTAGTCCACATTTAAGCCTCAATAGAAGTCCTATTTTAATGATCAGAAACAAAAAGAAGCTGAAGGGATGACCACTGGTGAAAGAAGACTTATAATCTGAAAATTATGTTGACTCTTTGAAGACGTTTCATACAATATATAAAGCAATTATTTTAAGGTCAGCGTAAGATAAAGTTTTGGTTTTTTTCATGTTGCAAGCCAAGTAATGTCCTGTTTCTGTGGATTCTTGCATCAGTTCATAAAACTATTGGAAAAGAATTGCAAATTATTTTATTAAATGGATTTCTTACCAACTTTAATTTTTACCATGATTTTGACTACTCTAAGTAGGAAAGAAGTCTTTTATCTTGTGCTAGTAAAATACTATATTGAAGATTACAGTTGTACTTTCTGTCTGGATCTTGAAGGACTGGGCTTTGGTAGAATTCATTTCCAAGTTGTGTTCTGCTTTTTGTGCCCCTAATGAAATTTTCTGAGCCAAAAGAAATGTGGATTATATATAGACCCAGAAGAAAATGCGAATTATTCTTTCTGGAATCAGTGTCATAATTACAAAAAGAGACCTCGGGAATCAAGTAGCCTGAGCCTGTACTCAAAGCCATGTCAACTAGAGCAGGTTGTGTATGGTTTGGGTTTTGAATATCTTCAAGGACAGAGACCCCACAGGCTCTCTTGGACAGCAGTTCAATGTTCTACAGCCCTTGTAGCAAAAGGTTTTTTCATATTTTTAAGTAGAATTTCTTCTGTTTCCGTTTCTGCCTAGTGTCTCTTGTTCTGTCAGTGGGCACTACTGGCAAGAGTCTGGCTCCCTCTTCTTTACATCTGCCATCAAGTATTTATACATCTTGATGACATCCTGAAGCCTTCTCTTCTCCAGTCCCAGCTGTCTAACCCCTTTGTTGGAAATGATACAACTTTTAAAGTTTTTTAAACTAACTTTATTCAGATTTGTTCATCTTTGCCCAGGGGGAAGGGAATTGAAATTTCTTTTCAAAAGACTCTGGGGCCTGATGAGCTAAACGTCTCCATGGACTGGGAACTGCCAGAGGATGCACAAGAAATAAGCGACCATTAACAAACATTACTCTCGAACATCAACCCCTGGTGTGTTGGAGACACCTGATGTGGGAAAAAATCGATAAGAGAACCAAAGAATGAGGACCAAATTATCATCGAAGGCGAAGGGATCAATAATCAATAGGAAACCAAATACTAAGAACTGTGTAATTTGGGACCAATGAACATTGAGCCAAAGAATTGCTTTGGGTTTGTATGCATAAATATGTGAAAAGTCTGGTAAAGAACCATGTGTGATGGAATGATTTTCACTGCACAATCTGGGCAATGTGTGCATGAAATTATTTCTATTTCATATCCTGGCCGGAACAACATCCTGGCCAGAATAAAGTAATGCCTAATTCTCTAACACTGAAAAGATGTTGTTGGAGGGTTTTTGTTTTTCCCACAGTTTCGGTGACATTTTCATCACGTCTGTGGTCCAGTATAGTCACGTCTTTCTTGTTCTGGGGGTTCTGAGCTGGACACAGCACCCAGATGTGTCTCTGCAGTGCTGAGTGGTGAGGAAGGATCACCCTTGCTGACATGCAGGCAGCACTGTGCCTGATGCAGCTCAGGTGCCGGTGGCCTTGTTTGTGGCCCAGGCACTCTGCTCATGAACCAGGCTCATGGTCAGTTAGCTGTCCACCAGGACCGTGAGCTCCTTCTCTGCCACGCCACTTTCCAGCTGGTCCCCAGCGTGATCCTTGAAAATCAGCCAGCTTTCCTGGACTCTTTTTTCTCTCCATCTTTGTCTCCCGTAGGATTCTTACAAACAGGTCCTTGAACAGTCTAAACACTAATTTCTCCAAGACCAGAGCTCACATCCTGCCATTTGTCTTACTCCTTCCTCTCAGGATTCTGAGCTCCACTATCGTATGTTCACTGCAGATTTCACATTCCCGATCAGTTCTTCCTTGTTTGTAAGTATGAGGTCTAACAGAGCATCTCCCTCATGGATTCTTTCCACGCTGGATTCCTGCAGTTCTGGGAATACCTGAAGTTAGTGCTGCATTCAGACATTTATTGTACAGTTTATGAGGGAAGCAACATGTATAGGGAAAAGAAAATGTTACATGCACATTTAAAAAATTAGTAATGAGTAATAAGAACCTTAAAAACAACCCTGGAACAAATACAAGGATAATCTCAGCAAAATTCTGAGAAAACTTGTGCAGGTGCCAGGAATTTTGGATAAGCTGTAAAAATAAAAAAAGGTTACAGTAATCAAATTAAAGACTAATTGAGTGTTTTAGCATTCTAGACAATGAAATCCTTTGGGCGGCAGTGTAAGAAGTGGCAAGAACCTGATCCACATGAGGATTTGTGGAGTAAGAGGGAAGCATCAGAAAAGCCTCTGTCACTGGCTGTGAACTGTGAGAGGAGGAGGTTTCTGCCATCACAGCAGAAAGACGTGGAGCCACCATCCACTGCAGAGCAGCAAGGACAAGATGCATTGCTATTTCTGATGGGTCATTGTGACTGTAGAAGTGGGACAGTTTTGGGAGAACTGATTATGTGATCAGCACTCCTTTTAGTTTGTGTAATGGTGAGAGACAATGGTGTGGCAAGATGCAAAAACTTCATTTCCATTGTGTTCAGCTGGTAGTGATGAATAATAAAAGCATCTGGAGGTGTGGCTCACAAGGCAGGCGTGTGAGCTGACAGCATTCAAAATCCAATTTGACTTTCAAATGCTGCAGTGAGGACCCACTGGGGCACATTTATTTAAAAAGCTTGTGTTATAATAGGTATTAGAAAAAATATTTTCCTAAGAGTAAACATTGAAACAGTTTGTCCAGAGAGGTTGTGGCATTTCCACAGTAAGAAATTTCAGAACCTGACTGGACAAAACTGACTGATCCAATGTAAGTTGATCCTGCTGTGAGCAGGATGTGGAAGTCAATGCACAGTCAGAGGCCCCTTCCAACCTCAAGTATTCTCCAGTGCCTGGTGTCTGGCATGGGGACACAACTGTAGTTTTTAAGCCTCCTCTCCTATAGTGCTCTGCTGTTACTACAGCCATGTAAGGATTGTTTTTACTTGCTTCCACCAGCAGTCTTCTTGAGGGATTTGTAAAGTCAAGTGTATTTTCTTGAGGACAGTTGAGAGGTGGCTGCTCAGGATGGCTTTCAGGACATTTTAGGTCATCAGAATGCTCTAAGGCAGTGCTAGCGAGGCATGGTGCTGACTTAATAAAGGGTCCTCTAGTGTTCTCAAGAAGAAACAGTATTTGTAATTTTTTTTTTTTTGAGAAAAATCTGCTCTTTTTACAGTGTTAGAAAGGGGAGCTTGCTAGTAATGCATAGTATTACAATGTACAAGTAGGAAAGGCTTTGCAAATGCTTCAGTGAAAGAAGTAGTGCGCATTAGTGTTTATCTTAACTGAAATTAATTTTGATATCTGAAAAAAGGACTTTCAAAGACAAAAGGTTTGGGGGTGTTGCTACATCTGTAATAATGTGGAATCCTATATATCTCTGAAGTGAAAATATATAAATATATATACTCTAAATTATAAGAATTATCTACTATATGTGTAAGGGAAGTCTACCTTTGGTAAGTGTGGAAAAAAGAAAGCTTCTCTCTTCACATCAGCTCAGATGCCATTCCAGCTTTCTTACAGAGATATTGCAGAGATTCTTTGCTGATCTTTGAACTAGAAAAAAAGCAGCTACAACATCTTCTTTATGGAAGGGTAAGTGATATTTCAGTGATACCTAGTTTTGTTTAGAGGTAGTTATTGCTAAGCTTATTCCTCTTAAAACCTCTAGAAGTGGGTTGACATATATAAATTGAAGTCCTTATTTTCAAAATAGAGTATTATGACGAGTGGTATTGTTTCTGAAATGTTACAGATCAGGAAATAAGACATAAAAGATGTTGGAGAATTTAAATATGGAAATGCTAAATCTTGAAATCCAACATTTAATATGAAAATGGTAGTCAATTCAATACTTGGTTATCTTTTGAATGCTTATATAGTTTCAATGTCTTGTTACCTTTACTACAATTCCCTTATCAGTAATAATTTATTTTCAGAATAATTTTCTCCTTCATTGTCATACATGCTATAAATTATATCAGCTCATGCTGTTTAACTACTCAGTGGTTTTGAGATTCACTTCAAACAGGGAGGTTTGATTGCAGTGCTTTCCAAGAACACTTTAGTTTCAATCACTTCTACAAAGTAGAGATTCAACTTTAAAGAGTTTACTGTATGTTGTGACACAGGGACTCTTTGAAGGTTAATCAGCTTTTTAGCAATAATCGGGTTGGATTCTTGTGTGACTAAGTGAGTCACTTCTGTTTCATGTGCAGATCTATCATTTAATCAGAAGCCTGGAAGTTAAGACTTACTACACTGCATATTAAGTAGAAAAGACAGTTGTTGTTTTAATAATTTTTTTCTTTCTGAGCTTCACTGTGTTTTTAGGACTGTAAATTAGTTGAGACAGCTAGACTGATTATTTAAGAACCATTCCTAATGTGCGTAAAATCTAATAAAAGGAGCTGTACAGTGAAGTCATATTATTTGGACACCAAAGCTAAAAACTAATTTGAAAAAATATCCTTATTTACAAAGTAAAATCCACTAAATGTGGTAATGTTCCTGATTTACATTTAGGGCATGATTTAATCCAATTGCAGTTTAACTGGGGGCAGTTAGTGTTTTCTTAAAGGCAAGTACAAAAACACATGAATCTTTTTTAACATATTTGTAGCCCAAAACAAATATTTGGGAAATGGTCGGAGTAGACTGTCACAAAGTTTTAACCAAGTAAGTTTTTTTGCCACTGAATATCTCTGATATATCTGATACAGCTCCGTGCTTGAATTTAGCTGTTGAAGTTGATAAAATTACACACAGCAGAGTAGGCTTGAGTTTAAACATTACTGGACAAAGTATTTTTCTTCTGGTAGCAATGCCCCACACATCTTAAAATACAGGAGAGTTTATATTCAAATATATACATATCTTAGCTTGCATGTTAGTCTAACTCTAATCCCGTGCCATAGAGTACTGTGTTGCTGTACTCAGTACTCTGTGTTGCCAATGGGCACTCAACTTCTTCATCCTGTCTTCCTCAAATGTTGAAATGCTGAGCTTGAATAATGACAGTGTATACAAAACACAGTGTCCCAGCAAGAACTGTTTAAATGGTTGTCTTTATAATGCAATGCTTGAGAAGTTTTCTTCAAGTATTTATCCTGCTTTTGGAAGAGCTGGGTTGGATTCCAGAACGGAAGATGATGTGTGATGTGTTTGCTGCAGTCAGTGTGGTGCTACAGCACACAGGATTTACAAGTTCAGATTGTTTAGGTTTTGAAAGGCCTTTGGTGGAAAAGGCTAGGGACTGATTTACAGAATTTGCTGCATGATACAAATTAAATAACTACTGTAAATATGTTAAAACTTGAGGAATGTTGGTTTGCATACAGAAATGAGGTTCTGCCTGGAAATTAAGTATCAAGCAGGAGGAGTTGATAACTCGTAATTTGCATTTATTTTGCTGTGTAACGTGAAGAGAAAAAGGTTTGAAGTGGAGTAGGAAGAGAATGAGTCAGGGGAAAAAAAGCTAATTGCACACCAACAGTTTATTCCATTAAGATGACATAAGTTTTTACTGAAAAGGGGGAAAGGAAATATAGTCTGCAGGCTAAGAAATGCTTTAAGGAAGGATGCTGTGAATACTGGTGCCAGCTTTGCTATGTGGGTAAGCAGTAGAAATGCATATTGCTTGGTGTTGCCATTTTCCCAAATATATGTGCAAACTATTACTGTGGATGATGCTAATACATCCTTAAACTGCCATGCCATATTTACAACTCTATATTTGCAAATCTCTATATATGAAGATTTTATTTAATCATAGATCTGAAAGCAAGTTAAGCACGATGGGCTTAAATTTAGTCCTTCCAGCTGTTTTATTTGCCCACTAGTTAGGTACATGATGTGCTGCCTTTCTTTTATTCTCATACCATTGACACAGTGAAATGAAGAAAATCTTTAAATCCTTATAAACTGAAGCCATCTGGCTGTTCATAGATGTAATGCTATCCAAATGTGTAAATTACTAAAAATGTACTCCCTTATGCTTAGGAGCACAGGCCTGAATTTGGCGATGGGATCCTGTGTCTGAGAAGCTGGGATTAAGAGTTTTTTAGTCATGGTTTATTTAGTTCCATAAATTTTGTTGGGACTGGAGAAAACAGGAAGTGGTGAAGGGAGAGGGTGTTTGTGAGAATAAAAAGAGTAATGACTATTTGGGGAAGGAGAGAAATTATAGGCAATTTTTTAATTGGATTGAATAGGGGATCCTAATTCTTATCTGACTTCTGTTTTCCTCTGAGTTTGGTCCAAGCACAAATCAACTTTATGTGGTGTTTATACATGTCCGGTAAGTATTATACAAATACCCCTGCACTGGCAGGGGATTCATGCAAGGAAAATATCCAGTTAAATAATGTAAGACTTAGTTGTGGTACTTATTGTTTCAGATGGACTTACTTAGAAGCAAACTGGAGAAAGCGAACCACAAAAATTTGAATGGAAATGCTTTTCATGAGTTTCCAGGTAATTGTGAACTGGATGGGAACACTGTAAACCTGTGTTGCCTGAGGAAACAACTAACTTCTAGCATTATTTGACTGAAAATGTGCATGAAGAGTTGAAAAAAACTCAAGTTACAGTCTACAGCACTTCACTGTTCAAGCTTGATGTTTTGGCATACAGATGTTGGAGTTTGAATGTGTTGTGACTAAAGATGCTTGATCTGGTTCTAATATCCTGTTTAGTTCTTGGTCATACCCCATGCAGCACTACAGGCTGGGGACAGAGTGGGTGGACAGTGGCCAGGCAGGAAGCAACCTGGGGGTACTGTCTGACAGCAGCTGAACATGAGCCAGATGTGCCCAGGTGGCCAAGGCCAATGGCATCCTGGCCTGGATCAGAAATAATGTGGCCAGCAGGACCAGGGAAGCCATTCTTTCCCTGTACTCGTTACTGGTGAGGCCTCACCTCAAGTGCCCTATCCAGTTCTGGGCCCCTCAATTTAGGAAGCATGTTGAGATGCTGGAGTATGTCCAGAGCAGAGCAACAAGGCTGGGCGAAGGGTCTGGAACATAAGTCCCACAAGGAGTGGCTTAGGGAGCTGGGGTTGAGACTTAGGGAAGACCTTATCACTCTCTAAACTGCCTGAAAGGAGGCTGGATCCAGGTGGGGGTCTGTCTCTTCTCCAGGCAATCAGCGATAGGACAAGAGGACATAGCCTTAAGCAGCACCAGGGGATGTTTAGGTTGGACATTAGGAAGAAGTTCTTCACAGAAAGGGTGGTTGGGCATTGGATGGGCTGCACAGGGAGGTGGCGGAGTCACCATCCCTGGGGTGCCTAAGAAAAGACTGGATGTGCACTCAGTGCTATGGTCTAGCTGACAAGGTTGTGTTTGGTCACAGGATGAACTTGATGATCTCAAAGGTCTTTTCCAACCTAACTGATTCTGTGGTGCTGTGATTCTTTGTGTATGTGATGCCTGTTTACATTTTCTGTCCTCTTGCGAGTTGTGTTCCTTATCTTCATTGTCCGCTGGAGGAAGATGTAAGGAAAAATAGTTTTCAGTGTTTTGGATAATGAAAGTAATCAATATGCTTTTCTAAGAGAAATGTGTTGATAGGCAGATTCCATCAATAAAGGTCCTACTTTGTGGACCCAAACCTCCATTCATGAAGCCTTCTTCATCCATGAAGGGCAAAGATGAATGATGGCTTCATTACTCTTTCATGACTCTTGCATTACCTAATACACATCTGTCTCAGGGACATAAAATAACTCTGTGTGGTAGTTTTCACAACTTAATACAAATGTTATTCTAAATTAAATGAAGTAATTGAAAATGTTGCGTACAGTTCTTTCCTGATGTTTATTATTTCTGATCTCTAAGGTTGCAGAGAAAGAAGACTTTGCCTTGAGTTTGACTAAAATGGGATAGGCATTTTTAAAATTCCTTTTAATCAAGCAGAAGTTAGTTCACCTGCATTTTATGAAGTTGTTGCTTCACAAATGCAATTGGCCTGTGTGACTATATATGGGATGGAAGATAATTTTTTAGTGGCAAAAACCATCCTGTTTAGAAAAGGATAATTCCATGACATGCGCACATGTAGGTGAATGTATGGTTCCTCTTCCTAATTTTCTTGGGTTTAGAATATTTTATATATATATATGTATATCTATATAAGTATTTTAATATGCTTTATTAATGCACATGACCTTAAGGCATCCATCCAATAGATAACATCACTCTGATGCAGAAGGAAATAGAATAAGAAAGATAAATCTTAAGTTGTCATGTTGCATACAAGCTCTCTTATCCTACATTTATTTTTGGTCAATTTAGCAAGTATATATTGCTGTATTTGTACTGTTCTGTACAGTTGCTTGTGGTTTCTCTGTGTATTGAAAACAAATACTTATGCTTACATGTACTTAAAAGCATTGCTTTGCAATGCTTATGTTCCTCTTGCACTTTTATAGGGTTGTTTTGTTCAAATGTGAGTTATTAGTTTCTGTGTAGATTTGAAGCTGGGAATTATGTAACAGATTTGAAAACAATGTGGAAAATGCAATAGTCTTACGTCCTTGATAGCTTAAACTGCCTGTGTTATTAGCCCACTATATACAGAGTATTATAATGCTATTATTTTATATTACTTTAAATAATAATAGTGTTTAGACTGATTTTCAGAAATACTTCCATTCATTGCTCAAACACCTTCTATTTAAAGACCAAGACAAACACAGTGGGTTTTGTTATTTTATAACTGTGTCTTATTTTAAGAATGTCTATGGCTATCAGTATGATCAATGAAACTTTCATTTTAGCAGCTGCTATAAAAACATGATAGTTTGAAAAAACAACTGTTCTGAAGAAATTTTCACATAGAATTATAATGGTCATATTTATGTAATTGCTCTTGGCAACAGCTTCAGTAAATTTAAGTCGAAGTTCATCCATAAAATTAACTGACTTTCTCAATCCACTTGAACTTTGATCTGTTTTGGTGTAATGTTCTGGCGTTGGTGAAGATGCTTTACAATTGGAGTCTGTAACCCCAAATGAGATTACACCACCTTCTTCTGATTCAGAATTTCCTGCTGTTGCAATATGTGTTGTTCCACAGAAATGAGGAATAATTCCCTCTCAGAGGCTCTGTTGAGACTGCTGCCAGGGAACAGTGTTAGTGATGTATTCTTTCACTGCTAAAGACAAGGCATCACTTCTATTGTAAACTTGGTTCTCTCTCAATGAGTTTACAAACTTGTTCTAAATAATTCACTTCATCTTGAAGCTCTGTTTCCCAGGAGACAGAATAGTTATTTTCTTAAAACCAATTTTTGCTTTAAGAATGAACCAACCACATGGCATTTTTGAAGCTGTGGAATAGACATCCTTTATACCACAGACAACTGGGTTTTCACTCAGAGACTTTTCTGTTCTTTAAAAAAAAAAAATTATTATCTGTGAATTCCTTATTGAAGGGAACTGTACTGAGTCTGCATCAGCTGGCTGCAGAGTGTGGTGATGTTTGAGCTCTGTCCTGCATGGGCAAATTGCAGTGGTGCTGCATGTTCTTGAATGAACACAAAGCAGAATTCATTAATGCGTTGCCCTCAGCACCAGCAAGAGTGCACGAGTGTGTGTGTGTGTGGGTGTGTGTGTAGTCCTCGCTTATGAAGAAAGCAAAAAGAGCAATGAGTACCACAGTGAGCATTTCTCTTCTCCGCTCTTGTTTCAGAGGTGCTTCTAACTGCAAAGCTGGTATTGCTGTTCTCAGGTGATCTGGTTTCAAATTATGTTGCTATTGTAGCTGAGGGCTGCTGCAAATTAAATACTTCCACTGCAGGGCAGTGTCCCTGGAAGATGTACTGTTTGCAATCTTGTGTTTGCCCTTGGAGGAGCTTGACGTTAAATCACAGGAATACCCCACAGAAATTCTGAGGCTTTTGCAGAGGGGCCTGCCATCCAAATTTAAGCACTTTTGAAGGCTAGAAGGTTTTGGAATAAAGATTGCAGCATGTCTGTCTTCTACCAAGGAAATAATTTTGTGCTGGAAAGCAAACTAATGTTTAATGAAGGCTGGATAATCAGAAAAGAGAGTTGAGTCATGTGAGTAGGAAAGAGTAAGCTGCCCTTCAGATTCTGATCACAAGCTTTTCCTGCTTCTAAGACATGACCATTCTATTTTTTTGTAACACATATACTCATAAACATATCACAGTATTCTCTAAATTTGAAGGGGTTCGGTGCATTCTGTTTGGACCCATGGCAGTTCAGTGGGTATGATTAGTACTTTCTCATGGCCCTTATTTAAAACAATGGGTATTTCACTTATGTTACCTGAGTTTGTGTTTGGTTGGATGAAAAAACACTGTTGTCTGATGAGCACTTCATACTTTTTATCAGTTAGTCCATTAATTTTAATAACCAGTGAAAACAAATTTATCTCATGTGAAGAATAAAATAGAGAATTTCATGTTTGGGCTCCAAGTTATTTCCTTGCAATGTTCACTGCATGCTTTACAGGACTCTTGCCCTCCAGGAGTTATTACAGGAAAAACTCATTATGTTCTCATTGTCAGTGCTAGACTAGTCCTGTGATGAGTGAAAGATAAGGTAATATGCCAGAAGATTCTCATTCCTCATGCCACAGCTCTGAGACTTGTTTGACATCAGTTAACCAGAGAGTGGGGAGCGCCCTTTGTGTATGGCCAGTTCTGAGCAGGACACAGCTGTATGCTCCAGGGTCTCCTTCAGGTTTTCCTTAGTGCTGAGTTGTTGTAGGTTGAACACTTCCTGCTCTTGTTTTTGTGCTCTTGCACCATTTTATCACACTGCCTGCTTGGCTCAGAGTTTTTGTCCCTCCTTGACCTTTCCATTCTAATCAGATCCGGCAGCCCTTCAGGCCCAGTTAGGGATCTGGCACACTTGTGGTACTGGTCTGATGCTGCTTGTCGACACTTGAGGGGTTCAGATCTGAAAGTGGATGTTTCTGGAGATGCCCATACTAATATTCTCTACTGTAGTCACAAAACTTTCCTTGCAGAAAACCCATCTGGGACTTGCTACCATGTTTTAAAATATCCTTATGACTAATGGAACTATAAAACACCTTGTTGTAGCACATAAGGGATCCAGTAATAAATTAGAGATCCTCTGTGACAAGTACCATGATATATAATAAAACAAAAACCTCTGGGAATGCTTCAGTCTAAGTTAATTCTTTTTCTTACGCACCCAAAAATAGGATTAATCAAATTTCATGCCTAAGGGCTTAAACAGATGGAATATGAAAGAAAATGTCACCAGTCAGCAGTGTAGTAGTCTTGCATCTCCAGAAAGCATGCACTTTCTTAATGTACAAGATAAAACTTTTCGTTTAAACATTTCTTACAGCTTATCTAGTTTAACTTAGGCAGTGGTTTGAAGTAGTAGAATCCCAGATTTATTTCAGCAACTACAGAACAATGTTTAAGTTTTATTTGAAATATTTCTGTCTGCCCATTCTAAACTAAATTCCAACTTAATGACAAAATCATTAAAATGTTTAAATGCTAAACAGAATCTTCTGATTCAGTGTTTTCATGTAGATATGTTTTCTCATAACTGCTTTTCCAGGTGGTATTGATCAGTGGACATCTGGACAGCTGGGACGTTGGGCAGGGAGCTATGGATGATGGTGGTGGAGCATTTATATCATGGGAAGCATTATCACTCGTTAAGGAACTGGGTAAATCTTTAATTTTAAAATATTTTTAATGCATTACATTTCCAGGACATTTTGTATAATGTCTAAACTGGATTTTCTATTTTATCCATGTCTCTGAGCACAAATATTCATTTTGTCACTATGTCCCTCAAAACTAGTTCAAAACAGACTTTTTAGATTGTTGTGTTGATATCTAAGGATGCTTTCCCCCCTTCATCAGATGGAATCTATTTTTCCTCCTTATTCCCTTTTTGCACAAATGTTACCTGTGGTCAAGAGGAATGCAAAATGTATTCATTAGAAACTAAAATTAGCTGCTGCTCCTGCTCTTAGCCCTGGAAGCCTTTAAATAATAAACTAGCTTTCCCTGCTTCCCAGTGGAAGGATTTGCGCACTTCAACAATCTCAGTCTTCCTTGAAGAGTTCTTTATAGACAAGCTCTGTTATGTGATTAGCTGCTTGCATCCTGCCGTCATGAACATCAGACATCCCTGTGAGTTCCTTTATTTTGCATTGTTTGAGCCTCTAATCTCTCATTTTCCCAGCCTTGGAATGACTGGATTATCAGTCTGTAACTAAAACAAAGTGCATCTGTTTAATTTTTTTGTCTTTTAAAAGCAAATTAAGTCGAATTCTTTTACAGAGAATCCAGGTCTACTCCTTCTTTTAGTGTTTTTTAATCTTTTTTTTATGACGCTTGGAAAATTGTCTATGTTTCCTCCACCTTCAAGGGAAAAAAAGTTATTCTGCTGTGTTTGCTGTTCCATTCTGAATAAACTGTTCTGTATTTCTTAAGGGCAAGTTCATGGTGGCATTGTATAATTCTTATTCACTGGGTTTCCCTTCACGCATGACTGAAATGCATCACTTTTTTCTTGTTCTAATATTTGATTTCCTCTGGTAGTAGCCTGTGTGTTTGCTGTGTGACCTGTGGTGAAATGCTGTTCTCTCAGCTAGGAAATGCTGGGGCCTTTGCTGATGCCCTCTGTTCTGGGCGGCTGTTGTGCTCAGCTCTTCTTGTTGTACCAGCGTTCCGCAGGAACATAAGGCTGGGAGAAGACTTCTGGGTCTTCATATCTGTAGATAACCAAGGGGTGTAGCGCCTTTCACAAGCTGCCCTCCAGAGCAGATTGGTTAACGCAGATTTTATATCTTATTATGCATATAAAATCTGCCCCCCAAAAAAAAAAAAACAACAAAGGAAAGAAAAGAAAAGAAAAAAGGACGGCAAAATAAAAAGATGTGGAGATTGTGTGAGAAACAAATTAACTACTTTTATTTAAAATCAATTCCATAGCTTGTGTTTTGAATGAGCATTGTGTTTTGAACTGTGGACACTTTTATATCCTTTTGGACCCTGATAAATTTAGTCTCAGACTAGTCCACCAAATATATTTGAAATGAGGATGAGCCAACTCAATTGGCTCTATGCATGTGTAGAAATTTTTACGGTGTGCTGGGAGTCTTAAAGCCATGGTGCATTGTGTAGCAATAAAAGCTGTACCTGCATTTACCAGAGTATGACTGATCTTACAGCTGTGGTGATATGATCCTCAAGATGAAATGAGCATTCTGAAATATGAATTCTAGAATATGAAGTTTATCTTGTGTAGCGAGAAATAATGCCAGTACTTCTGCCATGGTCCTTTGGTTTAACAAAAGCAAAATACTACTACACTATTGAAGCAGCTTTTTTCAGTGATGATCTAATAGCATTTCATCATGATATCACTGTGACCCTTGGACATGGCTTATGGACAAGATACAAATTATGCCTGTTAATTGGGATTTTGACAATTTCATGTAATACTCGAAAAATTATTATAGTTTAAATGCAATTCCACACCTTCAACATAACCTTCTCCCAAAACTATTTAATAGCTATTGGCTTAGGACCAAATACATGAAATTAACTGAAAAATCGTTAAAATTATGATTTAAGATGGTAAGACTTTAAGCAATACAGTTTGTTTTCTTGCCTCAAATAAAACTTTTAATAATTTTTGCTTTTATTTCTAAGTAAATCAGTCACTTAATGTGTTGGCTTTTATACTTCCTCATATTTCCTGAATCTTCAGTGTTAACTTTCATTTTTTTAAATTGAGGTGGCAATATCTATACCATATTGGTATATCTTTTTCTTTCTGTTTTGTTTTGCTTTGGGTTTTTAGTTTTTTGGATGCCATAATAGTTCCATGCTCCCTACAAGGACATGTACCAGTAGCACAATCTGAAGTAGTTTTACCTAGTCTTCAAAACTTCAAATATTTGGTAGGGTTTTTTTTCCATTTCCATTTTGACTTTACATAATGTTGTTTCTTTTTGAGAGCAAGGCAACTCCATGAAAGTCAGACTGAATTGAAACTGATTTGCATTATATTACCAGAGAGTGGAATAAAAGTATTTAATTAATGTAAAATCCCATGTATACATTTCAAAAGAGTAGTACCTTAAAAACATAGGGCTGATGGTGAGCTGCTGTAGTTTTTTGACAGTTTAAAGCTATAACAATTTGGTTAGCTCTGGAGAATAGAAGAGCTGACAAGTGGAAAGTTTCTGTCTGTCTGAATGTTTTGCTTCTAATAGCTGTAATATCTCTGCTTGTCTTCCGCAGTGGGATGATGGGAAGGGGGTACCTTCTAGTGGTGCCATTCCCTCTCCTTCTTCAGGGAGGAAGCACAGGCAGCAAATTCAGAGCAAATGCTGACTTCTAGATGGTTATATTTCAACAAGGTGAATCTTGCTATGTTTTCTGTGCAGCTGTAATTTCATTCTCCAAACATTCCCTTCAGCAACATACAGTTAAATGTCAGGACCAGCTTATGGTCCTGTTGGTCCCCACGCTGGTTGTAGACATCTCCTGACAGGAGTAAAAAGAAGCATTTTCCTCACCACGTTCTGTGTATCAACTATACTCTCATGGATGCTTTGCTGGTAGCTAATCTCAGAAAAATTCACCAACTAATGGCCATACTAACAATTGTTGTTCAAAGGGGTCTTTTCTCACCATTAATAAGGAAGTTTAATGAAGCACAAAGGAAAGAAAAACATGAATAAAGTTCTTGAAGCTTATATATGCCACTGATAGGCAAGATCTGTGGCAAGCTGCTTCACGGCAGATGTGCTTAAAAATGGAAGACCTAGAAGTGTTTCCACTGAAGTTTTTTATGTGACAAAAGATGAACATTTCAGGCTGGTTATTGCTCCTTACTCCTTTTACTGGGAGTGAAGATGGTTTTAGAGTTGCTGAGGCAGTTTGTGAACTGGTCTGAACTGGTAAACTCCCTTCAGAGAAGCCAAGGCTGTTGGGATTAGCTGAGGATTTCTGATGCTTAAGAAATTACCCTTCATAACTGCAAGCAGAGTGTACGTGGCAGTAAACTTGTGCAATGTGCAGTTTGCCTTCTGTGATGTCTGGCAGCTGCTACCCTGCCCAGTCCTCTGCAGGTTTTAATCTTTTGATCTATTTTAACTACATTTGATAGAGGCATAAACATATTTAGAATATGAAGTTCTGATATACCCTTGTCAAATGGGTGATTGAGGAGAGATGGACAAGTGCATTTATGTCCCGCCTGAGAAGAGGCAAGAAAAAGGCACTTTTATCCTTTTCTTAGGATGGCAAACAGCTGGTTACCAGAATATTGTTGTAATCACCAGTCTCTTTGCTCTTAATGTCTGCAAACTCTATGTGATAGATAGCAAATATCTCTATGGCAGTATTGAGAGTCTTATTTGGAGTAATTAAGAGATGATGGGAAGATACTAGAGGTGTTTTGTTAGACGAAAGGCTAGGGGTTCCCATCTTTAAGCTGAGACATTCCATGGAGTGTTGCATGAGCTGTAATGCGGAGTGATGACAGCCTTTGGAAGCTGTAGGAGAGACAGCACTCAAGCAAATTGGGGTTTTCTAGTTTACAGAACAACAGCTGTGCTGCTAATTGCAGTCTAGAAATCTCAAACCCAACTTGTTTTCAGGTTGCATTTATAAGTCTAAAATATTGTGTTTGATAGTTTATGTGCAAAAAAGAACATCTCTGCAGCTGGTCAATGCCATTTGCCTCAGCATTTTCATGTTGGTCCAGTTAGTGCTGTGGTGTCATTTGAAACACAGCTTCTCATGTCCCTCTCTCACACAAGGTTTACGAAAGAAGCTGCTTTTCCAGGTGACATGAAAGACTAGCAAAGCAGCTGCATATAGAATATCACCATAAAATTACAAAAAATTTATTTTGGTGCCGTATTTTGTCTTTAGTTGGACAGCATGTGGGACTTGATCCTGCTTTGGATGTTGGTTGTCAGTTTCTGCGAAGGAGATATTTGTGCTCCTTTCCCAGCTTTTCAAGCCCACAGCTGTTCTTGCTCAGGAGTTCTACTTGTGTACAGTGTCTTTGAGCAAGAAGCAGCTGGTATGTGCCCAGTGGTTTCAGAGCTTTAGCCAGGGCTGCCTCTTTGCTCCTAACTCAGCAGTGCTCCTGTGTTGCTTGCTCAGGGGCATTTCCCAGCGGAGGCCACAGGTGCTCTGCCCTTCTGCAGCCCTGCCAAAGCCACCTCACACTCTAGAGCTGGAAATGTGGGGCTGCATCCCTAAAGGGAGCTTGAAGGAACTGGGTAATGACAGTAATAGAGAAAGGTCTTTAGAAGGTGGTTATATGACAGTATCAGGTTTCCAAACACAGTATTTAAGTCTCCTAACAGCAGTAGAGGGAGCCTACTGGAGTTAGAAATGCAGTCAATTTTGATGGATGAATTTCATTGCTTTTGTCTGAAAAACTTCAGAAGTGATAACTGTCATGTCCCTTTTTAATTAAAACAGCTGGAATCAATTTTTTCCTGTTGAGAATAGAAACTGAGGGGGTCTGTTACTTGACACTACAGTCTAGTTTATTTTCAGAGTCCCATCTCTGCTAGCACAGGAGAAATCAAATTGTCAACAGGTTCTTTGTCCACATCCCACATTTCTTTCAGCAACATTTACCTACAAGCTCTCTTTCCTTGTTCAGAAATGTGTTTTCTACCTTTTCCTGGCTGTGTTTGGGTCTCTCTTGCTTCATTGCTAATCAGTTCTTGGTGCCCTGCCAAGCCCAGAGGTGCACACCTACCCACGAGCTACTGCTCCATCTGGGGACATCTTCAGAAGTCAGTGGCTGAGCTGTGAATTTGTCAAATGACAAACTTGTCCTCTTTGCCTTCAATTGCTTGAACTGCAGCCGGTGTAAGGTGTTGCCAGTTAATGCTATCTGAGCTGCTGCTTCTGCTGAAGTAGTTGGTACAAACGGCAGGAAAGGCTGCCCTCCAAAGACCACTCTGGTGGTGGGTTGTGATACAGAGTGAACACTTCCCTGCTGGTGCTATCGTGTTGTGCTCTGAGCTCGTATTTGGCCATGTCTGCATGCTGCCTTAGACCCTGCTTGGACTGTGCCTCAAAGTGCTTCTGAGAGTCCTGTTCCTTCATGTAAGAAAATGCTTGCGGTGGGCAGCTGCCAGAGCCAGTGAGTAACAGCAGTCAAGGAGATGAACAGGGGACATTTTCCTCTTTCACACCCAGGGTAGGATGGTGATGCTGTTGCTGCTAGAGTAGCTTGATGAAGGAAGGATGATTGTTGACAAAATCTAATCCCAGTTGTCACACCTTTTACACAGCTTTCCTGCATTCCTAGATGATGATGAAACACGAAAAAGGGAGAAACATATGGTGATAGATGATATGTGCAGTTTCCCTTTGTTGTCTCTTTGCCAGCAATAAGCTGAACTGGGGTTTCATAAGTCAGCTTTCCTATAGATGTAGATATGGATCTGGAACAATCAAAATCCAGTTTCATACGAAAAAAGCACAGAAAACTACAGCAACAGTTTTAAAACAATGCATGTAAGAATTTTAAGGTACTATCTGAGTTACTATTTATGTAACTCGTAAGGAGTTGATTAGACAGTTTTTCCCCCTTAAAACTTACTTAAAATTGAAATTTTAACTCTCATCTGAATTATACCCATGACTAATGCAACTGGAAAACCATTAGACAGATTTTTATACAGTTCATTGTAGTCTTTGTACGAAGTTACATTTCCCCAGTCCAAATTCACTGGCTAATATATGAGGTCTAAAGATATGTTTTATTAAAAATATGATCACTGGAATAATTCCTTTTCTGCTAGTTTAATTGAAGTAATATAAATGCAATTTTAACATGCTTGCAAAATATTTTGTTAAACATTTTTCTGAACTTCTTGTGGTGGTGTAGTTGTTTGCTGCCTAGGAGATACATTGTGAAACATAATTAAATGACTACTTTTAGGGTAGCTGTTTTATTTCTTTAATCAAATATGCCTGATATTAACTTCTTGTTCTTACATTCTTTTCACTTTCCCAAACCTGAGTATTTTATATCAACCTTCACGTTTTCAATTCTATTAAATCAACTTGGTATGAAATATCTGCATATGCTGTTACACTACAAATGCATTTATTCCTTAACTTTAACATTTGGTTGAATACATATTTGGCAAGTACTTAAATCTTCAATTTTCATACTTTGTTGACATAGCAGAGGGGTGACTGCAAAGATAAAAAGTTGCTAATCTGGTGGTAAATTTAGATATACTGCCCTCCACAGCAATTCTGCCCTCTGTCTTATGGACTGCTGCTTCTCTGCAAGCTTTAATTTACCCAGAAAATTCAAGAAAAAATCTGAGCTTTACTTATCTATAAAAATCTTAAAAACCTGGAAATAATAGCTGTTGTGTGTTATGGGTTTTTTTTCAAATCTCTAACATGGAAGACATGGTGAAGTGCTGAAATTCTTCCCAAATAAAGTAAGGGGCGTCTTGTCCTTACTGTCATTTATTTAAGGTATAAATTCTCAATATGGGGACAGAAGTGTGCCTGCTGCCTTTTCTGACTCATCAGCTCTCAGAAAAGTCTAACGGATTTGTTTTTTCTAATCCAAAGAGCAGTGCAGCAGAGGCAGAATACAGACCCACCTCTCATTAAGACCAAGCTATGGCTGATATTTTCAGTCCCAGAGAGTGTGGGAGTGGGCCCCGCGTTGCCTTTTCTGCTCCACAGTTTGATGAGATCTCCGAATACTCTCAAGGAAGAATGTGTTTCTAAAGAGGAATAAGGTGTGTTTTAAAGGTGGACAGTGTCTTATCCTTTTTTGGGACTCGGAGAACACATTGACAGGGCCAGAGCAAGGCATAGGGTAGAGGAGTTCTCTGCTCACTGCGCTTTGCTGCTTTACACAGGCAAGTACTGTGTTTCCTTTGCTTCTCCTTTTTTTTTCATTTTTTTGGTACACAGGACTTGTAATGGCTCCATGACACTACATGAACCAGTTCTTCATTTAAAACCCCATGTGCAGACGAGCACAATTGGCAGCACTTCTCATCTGAGGTGCCCCTGAGCTGTGCTGCCAGGTGGCAGGAAGGTGTCTGCAGAGAAACCCTCCCTCTGGCGCTGCTGCCGTCTGACTTGCAACCCACAGCACCAGGCTCTGGGCTTTGCTTCCCTCTTCTCCCCCTCACCTCCCCAGTCAAAAGGCTTAATCTATGTTATTTTTAGTTACTAGACTTGCAAATCATTCACAGATTTTCCCTCCAGTCTTGTATACCCAGCTCCTTCCTTGACATTTCCTCTTGGATATTGCATTGCTTTTTAAAAATAAATCTATCCAAAACCTCTCACATTTCCCTTCTGCACTCTTCTGTAAATCTGCCCTTCTGTCATAAGATCGTCAGCCTGTCTAAAAACAGGAAAAGAAAATTGCTTGCGTAATCTCAGCGTCTTGCTGCGCTGCTGTCAGGGCTGCTGGTGCTCTGTAAGCCCAGTCCTTCCCTGGGCTGGCTCACCTTGGGCACTGCTGTCCCCCTGTGCCCTCCTTGCAGGAGCTGTCCAAACAGCGCTCGCAGTCTGTGCCAGTGGCAGAGTCGTGTCCTCTCAGCCCCCAAAACGTTTCTGAGCAAGCTGAGAGCCCCAGGCAAGACTGAGCTGCAGCATCCGGCTGGGCTCATCACTCCATTTTCATTTCCCCCTCTCCAGCCCCAGACCTGACCATTTTCTGTCTTTTTCCTGCAGTGCTGCATCTCTTCTCCTCCAGACTTCATCTCTCTTTACTCCAGACCTTAGAGGCTTGGAGGTTTATTTGCTTCCCAGTGCTATTTTTTTTTCAGTGCTTTGTCCTCAGTGCTGTAAAAAGAATCTATCAACAGACAAAAATCAAGGAGATTGCACTGCATTGACTGATTCAAGAAAAAAAGAAAGGCAGTTTCCCAAGCCAAAAGCTGTTTTCCCATGTCTAATTTGAGCTTCACTAGAGAATTGGAAATATGGTATAGTCAAGGTTTAAGTAGTACTAAAAGGGTTTTTTTAGCTGTTCTTTGCCTTGTGTTTTTGAAGCCTTTAACTTTGAAACCCTACAAAGGACTCGGGGCTGCTGGTTGTGAGAGGGTGGACATGACCTGGCAATGTGCAGTTGTAGCCCAGAAAGCCAAATATGTCCTGCGCTGCATCCAAAGCAGCGTGGGCAGCAGGGTGAGGGAGGGCATTCTGCCTTTCTGGTCTGCCCTTCTGAGACCCCACCTGCAGTGCTGCATTCTGCTCTGAGGACCCCAACATAAGGAGGATGTGGACCTGCTGGGGTGAGTGCAGAGGAGGGCCGTGAAAATTATTAGAAGGGTAGAGCACCTTTCCTATGAGGAAAGGCTGAGAGAGAATTGCAATTGTTCAGCCTGGAGAAGAGAAGGCTTAGGGATGGTTGTGGCCTTCCAGTACCTGAAGGGAGCCTACAAGAAAGATGAGAAGAGTCTATTTAGAAGAGCATGTGGTGACAGGACAAGGGACAATGGCTTCACACTTAAACAGAGCAGGTTTAGATTAGATATTTTGAAGAAATTCCTTAGTGTGAGGGTAGTGAGGCACTGGCACAGGTTGCACAGAGAAGTTGCAGATGCCCCATCTCTGCAAGTGTTTAAGGCCAGGTTGGATGGAGCTTTGGGCAACCTGACCTAGTGAAGTGTTCCTGCCCATGGCAGGGACATTGAAACTAGATGATTTCTAACGTCCCATCCAAACCAAACCATTCTATGATTTTGTGATTCTATGATTCTGTTATTCTATGATTCTATTATTCTGTGATTCTATGATTCTATGGTTCTATTATTCTATTATTCTGTTATTTTCTCTGTGAAATCATTATTTCTCACTCAATTTAAAAAAACCAATTTCTTCTTAAATAAATGAGTGCACAGGCACTTTTCTGCACAAGCAGTGGGATCAGCTGTCTGAACCACAGAGGGCTGTATTTCTAACAACAGAAGGAAAGCCAAAGCCTTTGTAGTTTAGAATGGAGACTTCTTCTTGGTCTTCAGAGGAAAAAGTCTGGACATCTTCAATTATCTGTGTTATTACTATCATTCTATTGATTACAGTTTATTTCTGAATGTATATTCTTTGAAAGTAGGCAGGGAAACAGGTTGCTAGGGATAAGAGCCTTTTCTCTTGCTTGCCCATACCACAGAAAACATAAATCAGATAATAGCAGATTGCACCACTGTTTTTATGATGAGTTCTTATATTCTTTAGCAAAATGTGGAGTGCTGGTTTTATTTTTGTCTTATGCTGTGGCAGAAATTTTGGAAATTCCACATATTTTAATATACGTGAAATATACAAGAAATGCATGCATGATAGGAATATCCCATTTAATGGCACCCAGTAAATCCCCTAAGTGTAATCAGCTGCAAACCTGAAAAAGGTAGAGAGTGAAATAGGAATTTGAAGAATGCCAGCAGCATCCTTATGTGTCTTTATACATTTTTGTATAAATATCTTTTAGAAAAATTCCAAGCCACAGGGTAACAATGCAGAAAAAGCCACAGCTCGTGTCTGTTAAACGCAACAGAGGAAAATATTTGAGGATGATATATCTGTATACACCTCTCCCTAGTAGCTCCTAAAGCAAATACATTAGTGACTTAGGCAATATTAGAATTAAGAGAACATGGAGAATAGTTTGGGTTGAAAAGCATCTTTAAAAGTCACTTAGTCCAACCCCCCTGCAATGAGCAGGAACTGCTTCAACTAGATCAGGTTGCTCAGAACCCTGTCCTGTCTGACCTTGAATGTTTCCAGGGATGGGGCATCCACAGCCTCTCTGGGTAACCTGTGACAGTGTTTCACCACCCTCATTGTAAAAAATATCTTCCTTAGATCTGATCTGAATCTACCCTTCTTTAGTTGTAAACCATCACTCCTTGTCCTTATTGCCACAGGCCCTGCTAAAAAGTCTGTCCCCATATTTTTTTTTTACTGCTGTTGGTTACTGGAAGGCTCCTCTAAGGTCTTCCTGGAGCCTTTTATTTCCTCAGCCTGTCCTCATAGGAGAGAAGTTCCATCCGTCTGATCATCTTTGTGACCCTCCCCTGGACCTGCTTAAACATGGCCGTGTCTTTCCTGCGCTGAGGACTTCAGAGCTGGATGCACTGCTCCAGGTGGGGTCTCATCAGAGGAAGCAGAGGGGCAGAATCACCTCCCTCGATTGGCAGTGCAATTTATTCTACTTTATTTTCAGATCAAGGCTTTTCTAGGCCATTTATGCAGGGTCTTGAGAATGCATTAATTCCTTGTTTTGCTTTGCTTGTGTGTACAGCTTTTTCTTTCCCTATTAAACTGTCTTTATCTCAACACATGAGTTTTTTAGCTTTCATTCTTCCGATTTTCTCCCTTGTCCCACTGGTGGGGGAGTGAGCTGTGAGGGGCTTGGCTGCCAGCTGAGGTTAAACCTTGACACCTGTTAATCTACTCACATCCAGTTGCAGTTTGCTTATATGCCTCATAAAAGCTGAACAGCTATTTGATTTGCTTGTGTGTGATCCCAATGCCTTGACTTGCAGGGAAAATATCTGTTTTCACAAAGGTGGAATGCTTTTTATGTTTTTGCAAGCTGGTCAGTCTTACAATAACATTGAAGAAGCCTGTTAGCCATCTATACACAGTCTTCTTAAAAATACTCTTTGTCATCCTTCTCATCAGTAAGGATTTATGTTTATAAAGTGGGAAAATAGTTACTGAAGGAAATTCTGTGTTTATAGAACTGATCTCTATTTTGATTAAAAAAAGATGATTCAAGTTCTCCTTCCTGACTTGTGTGCTGTCTTGAGACTGAAGTGGGTTTGTTTTCTTGCTTTACATGTGACAGGCCATTATGATTGTACCAAACCACACATTTCAGTTTTGCTGTGTAGGAATGTCTCAATTCTATCAAGGATGAGCAAGACATGTAGGACATATCTGATATCTACAAATGTGAGCAATCTATGATGATTTAAAAGAAATAGAAAATAGAGTCAGTAAGACCTGCACATTGGTATGACTGAAGTGTTTGTGGTATCCAAGGAGAATAAAAGGATAGCAGCCACTCCAACACAGAGGGAGTGTAATAGAGCAAGTGTCCTGCTGTGCTTGCTACAGATGTATCCTTAGTCATGGATTGACCCTGTGGATGTTTTTATTTCATTCTTTAACTTAGGAGTCCACATGCCCATAGTATTTTTTATGCTTGAGGTAAACCATAAAAATATAGAGGCTAATCAGCAAAATGTACTTTTGTGGTAGACTATGATTTTATTTCCCAGTTAAGGGTAAGGTAGAAGGGGTGGGAAAAAAAGCTAATACATTTTTCTAAAACTTCGGAGATTTGGAAATTCATCTGTAGGTTTTTCTTCTGATATCCTCTTTTAATATTATGTATTAAGTCATACAGATAACAGGGAAAGAGGCACAATTTTATTTGTGTAACAATTTTTCTTTATTTTAAAATTGTCTACCTACCCCTCTACATGTTATACCCATCATAAAACATAGTTTTCTAGCCCAATTGCTATTTTATCATGTCTTTTCAGTACATGGGCTGTGATCCACAAGACTTCTGATTCTGTGGGCATGATACCTTGCTTAGGGACCAGTAGAAGCAAATCAAATTAAAATTTTTAAAAATTTTGTAATTTGAGTACAGTACTTTTTTTAAAATAAAAACACTCATTGAGAGTATTTGTAGCAATATTACTTGTGAATACTAGATTTGTTTGCTGTTCTTTAGTCAGATTAGCTCTGTTTTTAATAACAGGTAGATAAATACTTATCACTGTCAGATTAAGACAATGAGGAAATTAAATTTTCCTCTGTAGTCTTTGTTTATATTTAAAATAACTGCCTCCATAGCTTACTTTTTTATTTTTTTTTAAGTTGCCCATTTAATTTCAGTAGAACACACAAATGAATTTGCTGACAGGAATCTGTGAGATGGGAAGAGCTGATACACCACCACCAGGACTGGGAAGAGCTCAGCAGGGCCTTTTTATTTCCCCAGCTTCAATGGACAGTTGCAGTGATGGGTTAGGGGGACCATAAGACTCTCAAACATCTTCTCCACAAGTGAGCTGAGATCGTCCCAAGCCCCTGGAGAGCAGGAGCTGGAGTTGCAGCCCATCTGAGCCAACCATTGGGACCCTGATCACTGACCCGAGTCCTCCTTAGGGCAGCAGTGGCAAACGAAAGCATTTTGATTTTTGCCTGGGAGGAGCCAGGAGATGCTGCTCCCCTGTCTTAAGCATTTCCTACCAAAGCTTCTCTCACAGGCTTGGTGTGGTGAGTGGGAGATTGGACTTTGCATTTGTGATAGTATAAATAAACCTCCTTTTTCCACTCAAACTGCAGTGCTGCTGGAGCCATACTGCAGCACTGGCCTCTAGGTTTTATACCAGCACTTTTTCTTCTTTACAGCCACCTCTGCTAACCAAGCGGCTGACACATTTGAGGTTATTTTGGGCTTAAATCTTTCTGACTTCAAACCGATAGCTATTTTATTATCTCAATTTTACCTCATATGCCATCAGACTAATTTGTAAAGCAAAGGAGGCTAATCCTTTACTGTTGTGATTTAGGAGAGCAGGGAATCCACTGGCAGGTGTGCAGGAGGTTGTCTTTAAAGTAATGAGGTTTGACAATCTTTCTGTTTACAGTCAGCAGATCAACATTCAGAAAATACACCTTTAAACAACTTGTTTGCACTTCATTATGAAATACTGGAAAATCCAAGCTCTTTAATTCAGATTTGGGGTATTCCTTCTATATTCTGCCTTCAGTTCTGAGGATTGCTAGAATGTAGTTTTGAGAAAGAAATCTTCAGATCATATTCATTGTGTCGAAAGAAAAAAATTAATGAAGGTCAAGTCTATTGGCAGCCTTCATCCATTTAAGTTAGGAAATGAAATAAGTTTTGACAGTGATACTGATATTATTTCTCCTCAGCAGAGAAGGGCGTGTGGTACTTTATGCTTTATCGCTTGTGATAATCTCCTCATGCTTTTTCTTTTTTTTTCTCTAACATAATTAGCATTCCACTGCACAAAGAACAGTTTTTTCTTTATCTCTTTGCTCTTCCATGCTCTTAAGTTTCTCTCGATGTTTTCGTTTATGAATAGAAACAATCAAATAAATAGAGGGCAGCGACTTCTATCTGATCAATTCTGCAATGGCAAAAATGGTTTCAAAATTTATCTGAGAACTTATCTTTCTAATTGACCTACCATAGCAAAATAGAAAATGGCTTTGTGTTCGCCTTGTTTCAGAAAGTCTGCATACATTCAGCAGCCGACTGTATTTCAGATTCCAAAGTACAGATTGTTGCTTTTCATTTCTCACTAAAAAGTAAAATAATATTACATAGCACCTCAGTTCTTGAAATGGATAAACATTTCTCATAAAAATCTGGCAGCTCATTTTCAATTAATTGTAATAAATTAACCATGACAAAGCAATGGTATTTTTTATGAAAATTTGATTTGGATCTGCTGCAAGCAGACACACATTACTTTCGGCAGACCACCACAATGACAGAAGCTCGTGTTTCAGAAATCTATCAAGGTAGTCACTTTCTGATATGATTTTCAGACACTTACAGTAAGTATGTCCCTGAAATGTTCTTCTCTTGTGCTACTGGAACTGCAGAAGCACCACAGCTGCCCACTGCTTCCTCATGGGGACTCTCTCCTGCACCCCAGGCTTTCTCCCTAAACAATAAAAAAGTGTTCTACACAGAAAAACCCACACTTGATATAGGCTGCATTTGGTTTGTGGAAACACAGGTGTTTCATCCATTGGAGGCTGGAGACCAATGCCAAAAAAAAAAAAAAATATATCCATACTTAGTATTAAAAACAGTATTAAAAACTGTGTTTTAGGACTTCGTCCAAAAAGGACTCTGCGCTTGGTGCTATGGACGGGGGAAGAGCAAGGAGGAATAGGTGCCATGCAATACTATCAGTTGCACAAGGTAAGTATGTCTTTTCATCATTTTCTTGGCAGCACTTTTCTCCACAGTCTTGTGACTTGTGTACTATTTTTGTCAAAATGTTCAGCTTAATATCAACTAAAACCAGTGATTCCAGTTCTGCCTGAAAATATATTTTCTGGGTTTAATCATAAGTGTAAACCTAATTTTACGTTTAACAGTAGGCAATGCAACCCCACATGTGCGTGTTCCGCTTGACCTAAGGTACTCTGTCACAAAAGTGTTCTGAAATAGATATTTCATGATGATATCTGCTATAGCTTTCAAACAAGCTAACCTTCTGAGAACAATGAATAGTCCACATGTGTTTGCAATATAAATAAATTTTGTTTGCCTTATATATTTCTGCTTCATTGCATTTTCCCATAATATTTTACAATGTAAAACATAAAATAATACAAAGAAAAATATTTGTTATCTTACCTTGATAGTGTGTAATCTAGAATACATTTTGCCAATTGTTAGTTTTGTGAGATCTGGAACATCCTAAAAGGTTGATTTCTGATGACGCAAAGAACAAGCAAACTCTATGACTTATGTCTATCAGGATAAAAATATCACATCTGTCTCTCCTGCCAACAACTGCCATTTCAAAATACATCATGAGATAAAGGGCAGTTTCCAAAACTATTTTGGAGATAAGTCTTTGGAATATGTGTGTGTTTGGGGTATTGTTTCACAGAAAAATTATGCTGTACCTGTATAACTATTCTAAAGTAGTTATCTTTTATTCTTCTCCCTAATTAAACAGTGTAACTCTCAGCAAGAGTTAATTCATCCGAGGCAGAGACAAGGGGAATGCAAATATCCCTAGAAAGTTACCTGCTCTACAACAGTCTGAAAGCAGACTTACTTTTAGTGCTAAGCAACCTATCAGAACAAATAAATGGAAACCTTACTTAGAATCAAATTCATTGTGATGAACCGAATTAGATCAGCTTGCATCTGCAATAGAGATGTCAGAGATAGGTTTAGAGCAGTTAGAGTTTTCTGGCAAATTGATGAATAATCAATTTTTTCCCATGAACTAGTTCAATATTACTAAGAAGTATATTTAACTACCCATGTATAATGTTGTACCTCCTTGTATCTCCAAATTGTAGGGATAACTCAGCTCTGTCATTTATTTGGAAGAGGTACCCAAGAGCTTTCTTTCTAAGCTTCAGGGGAGTGACCAGTTGCAGTTTCGTATGTGTTAAGGACTCTGAATTTATCACTGGTATTCTGATATTCAGCATGATTAACTACAATAAAAGATTTTGGAATAGGTAGCACATAAAAGAGATGCTTCTTATGTACAGAACTGCATATTGGAGGAGCTGGAAGGATGCTCTGTGCCTGATGCACACCATCCATCAGAAATGTATCTGAAGATTTACCTCTGTAGATTTCCATGCTGCACAATAAGATTCATCCTATGGTGGTGATGTAAGCAACACATGAAATTGTCTTATGCATGTCTCATCTTTTGCTGAAATGGCTTCATTTCACTGTTGTCTCATAGATTTATATTCAGAAATAATATCAGAAAGCAGACCTAAGGATCAAATAGGGAAATATAAAGCAGGCTGGGTGTTGTTTGCAAGATATTTGGTTACTTTGCTTTTTAAAAGCTGAGACAAAGATGTGTTTCAGTTCTTGCTCTGCTGGTGAGATTCCATCTGGATGTTGTGTTCTGCAAAGAAAGCTCTGTCTGACTTAACAGTTTGTAATTTACATGGAGAATTTAAGCAGAAATGACATCCTTCTGTTGTTTGTTGTTCTTGTTTCCCCCCTGCCATGTGATCTGGCATAATTATAAATTGATTTGACTATAGGATGTTGCATTACTCATAATAATGAAATAAAGTTGATTAATACTGTACATTAAATTTAGCATGAAAAATAACTTAACCTTTTAATGATTTACTTGCTCAAATTTCTGGCAATTAGGATAGTATGGTACACACATTGCATGCTGATGGTAATGAGTACAAGTTAAATAAGAGTGGCATTTAAAGATGCCTTGTTAAATGAAAGACAGCCTGCATGACTCATCTACATAGCTGGACTTATGAGTTTAGTTCTCTACAAACAAGTAGAAATATGAATGCAGTAATTCAGCACAGGCAGACATAGATTTCCTTGACATTGTAAATTACCTCCTCATGTCAGTGCAAATGTGGCAAGGGAGAAGAAATGAAGACAATATAGTACTGGACATGTACAGATACTCTTATTTTTGTCACTTATTTATTATTTCTTTGAATTTAAGTTCAGGTCCTTCTTCCTCATCCATCATTGTAGGTTGTCACTGCTAGAAAGTGGATAAGTTACTGCAGAAATAACTGAGAAAGCAGCATAGTGTTTTTACTATGGTGCCAATAATTAAATCATATCCCTCCGTAATAGTATTATTTATAACACTCAAGTTTTTTTCTAGATCCCAGTATTATAATTTCTGATTATTAAAGCTAGTGATGGGGCATATTGTCTGTACAGAGCTTTATGAGAATGTAAGAGCTGCCATATTGTGCTGATCAAAAGCTCTAGTGCTCTAGACAATGTAGTGCTGTCTCCTGTTTCTGATAGCATCCAGTAAATACGTGCTTAGGAAAAGCATATTTGCCCAGCTGCAGTCAGGTGGAGCTCAGACACATACATTAGACAACCATGCTTTCAGTTTATCACATAATTTTCTGGAGAGCATCCCATGGTCCTTGTCCATTGTTTTCTTTGCATGATTTTTCTAAGCCATTTCCAAGAGTTGAAAGCCCTGTGTCTTCCAGCAGTTTCAGTGCCTCCATTAGTGCAAGGGTACCTGCCACCCACCAGGGTGTCACAGAGCTCCTGCTGGGATTTGACCGTGAGGTAGAAGCCTCTCTGGGGAATTACCAGCACCTTTGCTTCCGAAGGAGATACCTGCTGAAGTGCTCACTGCTTTTTGCTTACTTAGCCAATAACTAGATTTAATCTGAGACTAGAAAAAGGATTGATTTTCCTTAACATTACAGCTCTTTATCCTGATGAAGAGCAGTGAAATTAAAGGATTTAAGTGCAAATCAGACTCCAGAGCTTGGAGTTTGATACTACATCTGAAGTCTTCTTCCAGGGCTTAGTATTGTGTGATCCAGTTGCTGGGTAGGGCCCTTTTGTGCAGACAATACAGTAAATAACTTCAGAATCGTGAAACATTGCAACACTACTTTCTTATCCAAGTTGAATGGAAGAACTGAAGGAACACAATTCTAGAAGGACTCATGACACAACTCTTCAGTACAGATTCTCCTACAACCTTTAACAATGATACCTGAGTGCCCTCAACCAGGGTTAAGTTTTTTGTGTGTTTACTCTTATACTGTCTTCATGAAGGGAGAAAGACATATATGTAATGAAGTGTCTGTCCTCATTTTAATTGCTTTGGACTAGATTCTGTGAATGCTCTGTGCACCATGAAACAAGGTTACAGTTCTTTACCCAGCTGAATTAAGGGACTATGAATGACTGATGCTATTTATTTTGGAATAGAAGTATTGCATAAATCTCTTGGGAAAGCAAATACATTTTGTAATTAGAAGACTAAGAGATACTAGGCCACATTCAAATTTACTTTAGTAACTCTGTTGTGATCACTGGAGAGATTAATATGCTATGAATTCAATTCAAACCTCAATATAGAAGGCATTCTTAAAATATTTCTGCATGTTTTTATTCCTATGTTAATGATATTTACAGTACTTACCTCAATTTCTGGTGCAAATGCCATACAATGTTTTAACTTTTTAGTAAAGGTTTAACTACGTGAAAAATATCAATAACCAGTGTTTGCTGTGGTTTCTTTTTTGTATTTATTATGAAGATTTGATATTTTGCTTGAACTGTGTCTGCATGAGAACAGGACTTTCTGAAATGCTGGCATTTCTTTCATACTAGTTTAAGTACTCTTTGTTGATGCTCACATGAGATTTCTACTGTGATTTGCTAATGAGTTGCTTTCTTTGTGAAGCAAATATCCAAAAAATATCATGTCACTTTTGGGTGAAGTGATTCTTCCCCAGAAAATATTGGCTCCTCAAAACGATAATTTTCAGAACACTTTATATCCTGCGGTACCAAGTACTCTGGTGAAATGTAAGACGTGAATCTGTGTCTGATTTGAACCAAGCATACCCAGGACTTTAATGCCAGGACTTTAATGGGGCTTCTTTTATCCCAGGAAAATGTGTTGACCATTAGCTTTTTGACTGTCCTCAGGCAATATTCTCTGTAATCAAAAATTATGTAAAATTACTGCTGCCTTTTTAGGTCACTGATGTCCTGTTTATCCCTTTCATTGCAAAGGGAAAGAAATGTGTAAAGAGTGAAATGTTTAGTTGCAAAACTACAGAAAGAAAGTAATTGCACTGTATTCTCTGGTAGCACAACAGGCAGTAGCACCACAGATTGTATAAAGCACAGTAAAGACAGCATAGTTTTAGAATTATATTTTACACCAGTTATAGGTCTGTAGGAATTCATAATTCTTAGTATTTAGGAATCATCTTCCTTGTGAAAGCTGCAGAGAAAGATTTTTCTAAAACACAAATCCAGGCTTATTCTTTACACTGCCTGAAGCATAGAAGACCCCAAATCAGTCATGACAGTGTGTCTCCTGGATGCCTAGTTTTCATTCCACATGGACAAAATTCAAACATGTCTAGTGTTAGAAAAACTTTTCTCTGTGCATCTTTCCTCTCTCTCATGCAAATAGCAGAGCTGCCATTTTAATCTGGTAGAGACATCTGAGGATAGCTTCTTCCAGTGCGTGTTTCAGGCAGATTGACCCAACCACAGGTCCTTGGTCCATCAGGATGTTCAATTGTAAGAAAGTTGGTCTACTTCTATCCTAACTCCCTGCAGCTGTGCAAGATGTAGAAAATTATGTGTGTGCTATGATAATATCTAAGGTGTTGCAAATTTTTTTTTCACTTATCTTTTGTTGAAAGTTGCAGAAATACTCATTAACTTCCTGAAAGAGTAAACATCATCTTTGGTTGAAAGATGTAAACTGCAATTTTTAATTTTGGCAGTGTTGCCTATTTTCTTGTGGAAACCTAAATCTTTCCAAGAAAAAGGACAGTGGTGGGATGGTCATTCAGCATCATAGACATTGTTTTGATACTTTTGTATTTAAGCAGTAAAAGGGCTAAAGCTATGGAACCTTTTTCAGGAAGAGCACTTCTCTTTGATATACCCTTGTCAACAAAAAAACCTCCCAAGACAAGACATTAGGCATACCTTACTTAGCCTGCTGCTCTGTTCAGAGCTGTCTGCCTTTTCTTGTCTATCATCGCAGGGAACTTACAATACTGAATGGTCATCTCTGTGAGTGCTGGCAAGTTATCATAGAGGGAACAGTCGCAGTATTGTACAAGGCAAGACATGCCAGGAGTATGTTTTTGCTGAGTGAAATGCTAGTAAGTACATGACCAAATTGCTCCAGAGCTGTTGAAGTTACTGGGACTTTTGTCATTGGCTTCTCAGAGGTCGGAACTTGTAACTGTCATACAGAACAAAACATTAAACCTGTAGACTTTTTTACATACTGCTTTCCAATAAAATGTGGCAGAGGAATATTTTACCATGTAACAAAAGGATGAGCCTTGTTCATACCTTGTCATCTAGAAAAAATTGTGCTAATCTTCAGCTATACAGCAGCTTTCTCCCATATAATGATGAGATAATTTACAAAAATGAATAACTCACAGTGTTCCCCATTCTCCCTGTCTTCATTGAAAAAGAGTGTAAATGGTATGATCACGCTTGTGGCTGGTGGTTATTATGCCTTGATGCTGGCACATCTCTGCTTCCTAACAGCTGTTGTGTTTTTTCTCTAGTTTCAATTTACGCTGCTTTGCTTCATTAAATTACCTCCATACTAAACAGCAACTCAGAACTACACTGCATCATGTTTATATATTATTAAATACTTAGGGGATGTTATTTATTTTACTTTTTCTTTTCTAGCTGTCACATGCACTTAGGTGTTTCCAGTGTTTTTTCTAGTCTTTCCTGTAGTCTTAGTTGCCAGCCTAACAAAGCTGGGTGCTGATTTAAACTTCCTTTTAGTACTGCAAGTGGGAAGACCAAGTGGGATGAACTCACCCTGTGAGTTCTACAACATGTTTGTTGCCATGCTATACTTGTTTCCCAGCTGCTCTGAGACAAATACTGGAATACAAGTGTTGTTGTTTCTTAAAGTTAAGTGTAAATCAATAACAGGAAGCTGAAAACACAGTGTCAGATTAACTGATGTCCCTTATCACTGGAACAAATGAACCATTAGTCAAGGACAGTGCTTTGTCATTACAGGCTTTAGTATTTTTCCCGTAAAGTGGTGATTTTTCTCGGTGGAACAAAAAAAGAAAACCAGTAAATGAGCTGTTGGACATGTAATACTATATTTTAAACAGCCCCAAAGTACTGAAGGCTTTTAGGATAGTTGTTCCCTCCATTATACTTTCAGGTATGTCCCTGCTTTCGGTGGGTAAGAAGGATTGCCATCAGTGGCTCGATGGATCAGTCATGATCTATTGGAGTTTAGTTTAACATCTGCTAAGAATTTGTTGGGATTTTAACTGAATAAGTAGCTATTGTAGAGTGTACCTGCTTGGGATTGCCAGTGTCTATCCTAGAAGGGACGTGTTTCATACCAATAAAAGTACCAGTCATACATATTACAAGGGTTTGTTTTCTTATTTGGAAAGAGTTTACTATAATTACGGGCTAAACAACAGGTTCCAGAGGGTCAAAATCAGTGGCACAGGGTCTAATTGGAGGCCTGTCATTGGTGGTGTCTCAGGGTTCAAAACTGGGCCCAGTATTGTTTAACTTCTCATCAAGGACTTGGATGAAGGGGAGATGCCTCCTCAGCAAGTTCCCTGATGACACAAAGCTGGGAGGAGTGGCTTATAGCCCAGAGGGCTGTGCAGCTCTTCAGAAGGACCTCAACAGGCTGGAGGGATGCACAGAGAGGAACCTTCCAAAATTCAACAAAGGAAAATGCGGGGCCCTGCTCCTGGGGCACCCCAGGCACCAGCACAGCCTGGGGGAAGACCTGCTGGAAAACAGCTTTATGGAGAAGGTCCTGGTGGACAACAAGTTGTCCATGAGCTGGCACTGTGTCTTTGTGGCCAAGAATGCCAAAGGTATCCTGGGGTGCATTTGGAAGAGCATTGGCAGGAGGTCAAGGGAGGAGATCCTGTCCCCTATTCAGCCCTGGTGAGGCCACATCTGGAGCACAGCATCCAGTTCTGGGCACCTCAGAACAAAAAAGTTGTGGAGCTCCTGGAGCAGGTTCAGGGGAGGGTGAAAAAGATGGTAAGGTGAGAAGACATGACTGAGAGGGAACTCATCAACACTTGAAGGGAGAGTGTCAAGAGGATGGAGCCAGGCTCTTCTCAGGGCTGCTGAGCAAGAGGACAAGAGGCAATGGGCAGAAAATCATGCGCAGGAAATTCCACCTGAATATGAGGAAGAAGTTCTTTACTTGTGCGGGTGCACTGGAACAGGCTGCCCAGAGTGGTTGTGGGGTCTCCCTCACTGGAGATATTCAAGAACTATCTGGACACAATCCTGTGTCATGTGCTCTGGGATGACCCTGACTGAGCAGGGAGGTTGGACCAGATGACCCAGTGTGGTCCATTTCAACCTTATCTATTCTGTGATTCTGTGATTTCATGTTATCAGGTTTTTGCCTTAGAGATAACAAGTACTTACATTTTTAGTTTTGCTTAGCAGAGATAAAAATATATTGTTTATAGAGAAAACAGGAATAATAGGAACTAAAATTAAAAAATTAAAAATAGGAGAAGTATTGGCAAGGATTGTGCCTAATTGTGTATTCAATGAAAATAGAAAGCCATAGAAAGCCAATTTTCCCATGCAGTATTTATTGTAATGTTCATTTTAAAATTCCCTTGAAGAGCTAAAGATGACATGATAAAGAGAGGTGACCTCCTCTGTGACCAAGTCATAAGAAGGTAAAGGATAAAAGTCTATTTTGATGTTCAGAGAATTAGGCAGCAGGTTACACAAACAAGTTTTAATTTTCTGGTACATACCAAGAGAAATGGCAGAGTATCAAGATGCAGTAAATGAGATTACTTTCTGAAAAAAAATCACACACTGAGTTTAAAATGCTTATTTAAATGGTACATCCACTAGGAGAATGACTGAAGGAAACAGCTGAGCCTGCAGTTATTTTTTTTATTCTTTCTGGTTTGTTTGCTCTTCCCCTGAATTAGTCAAGGGGCAATGGATGGTCTCACCCCACTTTGTTTGTGGCAGTTATTCGTGCATCAAAGATGGCAAATGATGACAAAGCATCTTAACTATTTTCAAGCAGTATATTTTAAGCATGTTTTTCAGCATGTGTTTCTTTCTGTGTAAGCTGAAATGCCAATATAGCTGTGCAAAAATGGAAATGGGGAAACCAATCTAACTTTTTTTAAGACTGCAACTTTCAAATTCAATGGGGAGTAGTTTTATAAGTAATCCTATCTTCTAGTGGACCAAATAGGGAAAAAGTTTTCTCAAGGACACATGTTGCTTCAAGTAGCTGTGACCTGCTTCATTTTTTGTTCCCCAGTGAAGTCAGTTACTCTCCCTAGGGTGTCCCATTTTCGTGCCTCTCCAGGACATTCTCAGAACTGAAGTTTTCTTACAGAACAACATTATGGTGTAATGTATTGTGGGTGGTTTGTTTACTCAGTTTCATATTAAAAACACATGCAAGAAAACACAACTGAAGAGTACAGCAATACTGCAATACTAACAGTTTATGAAGTTTTGAACTTATGGATTCTGTTGTTTTGAGTGATAAATGAGGTGTCTTTTAGGAATCCACATTGTTCCCGTGCTCACTCTTCTCCTCACTTCACTGCCCTGAATAGTTCCTTCCCCTGGCCTTATTGCTTCTCCTCGTTTCAGCTGCTCTAAAAATGGGCGGAAGTCCTGCTTTGGAGACTCAACCAAAGAGGCTGAGCACCATAGCATCATATTTATGCAGGGTTCACTACTTAAATTAGCTTTCATTGGCAATTCAGCAGCACACTGAAATGTCTGTTGTCTTTACTAAGTCTTGCTCCTTAGGCATGTGATAAAGAAGATTTATATTTTGAGACATTCTTTCTGTTGTATCTGTGACATTGGAGCATCACTGGTCCCTTTTAGCCTGCAGTGTGCTTCTCTTGGCCTGCTTCTCTCCCACTTTATCCAGAGGGTCTGTGAGTCATAATTCACTTTGAGGCTCATGACCTCAGAACAGCTTTTGATGATAGGCCTAGGCACCACATGTAACCTAATTATTTACATTTAATCTTTTGCAAACTGAAGATGTTTTACACTGTCTAAAAATGGTGATTGCCAATGAGGTGAAAAGATTGGTTATTTCCATGTTGGTTTCTACTAGCTGAATGGCTGGATAGATTGCTTGTCTTAAGGTATGAAAACATTTACAGTTACTTCATCATGCAAAGATTCTATATTAAATGTTTTAACTACTGGATATATTTCTAAGTTAAACATAAGTAGCTCTGCTACGTTAGAATTGTTTCACTCAAAAGGGAAAAGTTTTGGGAAAGTGTAAAACAGTTCTTGGAAAATTCTGTAAAGGACTTCTGAAAACTTGTGTGAATTATTCAGAGCAACCTGTAGTACATATTTGGGCTTATATACAGAAAAATGAAAAAGAGTTTTTCACTGAATTATAGGCTTATGTGTGCTGGTAATGATGGATCTGTTGGATCTGTTACTCACTGCTATCACGTGTCTCATGTAATGATTTTCTCGTAAAAACCCATGGCAGCCATTAAATTCTGGAATGAGATCTTGGCATAGGAGTAAAACCTGCAGTAAGTTCTCTTAGTCACATTCAAGATGGTCTGACCATAAATATGACCATAAACTGTTATATTTTGAAAAAAAGTTATGTGCCTCTCCAAAAAAGTGAGATCTTCCTTCATGTAAAATCCCTATGTATTTAATTCCAATTAGACCTTTGCAACTGAGCAATCTGAGCAAATATGGTAAGCAAATAAATTGCTGATTTTTGTTCTTTTAGCTAAAAAGATACTTCCAAGTACACACAAACGTTATTATGCTACTTGTACACAAAATCTTACTTTTCATGTTTCCTGTGAGGATTTACCTTGGAAGCACAAATTTTCCTTAAAATAGATATTATTCCTTTAGGTCTGGGGGAAAGCCTTGGCATTTCAATCCTTCAATCGATATCAGAGTTGACTATATGGTATATTGAAAATAACGTGTTTCTGAACAGAAAACAGCTGGCTTTTTTAATGGAATGTCCTTCACAGTCTATGAAGGCTTTGGATGCCTTTAATTTTAAAGCCACAGGACTGTGTACCCTCTCCACTACAACAGAATTTCAGAGTCTCAGGTCTGAGAAGAAAGGGAGAGCTGCAAATGAGAACTGCAATATGGTGGTGATGGTTTACCTTTCTGGGGGGCACTTCAGAAGTCTTAAAGCAAGTATTTGGGGACAGCAGAGCAGTCATGTTGTGGTTCCTACAGAATATTGGTGCCCCAGAGCATAATTTTAACTGTTTCAGCATTTTCATGCAGAGAGATAGGTCACTTCATTTATGCTTATGTACACATTTTCCAGGAAGCATTTCTCTGCTTCCTAAACAAATTCCTTGTGGTATGCTCACATTGACACCTAGAATCCAGTATATAATGCCAGCTAAAATAACAATCACAGCACAATATGTTCTTTTCTTACATGTTTAGGAAAACATCTCCAACTTTGATATCGTTATGGAGTCTGATGGGGGCACCTTCAAGCCATCTGGGCTGGGTTTTGCTGGCAGTGCTGAAGCCCGGGACATCGTGAAAGAGATCATGACTCTGCTGCGGCCCATCAACGTTACAGATGTTTACGACAGAGCGGATGGAACAGACATCGCGTACTGGATGAGGGACGGGGTGCCCGGTGAGTGTCCCTGCTCCCGCTGAGCAGTGCCACATCACATGGGTGGGCTGATGTTTTGAAAGTAGCAAGAGATGCTTTCTCCCAGGGAGTAAAATTTGCTATTGTAAAATGCATAAATGTTAAAAGGTGACCAACAGAAATAGGACATAAAGTGCATTTGAACTGCAGTTTAATAATGGTATAGATTATACGTAGAATAAAATGCCTAAAATCTTCTTTTCGGCTTTAAGGATTTATAATAATTAATCCCAGACTGGTGGTTTATAAATAGTAAACCAAGGCAGAGGGGAATTCTCCAATGCAGAAGAAATATTTTTTTAATTATTATTATTTTTACTTTGAAATTCAGGGCTTTTTCTCTCTTTTATATGCTGGAGAAACAATGGTTTTGAGATGTGACATTTTAAAAGTTACGAGTCATTAAGGTGTGATAAAGGGGTAAAATTCTGAAAAGTTTGAAGTAGTTTAGGGGTTTGTTTGGAGAGCTGTATCTGGCTCCAAGTGAGAAGCAGCTTGTTGGCAAAGAAGCTTGTGAGCTGTGAGAGAGACCCACTACTGGCAGCCCCCCCATGCAGGAAGACCCCACACTAGCACAGAGGCTTTCAGAACACAAGAATCCCAACTGGAGACCAGCCTGGGTGAAGCCTTAGTGAATTTCCACTTGAATAATAGTAGAAAGAAAAGTTTCATAACGGTGATATTAAAAAAATTATGATCAGTTTTAAATTTTAAGGTTCTTTTTCTATGTTTTATGACTGAAGTAGGCTGGCACATTTCTCCTGTTAGTTTTACTACTTGCTACTATATGCTTAAAATCTTTTAATATTATTAACTGCCTTGTTTTTTACCTTGTGGAAGACCGTGAATCATGGAATATATTATTATTATTTATGATCACAACCCTTTGCTTCTCACTCACTTAGGGTGTACAGAGATACCATAAAGTTGACTGCTTTGATAAATGCATGGATGTCTAATTTTCAAACCAAAATATCTATGCTGGGCAAGAAGTATGGATGAATGGATATTATTAAACAGTTAGGGATTCATCTTCAGCTGCTGTCCTGCTTCCTGGGTGAAGAGGAATCCGCTCAGTACAATGTCATGCAGCTGTGACAGTGGTGTGCTGAGTTGATTTGAGAGACTGTAAGCACTAGTGAGAGGCTGTGGCCATGCATCATCCTCCACAGCCTGGACGTGCCTGTGGGAAGATGTCTGATCCAGAATTTCAGACCAAAATGTCTATGTGGTAGCTGGAATATAAGAACTCACCACTCAGCCTGTGTTAAGAAAATGCAAGGGTATTGGAATGATTTCCTAGGTAAGGTGCTGGGAGCATTCCAGGTGGTCCTCAGGGGCTTGCATTGTTCTTCCTATCTGAATGTGACAGATTATAGAAGAAGAGAGAAAAATTTAACATTCAAATGCCTTGTTTTCAGTTGATAATGTGAGTGGTGCTTGTGATGGCAGTGGGTACTGAGCTCTTGCACACCACTTCTCATCAGCTGTGGTGCACCTGGAGCATAAGCAGCTGCAGCTTGCCAGGGTCCTCTTGATTAATCATTGGGCTACTCAGCAGGAGCAGCACAGGAAAAAGCCCTCTCCCATGGACATCTGTACTTCTCAGAAAGCAATAAACTATGAAAAATATAAACTATGAAAAATATAAACTATACACTCAACATTGGGAAAGTATGAATGCACCAGAACCAAGACCTCAGTTTTTAAATAAATCTGATTTGCTTTCCTATTAAGAATTTGTCACATTAATTGATGGTGGAGGGTTTTTTTCCTGTCTGAAGCTTTGGTTCATTTAAGTTCCTGTTAAGCAAATAGCAAAGTGTTCTTGCAGCATAAGGGAACACTGATTCTTCTTTTCTTCATCAAGCCCCAAAGAGAAGAAATTAGCTCCACTAAAAGAATTTCATCTGCTTCATCTGTATTTTATACTGTTCCAGGGAGAAGTCTATGACATCTTCTAATCTTCATGACTTGTCTGCAGTATTCTCCCTGCTTGAATGAGCCTTTATGGCATATAATAACATTGAAACAAATTGAACACTCTGTAACAGCTTTTATAATTTTGTCCAATTTAAACAAGCAGTCAAGTGTTGACACTTCATCAATTTTATTTAAATATTTTCTTGAAAATATACTTGGTGGCTTTGTTTCTGCAAGAGTGAGAGAAAATATGGTGTACTTCTTGAACAATAAGAATTTTCTGGCATAATTTCTCTAGAATTTTTCTCTTTTTCAATGTGAAATAGATTCTGGGATTCACCTTTTCAGATTCTATTAATATTCTGCTCCTCCTGCTCCTTTTGGTCTGAAAGATCCACAGAGGGCAACACTGTGTGTGTTTTTCAGAGCTGTTCATAGCTGAGACAGGCTAAGAGACTGTTGCTTCTTAATCTCTGCTATTTCCAGCATGTTTCTTTTTAATGGACATGCAGTGAAATATTACTTATAATGTTAGTTAAATATATGTGCAACTAAACAGCAGCGATTATTCTGAGATTTTAGGATGAGAGAGGCCACAAGAGCCCAAAGTCCTTTGCAAACCATAGACTGAAGCTTATCTAATACTCTAAAACACAGGCAAGGTGATCTGCACCAAACACAGCACTCTGGTGATTTGTGACTGGAGAATATTAGCAATATTTCTGTCAGTGGCCTTTACATTGGGTTGTTTTGAGAACAGTTCAGTCCCGCAGTGAGGAATGTCTGTAGTTGCGTTTTTGTACTGATAGCCAGTTTTCAGCTACTGAAAATATTTGTATAACATTTGTTCTGCTTTTTCATGAAGTATAAATCAAATGAAGGGGGGGGGTTGTGGTGTTGTGTTTTATGGTGTGGTTTTACAGTTTGAGGTAACCATTGATTCTAAGACTGCTCCTTTAATAGTTATGCAATTATCTTCCTCATCCCTCTTAGGGGTTCAATTCCATTTTCTTTTTGTTAGGGACGTATCCAGACTGTGGCACATAAAGCTGTTCCTTTGCAACATTAAATCCCAAATTAAATTTGGCTAGAATTTGCAAATAGAGGTGGGAAGATGGGTTGGTTGGGTTTATTTATTTGGTTTGTTAGCATACCTTTTCATAACAGGTTTCTTCAGTGTCTGAAAGGGTTAAAAAAACCATTAAGCAAGCCCTGCTAAACCAGTGCTAGGGTATTCTTGTTGAAAAAGTGAGTGATCACAGGTACTTGATGATGATCAAGATGCTTTGAATGTGATTTAGACCAGTTCCTAAGGTAACGGCCCTGGGTCTGGATCAGCCTTCCCTGCAAGCCTTCCAAATCTGAGAAGGGGGAATGAAGTGATTTTACTTGTGTTATGGAATCCAGTGAATGTTAGTTGAGCTTCAGGTGTTTGGGGAGATGGAAACAGATTCTCTTTTATTTTTGCAAAGAAATGGCTGTTGTGACACATTATTTCCAGGAAAGCTGATTCAAAGGTGCTCCTTTCAGCTTGTCAGGGTGGTTATCTGTTGCTGCAGTGCTTATGATGGGAGCACTTGTCTGTTAGGAACTGAGCTGTATTTGAGATCAAGCTGACCCAGGACATCAAACAACTCCCCAAAGGTGTGTTTCAATTCCTCTTTTAAAAATCAACCCGTGGCCTAAAGGTGAAACTCCTTTTACAATGTCACTTTGAACCTTGATGGTTGTTTGTGTTTCTCTGTCTCCACAGTGACTTGCTTTTTTGTTACATTGCATAAAAGAAAGAATTCTTCTTCCAGAAATTAATAAACCAGTAGTTCATCTAATTTTAATGCTTATTCAGAAATCAAAAATTCATTGCCAATCCAATCTATTAGTCATTCAGATTTAGAAAACAAATACGATAATATATTATTTCTCTCATTTTTATATTTTCATAGTGCTTTTTTATTACCTTCACCTAAAATATGCTGTATTTTGGCCCGAGACACCGGATTTTGACACGGATTATTTCCTTTCTTATTATGTAAGAGGTTAAATCTACCCTTTTTCTGGAGCATGCTGTCCTCTCTTACCATTGTCCCCATCATCCCTATAGCACCAGACTCAAGTGCAAGCCTGCTGCCACGCCGGTGCCAAGCCTACTCCTCTGTTCCGTGTCAGCCAGGGACATGCCTGAGAAAGTACTGGAACAGGAAAACTCCCTGACTTAAGGTTGCCAGCTGGACATTAAGTGACTAAACTCTCTTTCCTAAATTATAAGTGAGTAACCTCTGTTCACCCTTGGCTGTGTCACTCTTTGGAAGTCATATTCCACTGTGATGCTTGAAACACTGCCCCTTAGACTACCTGGTTTTGTGCTGCCCACAGTCTTGGGATCCAGTTTCTAAGCTGCTTTTTATTTCCAAAAGAATAAAACCAGAAGAAATACCAGATTTACAGTCTAGGGCTTCATAAGCCAATGCTGAAAAGCCTTGGACTTGATTCTGCAGGGGTAAGGGGTGTTGCACTTGACAAAAACCTTCCTACAAGATGAGGGAAGAGAAAAAAAATCCTTAAAAGTAGACATTAAACTTAACTTCTTCACTTTACCATGTAGCATTTGCATCACTTGTGATTTGGGATGTTTAGCACAGGGAATCACATGTTATTTGACAGTGACGAATTCAAGGCAAATGTCTCCTCATGAAGCAAAAAGTTGGATAGAACTCCTGAACACTACTCACAGAACTAAGCCTTATGAATAGTATTAAAAGTACTTAGGTGATTTTAGGTACTCCACAGGTGCTACATTTTTATACTTGCTGAGTTCCCACTTCTCTGGACGTGTTGAGCAGTGTTGAGCTACTATTGGTCTGATTTATTTTTTTGTGGAAATGAGACTTAAAGGGCTTATGGTGTACACACTTGTCTTGCCTCTGTCTTCATTTCAATAAGTCTGAGCTATACCAGCACTGTTGTCTGATAATTAGGAATATTGTATTGCTTTTTCCAGGGCTTTCCTTTCCTTTTAAATATCTTATTTTATCATTAATAAAGGAAATATGGTGAATGAGTGTGTTCCACTGCAAAGGCCAAAATTTTTGCAACTTGGGTGGTATTAAATTAATCCAGTATGCTAAGAGAACTATTATAATTGCTTGGCACTTTATGAACCTACTCTAAGTGCTAAGGCTATTAGACCCATTTAAAATCTTGATTGCAAAAAGAACTGTGTGTATTAATCTGTAAAATAATTTATCTATTCTCTAATTTATCATTGTTCCAATAAAATGGGGTTTTGAAATTATAAATTACTCTAGAGTAATTAAATAAATTTAATATGCTGCAACTTTTTATGAAGGTGGATACCTTAAAAGGCTCATAGTTTAGCATAGTATCTCAGTTGTATTAGCCTTTCATATGACCTTCTCTCTTTTTAATAAAGTCTTTGAGACTAATCATTTAATGAAAGGAATAGTCTGTAACTTATGGTATGTTTTCTTTTAAGTTGTGCTATTAGACTACTAGACGAATTTGACAATTCTTCACATACAATTCCTTCCAACTTTGTTCTGCTTAGGCTAGTTTTGTTTTGGCACAATGGAGTATTGTCTACTTCTAATAATTAACAGGAAGCATCAGATTTGCAAGTGTTTTTTTTGTTTCACATAGACTAGACACAGATCATGCAAATAGGAATCTGGGATAGTACTGTTGGAGAGAGAGATGGAGTTGGGCAATTAGGCACAGTGCCTGAATGCAAATTTTCCTGGTAGTTTTAAGAAGGCTTTTGTACTTTATATTTTTCATTAGCAATGCGCTCTATTTGAGTCTAAACAAACTCAAAGTGGGTGAAAGCAAACTCCTTCCAATAGGGTTACTGAGCTACAGAAGCACCTTGCAAACTTGGTGATTTCTCTGTCATTTTGAATGTGTAAAACAAGAATTTGGTGTCCTTCAAAAAGTAAAGGGTAATTCAAGCAGGAGGGATGGGCCTGATGCAATAGATACAAGTTGAAATTCTTTGCCATGTGTTACTCAGAAAGTGTGAGAGTAATGGGTTTTCCTTGCCCTAAAATATTTGTGACTCTGCTAGTAAATATTAGAAGCATTTTCCATAATGAAAGGCTTCTTTCTCATTTAAGCCTCACCCATTTTAGACTAGGTTTTTGAATGTCATAAGCTCTTGCTTTTGATTTGTACAACATTTAGATAATCCTAATTACAGTTACAGAAATAGAACTATCATTAACTTGCCGATCCCTGAGGAAATCTGAACTTGGAAACCAGAAATATTTGCAAAACTCTGTCATACATTGCTGAACTTCAAAACACATTGCTGAATTTCTTATTTTACTTCTAGGTATTCTCTTTTCTTCAGTATCTGTGACGCATTTTATTTGGCAAAGTTTTCTTGGTGGTCACAAGTGAAGAATTACAGCACATGGGTTAAGTAGCTCTTCCATAGCTATTCCATAGCTCTTAAATTTGTTTTTCAATAAACTTAGACAAGAAAGCTTAAAAATAATCTTATACTACTATTACAATAAATTAGTTTGAAATACTGACATTCTGATTGGCCTTTAGGATCCTAGAAATAAAACTGTTCCAGTGCTTTCAACCTGTACTAATATTATATAAGCTTATGAATCTAGTAATGAAAATTTAAATTAAGGTGTTTAAATCATAAATCTAATGGTTCTTGCACTTTTTGGCTAGTGGACTTCTTTCTCTTATTTTCTCATTGCTCTTTCTTTGAATATCAGTAAGGTTGTATTTCTTCTTTCGTTTTAGATGCTTACTCTTCAAAAATTTACATGAGGTGGATTGGTGTAAATGACCCTGTTATTAAATAGCTTCTTCCTCTAAGCATACGAAATTCCTAAACAACTCAAAAACATCAATAAATTTGCATCTGCAACTCAGCTTTTTAGTAGCAGAGCATACTTTGTCTCAGAAAAGAAACACTGAAAATATCTAACTGAGGATCTCATTCAGATTTGGGGTGTGGTTGTTTTTATTCTGGCTGTGCCTCTGAGAGACATCTTAATTCTCTATTGTTTGCTTCTTAGGAAAGCTGAATTCTGTTTCTGCGAGTGGCAATATTCTTTTTTTAGATGGAAGTATTTGCCATTTGTTGATCCTAAAAAAATAGCTGTTCTACATTAACACACAGAGCTCAGTGTTAACATTTTAAATAGTCATTTCAGAAGTACAAGTTAGTCAAGCCTTATTCCTAGAACTGTCCCTGCCTTCAGTGAAGTTTATGCAAATAATGAAATAAACAGAAAGAAAAAATAATAATAAAAAAGGAATTTAATCAGAGTGCTCTAAGAAATGTGGAGATGTTTGCCAATGGAAAAGGGAGGAAGTAAAATAAGATTCTCTCCACAATTTATTTATTTTTTTACCTTTAAAAATTTGACTATGTGAAAAATAGGACACATGGATAGTGTGGAAATGTTGTGAGATTGCTCACCAAATGTGTAATGATCTAGAATGGTTGTTAGGAACAACAGCAGAAATATCTGTGCATTCATGGATTTAATTCCTGGAAAACAAACTGGAATGGCATCAGTATCAAAAACTGAATAAAAATAAAGCGTTCAGTAGCATTCCAGGAAGACCATGTGTAAACTGCTCTTGATGGGAGGGACAGAGGTTAAATGTATTAAGGTCTGGCTTGCAACTCTCCAAGTACTTTCCTATATGAAGTCATATGATGAGTGTTTCTAATAGGATTCTTCAGGGCTTGCTGCATCCTCAACTATTTAAAGTTTCCATTGGTTTGGAGTAAAGTTTCAAATTACAGCAGAACATAGCTGATGTAATTGCTATATTGGAATGATAAAAAATGATGAGAACAAGCTGATCAGCCAGCCAGGGTGATTATGTCTCCTCTGGCCAGTTTGTTCACACCTTTCTTGTTCTGGAGTCACAAAAGATGTAATATTTAGAAAACATCACTTCCTCGGACCCGTTGGCTGCCCTATTGCCAAAGAGGCCCCTACATTACCTCAATTGCCACAAAGTTTTTCTGTTGCCTCTTGCACAGCAGCTCCTGTTCTGAAATGCTGGTGCACCTCCCACCCATGCTGTGGCCATGAGTTGTCCTGTTCCAACACAGGACTTTGGTTTTATCTTTGCTGAATTTTCTGACATTCGTGTCAGACCACTTCTGGAATTTGAGCTCTCTGAACAGCAGCTCTGCCTTCCAGCATACACAACTTCTCCTTCCATAAATTTTATGAAGACACAGGCCACCCCTGTCACCTGCATCATTGCTAAGGATGCGAAGGGTGCTGACCTGGCACAGACCCCTGGGGGTCACACCACTCATAACCAGGCACTAGTTAGACCTCAAACTGTTGATGGAAACCCTTTGAACCCAGCTGTCCGGCAGTCTTCCATCCACTTTTATTCCACTCCTCCAGTCCATAATTTTCCTGGGGACTGAGTTTTTCTAGTTTATAGTTCATAGAATCGTCTTAGGATTATAGAGTGGTTTGTATTGGAAGGGACCTTAAGTATCATTTAGTTCCAACCCTTAGGCTGTGGTCAGGGACACTTTTCACTAGGCCAGGTTGCTCAGAGCCCCATCCAGCCTGGCCTTGAACACTTCCAAGGATGGGGCATCTACAGCTTCTCTGGGCGACCTGTGCCAGTGCCTCACCACCCTGACAGTAAAGAATCTCTTCCTAACATCTAATCTAAACATACTCTATTTCAGTTTGAATCTATTTCCCCTTTTGTCTACATGCTCTAGTAAAAAATCCCACTCCATCTTTCTTGTAGGCTACCTAGTAGGCTACCTTTTGTGGTAGACCACAGTTAGATCACCCCAAAGGTTTCTCTTTTCCAGGCTGAACAATCCAAATTCTCTCAGCTTTTCCTTACAGGAGAGGTGCTCCATCCCTCCAATCAACTTTGTGGCCTCCTCTGGACACACTCCTGGATCTTGCTGCTTTAGATTTTACAACAGGTGTAATATTTGCCCTTTTTCAATCATTGGGGTCTTCTCTTAATTGCTACAACTTTTCCTAGATGACAGAAAGCAGCTTCTCAATGGCATTGGCCAGCTCCCCCGTACAACCCATCCAGCACCATTAATTTTTATTTGCCTTATTTAGCTAAACAATCCCTAACTTCATTTTCCTATACCATGAGCAGTACCTCTTCTGCCATCTTCCCCATTCTACTGCCATGCAGAGACCTGAGGGCTTTTAAAGTACAGCAATTACTTTCTTAATATTCTTTTGTTGCTTATTATGGCTAATATAGCACATAATATAACACTTCAACAGCAGTTACCCCCCCACAAAATTCTAGAAGTTTTACATGGAAAGGAGGCTGTAGAAACATCTTGGTTGACTGTGCAGGGCACACTGGAGATTTGAATCAAGGATGATCTTGATTCAGGATCAGAAAACTTTTTAGTGACAGAATTTCATCTATTAATCAGAAAACTTGTTCCTTCCTGAAGCAGCCAACAGAACATGCTTTCATTTGCAGGTGACATTTTATGTGTGAATGTCTGAGGCTTTTGAAGAATGCTTTTGATAGTAGTCCAAACTGAACAAATACAAAGTTCAGAAATAATTTATAAAGTCATCTTCCTCAAAGGAGCAAGTTCAAAATTATTTCAGTGGCAGCCTCTCTAGGACATTTGTTAGCATTTATAAACCACAGAATGGGAGCCCTTCTAAATGTTTGTCTTCAAAACTCATTCTACAGATTGGGTCTATGGTGCTGCTGAATTTCTGAAGAGCAGAGTTTATTGAACACCAATTTATTTTTCCCAAAAATCCTTTTCCAGTGACATTACATGTGTTTTCATGCAACTATTTCAGTCAATTCAGACATGGAGTAGACCACAGAAAAACTCTTAAGTGTGAAAGAAACTGAATATATGTTTGTATTTTATATTGGCAAATCCTCAGAAAAGGACCATGGGCTGCATAGGAATGCAAGAGAGAAGGTACAGAATTCCTGTTCTGTCTCTGGCATCATCTGCCATCAACACTGACCAATTTACAGTTCCTCAGTTTCCCCAATGACAGCAGTTACCCGAGGGTTGCTTATGAGTTACCTTCTGTCTATAAGGTGCAATAAAGAGGAAGGAGTCATCATTAACTTCCTAATTAAGCTGGTCCATCTTCTGCTGGAATCATCAGACCTTGCAACTATTTAGCACAAGAATAGCTTCACCTGAGTGTTGTAGATGAGTGTAAAGGAAAGAGCAGCATAAGCTCCCTATATATGTATTTTAGGGGCACATAAATAAATCTGTCTGCAAGGATAAAGCATGAATCTGAACAAGAAAATCATTTTATTGGAATTCTCCATCCAAAGAGCCAGAAACCTAATTATGATTTACTATACATCAGGGCCAGTCTGTCCACAGCTCTCAGCTGTTTTCAGTGCCCATGGCAGAGCTCTGTCTCAATTGCCATGTGGGGCCTTGGAAATCAACCAAAGAAAATAGGCACTTTTCCTTTTGCTTAGCTGTGTAAATTGAATTTTAAAACAGTTTATTTCTATTAATGATATTAAACCCAAGCAATTACCTTCTGGGATAGGAGAATTTTTGTAGTTGTTGCACCAAACTGCCACTGCCAGCCTTGAAATTGGTATTAGTGCTCCAGCCACCATTACTCTTGAGCTTGGAACCACTAAAAACATGAAAGAGATCAGGTCTGACAGGGCAGCTCTCACTCTCTTGCTGTGCTGCAGAGTGAGAATCACAGGCTGATCGTGTCAGGGCTTCAAGATCCTGCTGCAGCAGCTTGTTTTCTTGGCCTGAACAATTTTAGCCCTTCTGACTTCAACTAAGAAACTGATTTCATTGTGTAGCTAGAACTAATCGACAAGTTTTAAGTATCTTAATCTTGAAAACAGCCTGAATTATGCGCATCTTTAATTTTAAATCCCTAAGATATGCTAAATGGGAAGCATTGAGAAAACTTAATTAGTCTGCCTGCCTCTTCCTATAGTTCCTAATTACTATGGATACTTTTCTTGTCCACCAACACCTGCTGGCTAGATTTTAGGGCAGATGTTCTTGTGCAGTCATCATTAAAAGCACATGCATTGGATGCTGTTGAAACCTTCAAGTGCTCTGCGTTTATGTCTTTTATTTCAGGGTGCTTGGGGGGAAGAAGGGATCATTACACAGTTAAAAATGTCATTTGCTTTCTGTCTCTTTTCCATGCAGCTTCTCTCTTTCAGTCAGACAAGTAGCTGCCAGGAAATTTGTTAAGGGTAAAATGATTTTGAGACATAGTGCTGTGTTTTTGAGAACATTATCTTGGATTAAAAACTTTTTCACTTAGTACACTCAACCCAGTGACAATTTCACTATCCCTTAATCTGAGTAATGACTTCAAGTTTCTAATTAGAGAGGAAGAGGGAAGGGACTGTGTGTGGTTCCTGGGGCCTGAGCTTAGACAGTGGTAAGAAACACTAATAATTTACCGGGTGTGAGAGCTCCTGCCCCTGTGGAAATGGGCAGGATCACCGCTTTGCCCATGGCTCGTGTCAGTCCTCCTCAGCCAGAGCTCTTTTGGTTTCACCTCCCTGAGTCTGCGAGTTGTGGCTTGGCCCCAGCCTTCATTACATTTACCTGGGCAAAAACATCTGTCCCCCAGTTTTAGGTGTAGAGCGTTGTTTTTGCAGCAAAAACAGGGTTGAATACATATCCCATTATGGATAGCATTATCCCTTTTGCTGCTTTTTTCAGATCATCCTCTTTCTCTTTGATTTGCAGTGTGTTTTAAATTCGTTGAGATAGGGAAGAGTGTGGTTGCTTTTCCACTGTTTCAAGGAGTGAATGTTTGGCCACTCCATTTGCTAAAATAGATAGTGGTAAAGACTCTCTGGGTGCCTCATCTAATTCCAGATGAGCCTTGGGCTCTCTACACACAGAACAAGAATCTAATTATTGAAGTAATTATTGTTGTCTCCTTTGCTACACCCTATTTTTTCAAATCAAGAGCTGCCTTTGGAGTCGCAGCAGTGGTGGGGTGTAATGGCAGTCTGTCAGCCTGGAAACAGTTTGACTGTATTTACCTGGAACAAGTTATTTATTTAAAATCTCACTTGTGTGTTTTTTGACCCTGAAAGGAATATGTGACAGGGGTATTATTCCCTTCTTCACTCAATGCATTCTAATTTCAGGAGCTGCATTTCTGAAAAGGTGGTGCTTTTTTCTTCACCTTTTCTATAGAATCTGATAATAGCTAAGGCTAAGGTTAGACTACCCAAGACTAATGAGACATACAAGTTTTTCTTCTTTTGTGTCAGTCCTTGTAGGAGTGGGAAATGGAAACTATTCAACCAATAATCATGCACAATTATTTTGCAATGATGGGCCTTAAAGCAAGTAAAATCATCCTGTCTTTCTTTTTTTACTATCAGATGCCTGTTAGTTTTAAAGTGAGGATGTAAAAGTAAAATAAATATTGGCCAGAGTGGAAAAGTTTTTCATTCAGGTTATTTTTTAGGTAAGACTTTTCCAGTTTGACTGAGTACTTATTGCAGTCCTTTGAATTTATGGCATGCCATTCTATTTAGCAAGTGTGTATTTGGCTCCTGAAAGGTTTTTAATTATGTGTGGGTTGGTATATATGTGCATATTAATTTATTTATTTGTTTGTTTGTTTGTTTTTATGTATTTACTGGTTAAACAGAGTCTTCAATTTATGTATTTGAAAGGAGTCAATGGTCTAATGATATTCTGGCTATGAAAACTTGCATTCAGGGAGCATGTCTCTTTCTCCTGTGAAAGGCAAGCATAGCAATGCAGAGATTAAGGTTTTTTTTAAGGAATGCATTAAATTCTAGCTTCTTCTATTAAAATAATTCTAATAATTTCTTGATAATTTGCTCTGGGCTGCTAAAAATCATCAGCACTGGCTCTTTTTCACCCTTTGCATTAGTCTATACGTGGTATTTGAATGTATCACCACAAACCAGAGTGTTTAGAAGAGTGTGCTTGTGCTTGATGTCTTTGACTAAATCCAAATTTAAATTACTTCAATTTAAACAGCAGTAAACATTGTTTTAAGTTTTAGCATGGACACATTTTATCAGAAGGATGGTAGGGAGTATTTAAGCTAATAGAGGTTTATTTACTTTTTATTGTGTAGGGTTTGGTCACTGTTATCAAATTCTCTGTATTTATTGCACATATGTAAAATATTGTGCCTTTTGGAATTGCTTTTGAAATTTCTGTAAAAGTATGTAATTTTAAATGGCCCCTTGAACATTCTTATTCACAAATGGTGAAAAATATATATTGATCCTTGATTTCTGCAAAATTATGATTTTTGTGATGGAGCTAATCAGACTGTTTCTGGAGAAGGATTTTCAAGGCTGTACTCAACAGCTTGGCACTCATGGCAGCTGGACTCGCTAGCACCTTGTTCTGTTTCTATAAAGTTTCACCCAGTCAGTTTTTGCTTTCCATGTTTTAAATGAGGCCTTCAACCATATAGATTTAATTTGAACCTAACCAAAGTAAAGCTCAACTTTATAAGAAAACAGCATAGTAAAACAGAGAATACAGTAAGCTTGTGTTTAAGGCAAATGCTATTTGCACTTACTGCTGTGACTGAGGATCTTTCACTGAAAGCAAAGTTAAACTTTCAACTTAAATTGTCAGCTTCTCTTAGTATTCTTCCTAATCTTATATGACTTTTTTTTTGCTCTTAATATTAGCATTTTGACAAGTGCATTTGCTCTGTGGCAAAATAGCTATCACAGCAACTCAAATTTACAGGTTGAAAGAGTCATGCTAGTTAGGGTCATTGCTTTATTTGCTTTGTCTTCTTCTAGGATTAGTTCTGCTCTGTGGATTAGCCAGAGCCCACATACAAATAGTGATACAATGGAGAGTCAGATCAGATGTGAGGAATTTCTCTGCTTCCTTACTTTAAAGGCCAGAAATTCTGTGATTTATCCCTTTCTTTTCCTAATGAAACCCATGTAATTTCACAGAACACTATAACAGTGAAAGACTCTGAGATTGTGAACAACAGTGTTGCAGCAGGTGTCTTCACTGTACCTTAATTATTTTTATTTTTATTTTTGTTAAACTGTGTTGTTCCTTTGTAGTTATGCTGACAAAAATACACAATTTGTTGCTTAAAATATTGAGTCATGTTAATTCCTGCTACTTTGTGTTGATCACCCTTTGGATAACGTGATTTTAGACCAGGACAGAAAGGCTTTGTGATTCTCTGAACCCTAATCCTAATGGTGGCTTGCAGGTGAGGTGCCCAGCACCACAGGTGGGCCAGCTGAGAAAGGTGTGGAGGGAGCAGTGTTGGTGTAATGATGTGCTCCCTTTCACATGCCTTTTGCAACCCTAGAAAGTGCCCCTGGACCTGCAGGCTTTGTGGCTCTCTGAACCCCAACCCTAAAGACTGAAAGCTCCTGTATTTGGATAGTCCTGAACCATACCCTAAGCTCTGAACTTTGTTCCAAGAATTTCTCAGCATTTCTGTTACTAATGAACTAGCTAAATACACACTGGTTTGGAGATCAAATGAAGGAGATATTTCATCACCAATATCTGGAGCATCTAACGTGTTATGAAATAACTTACTGGTTTGAAACTCAAGTATGCATTACTCAAAGTAACCACAGATATTTTGAAGGATATTTTATTGTTGTAGGCATACTATATTCTTCTAGCTTTGTCTAATGGTTCTACATCTAAAATCCACCATGAACTTGAAGATTTTTGTAGTCTCAATGGGGCGCAATAACAGAGACAGTAAAACCATTGCTCATCCTGTGGGTGTGGTTGAATAAATGCAGTTTTGGTTTCTGTGATATAAAATACTGCTGACTTGTAGTGTGCTTAGGCTATGTTTTACTTAAATTAGGTGACTGGTTTGGTATTTGGGGATTTTTTTTTCGTAACTAGTGAAGCACCAGAACGCTCATTAATGGGCTCTTTTCACCACCATCTCAGCAGAAGGGAACTCTGCTTTGTTGGGTCCCATGAATATTGGCATTTCCAGTAGTTGACTACTTGCTGAGAAGGCTCCTACAGGAATTTTGTGATTAAACATCCAGCTGTAAGCGTATCTAGGAGAGAAGGCTAGAGCAAATGGAAACCTGCATGTTTCCTCTCTGTCTCCAGCATCCTCTGGAAAAGCAGACCTAAAGGCTTGCTTTGAACTGGTTTCTGAGTTTGGCTTAGAAAATAGGTCCATTGATTGTAAAACACAAGGGAGCTTCTTGAATGCATTGAAAATGTAAATGAATGCAGACAATTACTGCAAACAGAAATGGTACTCAAAATCTTGACACATGGATCATTTTCATGGTTCTCTCTCCCCACAGGTGACTTTCAAGCAGTCAAGGGGGTGTTTGTTTCCACAACTTTTCTGGGGTGATTTTGGAAGTTGCTGGAAGAGGGTGGAGCAAGGGTCTAGCCCTGGGTGTTAACAGAGAACATTGAAGAAAGCACTTCAATAGTTTGGGTTTCTAAGCAACCTTATAATATTAGCTACAGACTGCAGTTATACAGAGAGTGCAGAGACACAGAAATGCATTTGGTCAGGAGAGATGATTTAAATGGGTCCCAGTGTTCACTTGGCCCTTGTGTGTGACATTTAAAGCTTAATGGCATTAAAATAAATCACGTGCTCAGTCTTTAACTGCTTTACTGAGCTGAGCCATGAGCAAACACATGAAAAAGATTTCTAAATTAAAGAAACTGCTGATTTTGCAATGACTTTCATTCCACTTACAGCATTTAAAAGAGAATGCACAATGTAAGGGATTTATAAATCCAACAATCAATTTTACAGCTAACAACTTCTGAAGTAGTCTCTATATAACATATGTAGGCATGTACATAATTTTAGAAAAAGCATAAATTAAATAAATTATATTAAAATATGCAGAATATATACAAACATAAACAGGCATCTAATATAGGTACATAATCCTTCTAAATTTATATGCCCTGAGGAGGGGGTCCCCTAAACAGGGATCTGTGATTCACTTACCCAGAGTAGTCACAGAGCCAAAACAAAAAATACAAAAGTAATCCAAGAGTCAGTGTTGCTTTGGAAGAAAGAACTCATGCCTGACAAGTCTAGCAAGGCATTTTCAGAAGAGTTTGTAACCATTTTCATAGCTGGATCTGATCAGTAGAGTACAGTTGAGTCTTCAAAAGCTCCTGGAGCAAAGACTAGAGAGGAAGAAGGTACTGTGAGATGAGAAGTATTTTCCTCCTTCATGGTAATTACCTGATTTTAAAAAGGTAGAAATAAATTGTCAGTCTTCTTAATGGAGAAAGCCTTTATTAGGCTGCCCATTCACTTTTTTTTTGTCACTTTGGATGTTCAAAAAACTCATGTTAGCTGCAAAGGGAGCAAACAGCAAGAATAGCAAGTTGGCAAAGTTTGCTTCAAATATTTCTTATCAAAACTGAAGCTGACTGTGAAAATGCAACAATAATCTTATAGTAGAAAATGCCTAAACAATACAACAGCCAGTGACATTTTTGTGTCAATAAATGCAGAGTGATGCAGTATAGCAGCTGTGTATACAGAGCAACAGGATCCATGTTATCTCAAGAAGAATGATCTGGGAATCACTGTGGATAATTGTCTGAAATTGTCAAGTCAATATCCAGGGATGGTAAAAAACACAGTATTTCATGCAGCTGAGGAAGGAAGGAAGAGAGAAAAAGAATGTGTTGTGGTGTGCTGCAGTCACACCACGAGTCCACTCACGTGCTGGTGCTTGCAGGCAGTGTTAGGCTTCTCTTCTCAGCAACAGTGAAACACAATTAGTAGAGGGAGAAGAAGAGTCACCAGAAGCCTGCATCCTCAGACATATTGAATTGTTTCTGCATGAGGAGGATTATTCAGCATGGGAAAAAGCCGCTGAGTTAGGTGTGATAAAACTGTATTAAGCCATCAGTGGTATGAAGGTGAATGAAAAAATGAAGGGTGCTGCTACTACAGCTCACGAAGTGGGAACTGTACCATGTCCACATGAAATGCTCAGGTACACCATGCACTGCCACAGGGAGCTGTGGGCAGAAATGTAAATGTGTTCAAAAATTAGTGATTAGTGGGCCTGTGGAAGATCTCCCTGTCCCAGATAGTGAGCCTGCAAGAGAGTCATGTTTAAGCAGCACCTAAAGCTACAGAGACTAAGCTACGGAAACGTACCCTTTTCTCTTTTTTATTAAAAGAAAGAGCCTTTATGATTTAAGACGTAGGCTGGATGGGTGGAGGAAGAACTTATAGTGCTTTTTACTGTTGAAGTTTATCTGTGGTTTTGTGAGTTTTTTCCCAGTCAAGGGCTATTTAGGATATTATTTTAGAGTCTAATCAACCTGTGATCTATGAAGTAGAACTGCTTTCTTCCCTGGGACCTCATTTCCCAGGATTTCATGCAAGGTCAGGTTGGATCCCCAGCTGTCACTCGTTCTCTGATGCAGTAAGTGAAAGGTTAACGTGTTGCAAAAGTAACTGTGATAATCCTGATCTGTAATTTAGTCTGTTTAGTGTATCCACAGGATAAATTCTGAAATGCATTAAGCAAAACAAGAAGTAATGCATACTTCATATTGTTTCCCTTATACTATAGTCTCATTTAATTAGTCACTGAAACAACCAACTGAAAGCTTTCCCTCTGTCTTGTTTGAATCATGAATTTTAAAGACTTTTGAGAGAGTGACTCAGGAGGTGACACAGCAGGGCTTCTGATGTTATTTATAAGCTCTATACTGGAAACTATTTCAGTGTTGGTAGCCATGAAACTCAAGCAACTTAGCCTGTAATTTCATCATTTGAGACTAAGTGACAGGAAAACTAATGCTGTCAGTGCCCCAATAAACAGCATTAGCATTCTCCATTGCCTCTGCTTCCCTGAAAAATGGATAATGAAATAATTGGTGTTAAAGCCAGCTGTCAGCTACAGCTTCCTTCCTCAAAGGAAGAGGTTAATATGAGCACCAAAATACATGCAATAGGTGCCTGCAATAATTGGGTTTTCATTACAGTAATAGTTCTGCAGACCCTGGTTATGCAGGGGCAGTGCACAAAACATCTGTACAGCACTTAAAACAAGCAGTCAAGCACTCTATGGGGCTTGCAGCAGCAGAGATGCTGAGGCACAGATGGAGCCTTCCAGCCAGCGTGTCCTAAACACAGCTACCATTGCAGCAGATTTACTCCCTGACCACTTGAGATTTGTGGCTTTGCTGCATTTTAAAAAGGCACAAAATCAAAATAAAATAAGAAATTGTGTTCCTGTTCCCATCTTTTATCTGTTTTTCCTTTTGTAGGTCTTTGGCACGTATTCTTTGAAGGAAAAAGCGGAAGGAAAATGTGTCTTCCTACCTCTGCCCTGAAGTTTTGACCTTTCAAAATGGTGGGGCAGCAGTGCTCCAGCTATGAGACAGGAGAGTCTATTGATTTTATTACTGCATGTGAGGAATAGAATGTTCTTAAGTGTTTATGCATTCCTGGTGCATACCAGTTTTTAACTGCAGAGAAGATTGTGATGTGTCCCTTTGCCTCTTTTTTCATTATTTTTAAGTACTTGATCTAAAAGAAAAGGACATATGTATTTCATCAGGACTTGCTTTATTTTTAAGACATTATAGTTTTTTAGTACATTCCTGAATAGTGTCATTGGCATTAAAAAGGTTTCACTGTACCTTAAACTTGATAATGAAGTAAAAGAGTTTTTCTTGTTTCTTAAAGAAATAGCAGGGGAAAAAAGCAATCTTTAATAGATAGGGGAAAAGGAATCTGTCTTTTATAGCCAGGGAAATCACTGCAGAAATAAAAATAAGGTTTCAGATCAGACATCTGATGTGTTGACATCTTACTACAAGCAATACCTTTGATAGCAGGTAGATTTGTCTTGACAGGGAGGTGAAGCTCAAAGAGGCACTTGGAAGATGCAAGAGAAGCATGTGTTATAACACCTTTATATTTGTAAACTTTTGGAAACATCGAGCAAAATATGCCTTGTTAAGTAAGGCATTTCCAACGTTGCTATTAGGAGGAAGTACAGCTTGCTCAACAGGGCACTGGCCTCAGCTCAGAAGTCTGGCATCTATTCCTTTCTCTGCTGCTGTGAGAAAATGAATGTGTCGTTTCATCTCTGCATGCCTTTTTCAACCTTCAGTCCCTCTTGTCTGTTTAGAGTGCATGTGTTTCTGAGCTGGAGCCTTTTCTCTTTGGAGAGGTGTATATATACTGTGTAAAATAATGGAGTGGCAATTCTGTCAGGTCCTCTAGGGACTACTATAAAACAAAACCTGAAAAAGCTGCGCGCTTTTTTATAAATCATTAATGTATTAACTTCACTGAATAAGGCAACGTACAGGCAGAGGTCAGTATCCCAGAGACCGAACTGTAATATTGAAGACCCAGGACACCCAAGAGAGGTTATACAAACAGTGGGGTTTTTCCCATCATATCTGAAAGATTCATGGAACAGCTGTGAAGTTTACTTGAAAGCAAAGACAACTGGGAAGCTATTGATAGGCCTCCGTAGCAAGCATGTACTGACTCCAAGACTCACATTTTACTTCTTTGGCAATTCAATGTTATTCGGGGTATAAAAAGAAAAGAAAGAAAATGTAGGGAGGAGTGTAAGGCAAAATATTTTAAGATGTAAAATTACTCTGATGTTACTGCATGCTTCCCCCTTGAAGATATTTGTGTTTCATGGAAACTGCCTTTGTAATCATTCTGATAATCATTATCAGCTTTTTCAGTCATTGTTCGCACAAATGACAATAATTTGCATGCTTAAATATCTGGCAATAGAGTTTAATTCTAATTATGACTTATGACAGCAATGTTTATGAAGGCAGTAGTGCCTGACAGAGAGACAAGAGAGCAGTGGTCATCACTGACATGCTCATCATTCGTTTTGTGGTTCATGCACCCTTTTACTTCAATAGCAGCATCTCATCTTAAGCTGGCAATAAAACCTTGTGTCAGACAGTTTATTGATGTGTGAAGAATTGGTGTTTGATATGAACACATTGTAAAGCAAGTCAATATCCTTATCTTCTGCTAATTAATATTCACATTGGGCATTTCATGCTGAGATCAGAAGCTAGAAGGGATGGAGTGTTTTCAGAATTCCTCAGTGTGTGTGTGTGTATTTTCATCAAGATACTCTTACACAGCTGATTACTAAAAATACATTGTCAGTATGAATTACTAAAGCAGCTGCTTTCACCTGCCTTATGGAGTGCATTAAACCATGTAGGAAATAGCTGGTTATGCAGAGAATCATGAAATGAGTCCAAGACATGAATTAACTTGAAGAATTTGTTTACTTTGTGCTAATTCTAAGGGCTGTCTGAAAGAGTTAAGGCACCATGGGCTAGAGTGCCACAGAATGGCTGAGCTTGACAGGCTCACCTTGAGCTCACGTAGTCCAACCCCCCCTGCTCAGGCAGGGTCAGCTGCAGCAGGTTGGCGAGGACCATTTTCAGTCAGGTTTTGAATACCTCAAATTATATTCAGCTTCTCTGGGCAACTTGTCCCAGTGTTTGACCCTGGGGCATCTCTAGTGGCACTAGATAGCTGCTGATGTAGTAACAACTCCATTAAACTAGGTGACTAAACTGTGCTAAAGAGGGTTTTCTGTCACCTTGTAATGGTACTATGAATGATCTTTGTATTATTTTATCAAAGCTGTAAATTATTAATTTTTTTCAGTTTTTAATTTCCAGTATTTGTGATGCATTCAAGTAATAAATGCAGCATTTTTGGGAGCAGTTTTTAACATTCCCTGTTTTCATGCCATAGCACCTCTTCTATCCAGCTAGAAGTAGTTTCTCACTGATTTCCTTTTTGGCCAGCAGTGTTTCTCATGTGACTTGCATCACTGTAAATGTGAACGGACTGAAAAAGGACAATTAAAGAGGGTTGTTTGGCAAACATCCCTTTTTTTCTATATGGCTGCTCTACAAATGCAAGGAAAAAAGCAAAGTACATAAAATGTGACACTGTAGCACCTAGCCCATTATTGTTTTTCTGTTCAAGTATTGGTTCCACCTGGAAATCAGAATTAGATATGTCGTACACACCTACATAACCCCTCCCAACTGAGGGTTTTTAAGTATTTAATTAAAGCTTACAGGCCCTTGTAAGGCTGTATGCTGTCCCCTTTCTAGGTGGCTAGCATGGACATGGGTGAATAATTTATAGGTCTCTGAGCCATGGCTGCTCATCTGTTTTACTCAACTCCTTGCACATATAGCTGGTAAAAATAAGCCCTCATTTGTTACTGACTGTTGTTCCTGAGACAAATGTTACATAACAACATCAACAACAACAACAAAACAACAAAAAAAATTGTGCTCTCAGCGTTGTTTCTTCTGTTAGATTTTTAGAAGAGTGGCTGTAGGTTCCCATGGACTTTATTGAGGTGACCCGACATGACTACAGCCTGCAGGACCCTGGAGAACTTCCCTCTTCATGGCCATCTGCAGGGGTTGGTCTCAGCCCTGGGTGCATTTTCTGGTGAAAGGGCACTATGCAGTGTCTCACAGCAGCCTGGCAACCTCTGGCAGCAGCAATGGCTGCAGGCAGCTGACTGATATCAGCACCCAGGAGTCTCCAGTTGGAAGCAGGACACTTCCTTGCAATGAAAATTGCTTGCAGTCATGTCTGTGCCCTGCGGTGCTTCATGTCCAGAGGTTTGCATGAGGCCCTCTCAGCTGTAGACTGTTCTTGTGCTCAAAGCCAAGAACGTGGATTTTCACTTCTGTTTCTAATTACAAACACTTTTGTTTCAAATCCTAATTACATAGGATAAAACTGCTTTCTTATGGTCTTTTCCTTAGTCTCACAAGATGTTTGCAGGTCACTGGCTTCAGTGCTACCCCACAACATGAAAGAGACAGCACAGCCCAGTTGAGAACCTTTTGATATTCTCTCTCCCATTCGGATGTTTCCTGCACAGTAATTGCTTGCTGTCAAAGTCGATAATTTTCTCATTTATAAAATCAATTTAGAGAAAAAAAAAAAGTTCCAGCATTTCAGAGAGTTAAACATGACAAAGCAAAGGGTGTTTGTTCTTGTTCCATTTTCAGGGATAAAGTGCTATTCTGTAAATCCATAGTTACTCTGATGAGTGACATTTCTATGACAAATTCTGGACAATTTTTGTCTTGAATCTTACAAAAGTGTTCAAAAACAGTAATGGGTTTGCCTCAATGGCTTAACTTGCAATGTGTCTGTAGTCCATTGGTTAAAGAATTTATCATTGTTCAATCCTTTTATGACTGCATATATTTAAAAGGATTCAGAAGAAAATGTTAGAAGTGAATATGAGTTGACATAAATTTAATGCTAGAATTATTGGAACATAATTCAGCACCTGTAACCTACCCAGTGACTTCTGTGGGATTGCAATGCTTTAAGTCAGGAGCAAACAACTCATTTAAGAACAAAAAGAGCCTCTTAAAATAAAACCAATCACAATACTGTATAACCTTATGCTATAGCATTTGGTCTTTCTGCTTATCATCTCTCTTATGGAGGGGTCTTCACCTTGGATGAAATTAAAATGCATTAACTTCCTGTTCCTTCTCTCTAAAATAGCAGTGAAGTGAGCCATCCAAGTCAGACCCCATGACAACAATAGAAACATGCCTGTTACTCACAGGGAGAGCTGGGCTCTGTTCTGAGTGACTGTACGAGTGATCAAAAGATATGTATTAAAGGAATGTACAGTTATGCTGTGGGAAATTTTGATTTCATTCTCTTCAAAGGCTTCAGGCATCTCAGGAAAACCAAGAAAAATCATAACAGTGAGTCTTATGAGCACACACAAGTTTATCAAAGTCCTCATCATCTGATACTGATTTCCACTGCATGTAAATAAATATATGAATAATTTATGTACTTCACCTTTATAATCAAACAATCCTGGGGTTTTTTCCCTTCTTACTTGGCATGGTGGGAGTGTCCTCAGTCTGTGTTTCTGCCTGCTGCACATAGCTCTTACATGTGAATCCACACCAGTGCATGTTCTCTGGGTTTGTTGGAGTGGGTCTTGTGCTAAGTGGGTGCCCTGGGAGCTGTGCACCTCCTAGCACTGGTCAGGGAGCAGGACAAAGAAATCAATGCAAAGGAATTGCAAGCACTGGATGAGTGTGGTGGGGGGAAATAGCACATTTACTTATTTTCACAATTTGATGTGGAATTCTGTTGGTGGTGGAATGGTTGTTGATATTACAACAAAGCTGATGCAGGCTGATGTAACTGGAGAAGAGGCAGAGGTAAGAAACTGTGAAAGAGGGAAATTCAAGGAAAAAGGAGGTTGGAGAGGGTCAGTGGGCACTGGAGCAGAAAATAGCCAAGGTTACAATCCTCTGCCAGCATCTCTGCTGTGACTCCCAGTCGGGTGGCAGCTTCTCCTGCTCATCTTGGCTTTGGTCTGCCTTGAGTGAAGCCTTACAAGCATTATTTGTGCTCCCTGAGCCCACCTTGGGGAAAAGTAGTCCTTTCCCTGGCCATGTGGCCCCAGAGGGAATCAGTTGTTCCTGAATGGGAAGAAGTGTGATTCCACACACTGGGGCCTGCTTCTGCCCCAGCTGATGAGGACTCCAGACTGCGAGAGGAATGTAGTCCTGGGGCACCTGGGTTGCCGCAGGTTATGTGGAAAATTGCTCTGAAACTGCACATCCTCGTGATGCACAGGGGTTCAAAAGTGGGAGCAAATCCCAAGGTGTTCCCCAACACAAATAAGAGCAACGAAAGGATTCATAACTCAGTTGTAACTCTTCGCTGGAGAACAGGGGAAGCGCTGCTGTGGGGTTTACTGTAGGGGTTTTCCTGCCTGAACTCTGGTAGTTTCAGAATAAAATGGATGCACACTGTTGCTGAGGAAACGATCTTCCCAGGGGAACCTTGGCTTTTCCCCAGTGTGAATTTTTGCCACCTCATGTTCACTCGGGTCTATTAATCTAAAACCTACAAACTGCACATGGCATGGCTCTGTATGGTTATTATAGTTAAAATATATTATTAATTTTATACAGTTGCATGTGGATTTGATCATAAACAGCCCAGGAACAGATTCAAGTTTATACTCCTCTTTAAATATTTGTATTCCTATAATGGAACTTTGCCCATTTTTCTCTGTAGGTGCCAGCTTGCATAATGACATCAGTAAATACTTCTGGTTTCATCATTCTCAAGGGGACACGATGACAGTTCAGGATCCAAACCAGATGAATCTCTGTGCTGCTGTTTGGACTGTTGTCTCCTATGTAATTGCAGACATGGAGGAGATGTTGCCAAGGTAATAAAACAGCAAGAAAGAAGATTTCTGTTCTTCGGTAAAGGTTCTAAGTCCACGAATGCATGTGTATTACAGCTGTGGTATAGTCTGTTAACCTTGATTTTGTGCTTTATTTTTTTATGTTTTCCTCAAAACACACTCTCTTTTACACATTCCTGTTTCTTTTTGCTGTTTTGATTTCTTCCATTTGTGATTTTCTCTTAAAATGTCTTCAAGTACTTCTTAAATTTCAGATGAAGATATGATACCTCTTTGATTATGATATAATAACCATTTGTATGTACAGTGATCCTGTGCAACAGGAATAATATGCCAAATAAATTTTTTGCATCAGAATAATTGGTGTATTGATTTAGTGTACACATTTACTGCTTTTGTTTCTGTCTTTCCTTCTACACATTGGAATTTTGTACGATTAAGCAAGCAGCCCATTCTTTTCACTGTTTTAAGGTAATACTGTAGTTTCTAGACGTTTTCAGGTTATAGGGCAAATTAATCTGACCTGTTTTAATGGTAATATATGTTAGAAGGGTCAAATAACAGTCAAAATGCTAAAATAGCATAATAGTTTCATTCAGGTCCACTTTTAAATCTTATGAAAGGTTCACCTAAGACTCAGATAAACCAGGACACAGAGGATGGGAAGCCAACCAGAGGACTCCCAGCTCTCCTGTGGTTTTTTGGGCACCTCTTCATGGAAAGCCATGCATGTCTTTTTCTCTCATGAAAGACTCACCATAGTGACAGGCAGAGAATTTGGTATGGCAGATTTTCTGTGAAATGCCATGTTTCAGGAACAACACACAGCTGTGATTTGTGACCTTCAGTACTTGCCAGCTGATATCCAAACAATGTGTAAGAGCAGATTTTGATTCAGAATCCTAAAGCCATTCCCAGCTACCCCTCCCTTGTGGGGATGGTCTCCCCTGCTGAAGGTGGGCAGGAGGATGCTGGTACATATTAACTTTGATGGAGGCATTAACCTGGGAATTTGATTCTTATATACTTCGTTGGTTTGGGTTTTTTTTTCTTCCTTACTAAGATTATGAATATTCAGATGAGTTTCAGGCATGTCCATGGAGAAGATATAACTGGTCGTGAGGAGTATTTTAGGTTGTATGATTTCTGCTCATATCCTTGTGACATGATCCTTGTTTGTGATTTTAAATTTTACAAGTAAACTTAGTGATGTGAATAACTGCTGCAATATAATCAACACCAAACAACTAATGTTATGAATACGGAGTATTAAACCAAATAGCAGGCAGTCCCTAGTGCTGTTAATCAGTTCTGCTGTTGAGCAATAGCTGAATAAGGAGCAACTCATTTTTATAGAATTCATAATCATGGTATCAGTTTACTGTGATAATAGCTGTTTTCCATCAAATTTATTAACTATTTCAATATTCCCTCCAAATAATTTCAAGAGAATAAAAGCTGCCTGGAGATAGTCTGCTCTGTCTTTTTAAAGAAGCAATATTGAAATAAAGTTAGGAAAGATTTCCTCTGCTTTCAAGGCGTGATGCCTATGTTTCTTTTTTGCTTGACAAGAGCATAGTTGGTGGTGTTTACCACTGACAGATCCTCAGCTGTCTCCAAATCCAGCCTTTTGTCCTTTCCACAGTCTTACTGGCTGTTTCCTGAATTGTGTTCCATATTGTTTTCCCTCAAGCTATGAGGCTTTGTACCTCAGAGATTCAGAAGGATGTTCTGTGAAGTTATCCATATTTTTGCAAATCTTAACCTATGCTCGCTTTGAAATGGTGTTTATTTGTGTTTTTCTCCATAGCCTTAAGTCAAATGGAAAATCTCTGGAGTCAAGAATACTCCTCTGCAGAGGAGAATAACACTACAAGTGTGCACATGGCACCACAGCACATGCCAAGATGTGCTTGTCAGGTCCTAAGAGAATTACCTATTCTCCAGCCAAAAGTAGCACAACTATGTAAGATAGACAATAAAATTTAAAACCATGATGAGCCTGAAGAAAATTTAACCTTCATGTCAACTTCAGATGCACTGTTCTAGAGAGAAGCATTGCAGAGTGGTTTTGGAAAAAAATGTTCAAAAATCAAAACTGCAAATCTTATTTTTACAGAAATAGTGAAAATAAAAATATTTGAGTTCTTAAATTGAAAAACAAATTTTTTTTTTACTTGTAAAACCAGATTTTATTAAAATAAGACATTGTCTCTGATTCACCCATTTTTTTCTGTTCTGTATTAGTTCTCACACCTAGAAGTTCATCTGTCCATAGTGCTCTCCTGATAATCTGCCTGTTCAGATGTACCTCAAAAATTTCCAAAACCAAGGAAATGCTAATAAATTTCTTTTCTTTCCCGGTGGGATTTTGTACCATCTGTGCAATAGCTTATCTTTACCACTGCTCAGTGTAGCAATTATGCTCTTCCAATTAGTGGTCATTAAACATGTATCAGTTGGTCAATTTTCAATTCTAGAGCACTTCTAGGGTGATCCAGATAAGCCAACGTAACTTTGCTTCCACTGACATGCCATTATCTTTGAGAATCTTTCTCAACTTTTAATTGAGAAAGTAGTAGCTGAGGACATTATTTATATTACTATTATTGTCAAGGTCACCTCCCATAAATCTATGCTTATCATAAGTAATTTGATGATGTTCTAAGTCAAAGTGACCATGGGTACATTTCTCTCCAATAAAAATTTGGGGGTTTGCCTGCAAAGATCTGTGAGCTGAGAGCTGAAAAAACCAGCACTAGTATTTAAATATATGTAAAAAATTTAAATTTCAAATAATAATTTTCCTCAAGGTATTACAAATCTCTTGCATCTGCTGAGAAGGGAGGCCCCTGGGTAGTCTTCCTTTCAGCTACAACTCAAAGGTTTCAGACAGTTACAGAGCGACGAGGCCAATACATAATTCATTTACCTGACTAGACTATAGCAAAAATGCTGATGAAAAGTCTGTTTTCAATACTGCATAATGTAATGTAAGTAATTTTGCCAGTAATAGAAGAAGAATTGCAGGGCAGGTTTGCTTTTGTCCTTCACTGTGCCAAGACAATACTGACATTTCACTGTCTCTTTGAATGATTCAGTTCCATGTGTTCTCACAAGATTTTTAGCTCCCTTAAAATAATTAAAAACAAAGAGAGAGTTGAAGCAGTGCCGATTCTGCTGCTCCATTACAAACATCCTTGGCTGTGTATTTAGTTAGTATGCTTCCCTTATAGCGATTTGAGACACTTCCATTTACCATAAGTAAATATCAAACTGATCTTGATATCTGTATCTGTCTCATGAAATATACATACCATCTAAATGTGCCCAAATGATTAATTTACTGCTGTGTAATGATTAGCATAAAAATCTCATCACTGCACAGGATAGAAACGTTGTCACTAATTGCTGGTTGGAATGAACAAGGTTTTCTGCATAGAAGTTAATGATGCATTGCAGCTCTTGAATGGGAAAGCTCAAGACTTTCTGGGAGAGAAGTTTTTCTCTTCTTTCCTGCTAAATGATAGGAGACACTGATCACATGTAATAAAAAGGAATTGATATAATATAATAGACAAATACAATAGAATAGAAAGGAACTCACACCTTTTATAATCTTCTGTCTACTGCAAGTGCATGGACGCACTGTCCACATGCACACTGTAGTCTTTCATGGTCACTGCTTCTGGAAACTCCAGCCTTTTCGCACAAAGCCATGGCTGGCTATGGGCCTGTGATTTGTGGTTACAACTGTTTAGTAAGTACATTTTGCTAGACCTGATTAAGGTTTTAGATGCCTCTCTTCTTAATAATCATGTCTGTGCTTGGAGGAGGGACCTTGATAGCAGCCTTATATCCAGCTCTGTGTCTGGCTTGCAGTTTGATTTCACTTCAGGACAGATCAACCTCCTTCAGTTTATGTTAAGTTTATGTCTTCCAGAGGTTTTTTTATATTTCACTTTCTTTCTCAGCATTTGTACTGTTGCATGGATATTAGTAATGACTGACTGAAAAAACCTGTGTATTTTGTGTATTAGAACTCAAGAACTGTGAGATGTAATTGAAATGACTCTGAAGAGCAGTGCATTAAGCACATGGTAGAGAGCTCCATCAGGGCCAACACTTGCCATTATCACTGACCTCTGTTACTGGCAGAGAGAGCTTTGGCATCAATGCAGTGAATCTTCATCACCCGTCATGGTTTGCTACATAACTGTGTGAAAATCAGGCTTATGAAAACTAAAGAGGGAAGCTCTGGAGGAGGGACCACAAAAATCCACACAAAGAACAAGGTTATACTGAATCAGGGACTGTGGCTTCAAGTACCAATGTTTCACTCTGCTATGCCGTGTGAGTTGGGGAACATTATCTAAACCTCCCTCAGTTCCACTGTTAAGTGTTGGTAGTGGTGTTTGGTGTAGCCTGATTTAACAACACTGTGTTAAAAGACATGATGCAAGTAAAGTGTAAGTTCATAGCAGAGGTGAGGTTCAAATGGAGGAGAGAAATAAGTTAACACCTTCCAGCTACATGAGAATTCACCTGTAGAATGTGTCTTTTAGTGATTACTCTTTGCATTTGCAATACTTGCATTATTCACATTATTTGCATTTGTATTTGACATGAAAAACAAAACAAAAAAATATTCCTCCTTCGGATACTGCCATTTCAAAATAGACTTTGGACTATCAGACATATCAATTTGAACCTAATGGTACTTTGCATCCAGGAACGACATGGGACAATTATCTGTGCAAATGGTCACACACAATGCCATCTATATATATAATTTCACTATTTTGAGCTGTCACACGCATACTAAGTAGTTCACAGAATCAGTGGCCCCACACTGGGGCAGTTTGGGAAAAGTGAATAGATTAAATTGTTTCCTAACAGTCATGCAGCCAGTCAGTCCTAAAGCTAAGTATAGTTTAGTTCCTGCCTCAGCCAAACTGTGCTACCCATAAATGAGTTGCTACTTTCTTTTTATACCACTGAGATAACTTTGAAGCTGAAGTGTAAAATTTTGTGCAAAAATGACACTTTCAACTGATCATATGCAATGTGTGTGGACAGAACCTTTGGGAAAGTCTTCAAAACTGATTTCACTGAGGTTCTTTGTGACTTAAGTTATAATCTTGGAATACTTCAGCTTCATCTTGGTGAATAGGATTATGCAATATGTTGCTTATTCTAAATATATATTCTATATATTTTGCTTTTTCCAGAGATGTTGTGTCAGTGATAAAGCTGCAGAGAATGCATATCATTGCCTGTACTTGAAAGCAAATTTCCCAGTTCTTTTAGACTTCAGCATTTTTTATTTTGCTTTAAATTTCTGTCACTAGGACAGAAATGTATCACAAATTTTAATATGATACACAATGCAGAGGCTAATGATTGTTCAAAAGCAGATAACAAAATTAACATTTTTTTAATAGAGTGTCATGCTGTTCTTTCTGTGGCTATTATCAAGCTTTAGCTCATCAGGAAGATGAGTTTAATAAAAGGAATTGCTAGAAAGTGAGTCATGAGACATTTAACCATGGAAAGTTAAATGTTGATGCTTTACCCCTCCAAATTGTTCATTGTAGAAGCAGAGAAGGCTATAAATACCCACAAAAAAATTCCTGCTTGTCTTCAGCAGTAATTCCCAGTGCTGAGTTCTGCGTAGAAGATATTTTAAGCGTTTATAATGTAGCCTGAATCCTTAATATGAAATGCTGAGAAGCAAACATACCTTAATTGTGAACTCCAATAGATGCAGCTCTATTGGGAGCTCAGCTTAGCTTTGGTATTGCTGTTCCTCCAAGCAGGACTGCCCTCTGGCTATGTGGCAAGCCTATTGGAAGGATAAGTACGAGCTATAGAAGAAATCACTTAAAAATTTGGTCTTGTTAGACCTTTCTAAAACAATGCAAGTGTGTGGGGGTTAATGCACAATGACCTTTAGTTCGTTAAACAGCTGAACTTAGGTTTGGGCATGTGCAGTTGTTGGAACCTCTTTTCATTCCTCTCATAAATAGTAATATCTTCATAGGTATGAGAAGATAACAAATGAAATAATTCACTAGGCTCTGTATAAGTACCATGTGTATTAAACAAACCTATCTAAATTACGAGAACTGTAACTTAGATCAACATTTATCAACAGGAACTAACTTTTAAATGTGAAGAGAAGATTTATTTCCAAGTTGTTAGAAGGAAACAGATGTGATAGAAGGAAGTATAGACTTTTACTCTCAATACAAGCAAAATCTCATTTCAGACGTTCCACATGGTGTGTTTGCTAGAACCCATAGGAGGAATTAGAGAGGATGTGCATAGCCTTCCTTGTTGAGCAAAATCCCACCAGTGTTTGCTGGCATCCGTAGAGGCTGTTCCACCAGAGGCTCTCTGGTTAGGGGCTTGTCCATCCCCTGTGTGGTTCGTAACACTGGGTGTGCTATATCCCCAGAATTATGTAAGCTTGAATTTATGGGGTGAGGACCAGAAGCATTTCTTGGGAATGTTCTGCCAGAAGTGTGTGGCACAGCTGCTCTTGACACCACATCTTCATGGGATAAACAAAGAGCAAACCAGATGTTGGATGTGTGATCACTCCAGGCTTCACTCAGAGGAAAGAGAACTGAAGATCACTGATCAGAGTCCAGGTGTTTGGTTGACCTCTTTCTATACAAAGAACGTAGGATTGCCATAGAGAATCTTTCTGCTCATCCTGTGGATGGAGATGTCCTTTGCATCCATGCTCCCATGGGACTAGAATGAGAGGGACATTTTCATGCTTGGTGACTGTCTGGAGGTGAGTTCTTCTTTTTGCTCTCCAAATGATTGAAGTTCAGGAAGAGCATTGGGTCTCAAGCTTTTTTTTGCCTCTCAAACTGCTGTACTTTTATATCTTTTAGACTTGGATTTTCAATGGATTTGTAATACTTAGCATTGTCATCACACTGAAATCACTGAAGTCTAATACTTTTCATGTTCCATATCTCTGCATTTCAGAGCTGTGTCTAAACAAGCAGGAACAGTAATGGCTGTCAGCAGAGTGGTTGACAATATCTTCAAAGCAGAAGAGCTGAGTAAACATTTGCTGTGTGTGCTCTATTAGGTGCCAACAAAAAATTTTATCTGTTCCTCCCTCATCTGTGAAGTGATGGAGGGGGAAAATATTACCTCTCTGTGATTATGCAACAGTTAGTGTTAGAGTGGCTGCTACAATCCTTCTAAATCACTTCATGGTGTAAGATTATATGAGACATCAGAATGTGGCAAACTTCAGGCAAATTGCAAATGTGGCAGTGTTGTTTATTGCGCAGTGCTTATTCACACAGTAGTGAGTGATCCTTTAAAACAGAAGTGTAGGTGGCTTGCAGTATTTGCAGAAACATTCTGCTGACAACCTAGAGCTTTAGAAGACTGCTGTTAGCTTATTGTAATAAACTAACAAAAGTGAAATTAATACCTGGGGTTTTTTAACTTACCACTTTTAGATTCCTCTATGGAAAAAAAACCCCATCATCTTAGCTTAATATAACTATAGAAAGTGTTCCCAGGGGTCCTTTGATTTACACGGGCTTAAAATATGAAGAAACAAAGGCTGAAGCTCCAGATAAGCATTGGTCAACTCAGCAGGAATTTCTTAAAAAATAATTGCAAATGTGGGAAGATGGCATTGGGGTGTTCTGCATTTTAACAGACCAGTTATATTATACTTTTTTTTTTTCCCAGAGCTATCCTGATTTTGACAAAAATACTCCTGTTGCCATTAATCTCAAACATTCTAACAAGCTCTAACTTTACTACCATGCTGTAAAAGTTTACTTTCTGGCCACTTTTTTTCCCCTTTGAATAAGCTCAGTTTAGTGGTTTTAACCTAAGACAATAAACCAGAAACTCCCAAGTTCTAATTCTGCCATGGTAACTATCTTGCTGGGTGGTCTTGGCACACCCTAAAGGTATGCGTTCTGTGTGGACTTAATTTGTCAAACACTAAAAAAAAACAGAAAAAAGAAAAAAAGAAAAGAAAAAGAAAAAAATAAAAAAGAAAAGAAAAAGAAAAAAAAGTCTATTTCCTAGCCTGGATGCAGCCAGAAGTGTGTGGCACTTTTGATCTAATGAGGTGTATTTTAAATTCACTCACAGCCGAAAACAGCTGAGATTTGGGCATTTTCTAATTTATGCTCCATAGGTGAATTAACCTTTCTGCTAAATAACACTCCAGCTTGGCTGAAATATGAGTACAGTTGTGGTCCATCTTCACTGGGTCTGATTCACAGTTTGGAGTGGAAAGGACATCAAAATTTGGTGGATTTTTTACCTCAAGACCAATGAAACCTCAGAGTTGTGGGGTATTTTCCGTTCATTAAAAAATGAACTCTCTGCACATGAAATTGCAGATCTTTCCCTTCAAAGTTCTGCAAAGAGTCTTCTAGAAAATAACACTGAGGGGAAAAACTAGAAAAGTTTAGTACAAACTGGAAAAGGTTAGTACAAAAACTGTCCTATATGGTAGTACCATGAGCCTGAAAACGGAATATATTCCAAACTTGTGGAAGTGTTGAGTTTGAGGTTTTTTCTCCAAGAGCAGGAGTTAAGATAATATAACTGCAAAGTCATTTTAATAAAGTGTCTAATTTATTCTTAATTCAAAGTCATTTTCTTATGGCTACAGGAAATACGCCCTACTGGAGTCAAGTCAGACAGAATTCAACAGGACATGTCCCACCCCTCTTCATTATCCTGAACAGAAATCGACATGAATCTCACGTATTCTGCTTCTGTACCTGATGCTTACTGAGCCTTTAGTACAAGTAATTAGGAGTCATCCCTCATAAAACAGTTGGAAGCTAGTGAAATGTCAGAGGACTTCCCTCCATGTTCCGTTTAGTACAAATTCATGTGTTATCCTCTCAACTTTGCTTAGTGGATACAATTAATGACACTGAAGACTTCTCAGGGTATAAATTAGAGTTTAAATTTGAAGTAATGCCAGTGGCTTAAAGAAGACAGTTTACTGGTAACTCAATCTTCAAACTGAACAATATATCAATTGTTCACTTTCTCATCTGTCAACTCTGGCTCTAGATTTGATACATAGTTTAAATGGCATCTCTTTGGTAAAAGAAATTGCAACAGAACTTAGTTGTATAAAACAGTTCTTCTTGTGGTTTAAGTGAAAGAACTTTGAAACCAAAACTGTCTTTAAAATACAACTGCTAGCAAATATTTTTTCCAAATACCTCTTTTTAAAAGTCTGTTTCAGTTTCTGTCCCAAGTAATATATATATTCACAATCCACACAGCTGAAAGAAAGCAGAGCAGGGAGGACTCATTCTTTTTGCAGGCACTAATGTTATCAAAAAGTAGTGACAGAAAAATTAAAAACAGCAATTGTATACAATAAGTCTGAGATGCTTCTGTTCCAGGAATGAAAAACAAATTCTTGTCTTGTATTTAGAATAGGAGAAAACTAAACCTCTCTAGGGAAATGGGATGCATAAGATACAATAGCAAGAAGTGCAAATGGGAAGATGAGAAATTCTTACTATGCCCAAGGAAGGTAACGTAGTGTCAAGATATCTGAATCACTTAAATATTCTGGTAGCTGGAAAAAAAGAAATGAGAAGCTGAAGATAAAAATGCCTGTATTCAGTACAGCTATATAAAAAGTAAGGAATTCATAATCCAGGAAACCCTGCAGTTGCCTCAGATGATGTTACAGGACCAAGTGCTGGGCCATGCTAATGGCAGGCTTGGAAGTTTGAAGCAGCTTTAAGCAAACCTGAGCCAGCTGGATGGAAGAAATGTATAACTTATGGGTTCATTATCCTTCATCACCCAAGAAGGTGAAAATTGACTGCTCTCTGTGCACTTTTATTAGATTTTTGGTTCAAGAGAAATTTGTAACAACAGTCCCTGATACGAAAGAATTGTTGGGTGAAGCTGTGGTTACACTGCAGTGTGTATCACTGCTTTAGCAAGGCTCTTCATCTTTTTCCTTTTGCTGAGGATTGTTTCATGCAGTCAATGCTGTGTCTTTTGTCAAGGTTTACTTTAAACTTTGAAATTGACGGTCATCCCATGATTTCCCCCGAGCAAGTTTTCTGTGCAATGAATCTTCTCTAAAAACTTCTTTGGAGTTTCTAGCTTGCCAGTGTGATAACACTGGTATTCAATGTGCTTGCACAAATTCCATGCCCCAAAAACTTATCCTTTAATTTGTCCTCTAGGAGAAAATGTTGTTCATGCGACCATAGATGTTGATTATTTGTATTACATACAATGGTTCTTAATTGAAGAAATAAAGAAAGCAAACCCAACAGTTTTGCTGCTTCTCCAGACTTTTGAGGCCGATGCCTCTGTGGCACCTCGGCAGCAGTCCAGGAATCACAGGTGAAAGGCAAGCTGCTGTGTGGAGAGCATGGGCAGGGCTTGTCAGTCAGCTGCAGTGCTGTGCTGTTTGCTTTGGGGTGTCACTACAAATTCAGGATGCCAACATCGCATTCAGAGAAGCCTTACAAAAGCCAAAGGGCATTCATGCTTCACCTTCCTTTATAAAGGATGTTTTGAAATGTCCTAATGTGCCTTCCTTCCCTGGAAAGGGCTTTATGTGTGTAACGTTGCTGTCTAATACTATGGGTTGCTAACACATTAATGTAAATAACAGGAATAGAATACCACCAAAACTTGTTTTTGCACTTTAATCTTTAGAAGAAATGATTGTACATTTTTGTATGTGATTGAAGCAAAGGTTCTGCACAGATAAAGTGAGCTATTTCCTGGCAGAGGAAAGTGTGGTTCCATGAGATAAAAAGGTGTATGTTTTCTCACTACTGAATTTGCCTGAAGATGTATCTTGCAACAAATTTCCTCTTAATGTTGTGAGGATCCATAAACTCAGGTCAATTTAAATAGCCAGCCAATCTGCATTTTAAATAATGGTTTAGTTAATAAATAGGAAAAAACCTGATAGCTCTGATTTAGCAAGTCCTCTGAAAGTCTGCTAATGGCAGTTAATAAAAAGGACTTCTAAATCAACATGAGTTTCCTGGAAGCCAATGGAAAGTCATTAGATCTGAAGTACTCTAATGGAAGCTCACATGCCTGAAAGTATTCAAGCACTCACATCAGGACCAGTTTGTGTCTGGGGAAAAAAGATTATCAAAAGGTCTGTGAAGAAAAGCAATGTGTTACAACACAATAATTTCTTCAAAACCAGAGCTTTCACAAGAAATTGAAAATCATTCCCTCAAAGTAACTATACTATTGGCACCCTTTCACAAAAAGCTGCATATTCTCCCTGACTGGCTGCAGAGGGAAAGACTGTTTCATTTGGTCTTGAGAAAAGCCCACTACTATCTTTCCTTTGTAATATGTGAAATGAGAGGACTGTGCCTGGCACAAAGACAAGGACTCCTGTGAATGCTCTGCAGATTGTTTTTCATTGTATTGTTAAAAGTCTTTATTTCCAACCTGTCCCCTTTTCCTAGACCTGACTACCAAAGCTTGACAAGACCTCAAACCAAACAAGGACTTAACACAACAATAACAAAAAAAACACAGCTGTATTTTAAGACTTCAAAAGACTTTTCTTTCCTTTTTCAGGCAGGTATTTATTTACCTTCAAACACAAGCAGCCTCTAAAGTTGAAGCTGTTTTTATCAAGAGACATCCCCACCTTACAGTAAAGCCTTCTGAATGTTTGATATTAATGATAACATATTTATGTAGCTTTGTGGTGTTTTGTTCTGGTGCTGGTTTCACTAGCACCAGGCTCTTGAAGATTGCTTTTCCAGAAGGTTTTGTATATTTTTCTCCACCATGTTGATTCCTTTGGATTTGGTTGGTGACATCCTGCAAACATCCCTTTAATACTGACTTTGTCTTGGGAGAAGAAATTAAATAAGAAAAATTTTTTAAAAAATCAAAGAGTCTGTCCCTTGAGATTTCCCTATAGATGAGTGGGCTATTTCTCTTGGCTTCATGCAGGAGGTGTGGTGGAAAAACCATAAAGTTCCTCAGTGACTGTAGGTTGCTGTTACATGTAGACCTGATTTCATGTAAAGGCATAGGAGGGTTGGGAAAGCTGGAAATGAAACAGATATTAAGGGACAAAGTTACATTCAATATGGTTTCATGTTTTATAGAGAAGATCTTATAATGTATTTTATGGAGTGCATAAATCTTGCAATATAATAAATTCAGACATAGATCTTGAATGCACACAGGCAGGCTGGCTCCACTCATAACCAAATTCAAGTACACCTCCCTATTAGATCTTCTACACACAGGATCTTGCATCAATGGGGTGTAACACAAAGCTCCACTGACTTAGAGAAAGTGGTATAAAATTATACTAACTTCACTGAAGTTGAAACCTAAGTGGAGAAAATTAGTTTACACCCCTGAAAACAGCCGCTCATTACTGAAATCAGTGTTTACCCAAGATTTTGCACTTACTTGCACAGCAAATTTTAAGTTAGTGTGAAACTTTCTGTTCCTGATAAGCCCCCTAAGGTTCCCTGATGCTACTGTGCTCGTGGTCTGTAGCACTGGCTGCCCATTTTTGGGCAGTGTTTGATCAGCAAACACTGTTCAATAAGGATGAAACAATTATACTATGGCAAAAAGTGTTCCAAAACTGTCCCTGGTAGCACGAGAAAGAACCACTGGTGCACATGCCCACGGCCCATGGGTTGTTTCTGAAACAAGAAGAGTTGACTCCAACATTATTTCTCTGAGGGGCTCATTTCGAAGTGTATTGTTTTGGCATGCAGGACTCCAACAGCATCCAAGTGCCTGTTGGATGGTACAGCTGTGGCGGAGCAGGGGCTTGGCATTTGCGCTCTCCTGCTTGCACTGCTGAAGGGGAAACTCTCTGAGAGCCCACAGAAAGTGTGCAAACGCTGTTTGCACTGAGAGCAGACTGCCATAAGCTACAAGGGCTGCTGAATAGGGTTTTTCTTGCTTCTCGCCAGGGAACTTTCCTTCCAGCAGGAAAGATTGCTGCTGCTGCTGCCGCTGCTGCTGCTGCCGCTGCCTTGGCTCCGCACGAGGGTGTAGTGACAGCAGTCCTTCCCCTAGTCCTGAGATAACCTGTGTCAGCACTGTGTCACCACTGTGACAGATCAGCTGGTAAAGCGCTGGTGTAAAGAGCACTCATGTGAGAGACCACCCTAATCTACTCTTTCATAATCTGGAAACTATTCCTTGGCATCATTTCTTCTCCAGCACTGGTAGCAGATTCTGCCCTGTGCAATTTTGTACACAGAGAGCTGGAAGTGAGCAGAAACACATTCTTCAGGTTAATCTTTGTTTATTGTTTTGGTTTTTTAATAGGAAAACAGTTACATGTGATCTTCAGGGACAGCTCTTATGATGCTAAAACAAATAAAGCTTATTTGCCACTGGAATAAAAAGATCTGGGTGTGAAAGTACTTCACAGGTCACACCAGGCTGGGAGAAGAGGGTTTTACTGAGAGCCACATAGAGGGAAACCTATTTAGCTCTGTTAAACCAGTGTTAACAAAGTGTATATTGAAGTGATCTGTATTTGTAAGATGATGTTGTAAGATGTGGGTTTGTTATATCAAGCATAATAAATGGAAAACACAGATTTTGCTTGCAAATGAATATTACAAAGTACATAATGGTTTCGATCCTGTTATCAAAGTCATTAGATCTATAAAGGAGATACCTGGAGGCACATTCCTGACTTACAGTTACTGGTACACATATAGAGGGGATGTGAAGTCTAACAAAAGTCAAATCACACAATTCAAGAAATTACTAATTCCTTTTAATTTAAAGTCAAACCCCAGTGTTGTGTTAGTGAATAAAAAATAAGTTTATGCTTCTTTTAATGTATAGGATAAAAGTAGTTGAAAGTATGTAGCAGATGTTTTGATTGAGCTAGCAGGCTTTTTACTGTGTGTAAAAGGCAGTGTACCAAGCAGAGTAGCTCTTGGAAGAAGCAAACTGGTGGGGGCAAGTGCTATGAAAAGGAGTTTAACAGGGAGATGAGAACTGAGTTTATTCATCTGGTTCATTTAGTCCTCCCAAGCTAGAGATTCCTGTTTTCAGGTTAGTAGAGTTGTGCTTTAAGAGCCTTTCTGTCTCTGTTGCTTCCTGCGTGAGCAGGAACGAGCTACAGAGCATGGCAGAGCCTTCAGCAGCAGTCCTGTTCAGCTGGACCAGCACCATGTTTGGATGGTTTTTCACATACAAATGAGAAGGAGAGAATTTCCTTTCTACCTTCTGTTTGGCTTTTTCTCATATCAAAGTTATTAAGGGACATAAAAGCATCAGCTCAAAGGACAATTGGTCACTGCCAGCAAAAAGAAAGCCAGGCTGCAAATGACAGCTGATCACAATGTTTAATAAAAAAATTCCTTGATTTTCTTATGGTACTGGGTGATAGATGTGAAAATTGCATAATTTTTACTTCTTTCAGTTTCTTTTACAGCACTTCAGAAAAGGAACAGAGCAGACCCCTCCAGGCAGCTTTGTCTCCCTTTGCCGAGAGAGGCCTGTGTCTCCCTGCATCATCTAAGAATTATTGCACTGACAGCTACTAATACAATTCTTAAGCAAAGACGCTCTCCTTAATGCACACTCCTAGAATTCAGGACTTTTCAAAATCTCAGGTTTTGGATGGCCTACACATTTGAACACAATTTTGAGGGTTTAATTCAGTCAGGAAGTAACTGAACGCAGTGCAGAAATTTCCTTGCCCTGTGTAGTATTTGGAAATAGAGGCAGATCTTACTGGAGATGTACAAAAATACATGCACCCAAATCTAGGCAGTAGCTGCCAAATGAATGCCAAATTCTTCAAAGGAGGAACAAGCTGTGTTAATTATAATAAAGTAAATGTACCCAGTGTGTGTTAATAATGTCAAATGTTGAAAATTAGCTGGAATCTGGTGTACAGAGTGAATATTTTTGGTTGACTAGCTCCGGCTTATTTCAGAGTCAGGAATGCCAAGCAACTGACCTGGAAAAGGTTTTTGTCCCCACTCACCCTGTCCAACTTTTGACAACTTTATTTGTTTGTTTGTTTGTTTTCCACGGCTCTAACCTATGAATTCCATTAGAGAGATATGAAAAATCTTGGCAGAATTAACCCAGTCACGTCTTTTCATAACACTCCTACCAAATACATTGAAAGTTAAAGTAATTTGAAACAATGAACTTCCATCCTTTCATCTCCTTCCCACAGCTGCACTCAAAATTAGAGCAGAACTGCAGGTCCTAATTATTGTAATAAGCTGTAATTCAGGGAGATACCTGTGAGTCACCAGTAACTCTATTCTCTGGTGCAGCAAGTCTCTGGATATATGTGCATTTAAATGCCATGCAGGAAATCCAGAACTAGCAGTATTAAAGTTGTGAAAGCAAGAAAACACAGATTATCATCCTGGGCCTGTGTTTTCTGTGCTTGCTCTATCAGGCAACCCCCAATCAGACAGGAGCTGCATATACAATTGCCCAAACCTGTAAGTGAGCAGATCTGACATGAGCTTAACTCCCAATTTGCACCTGACCTCCAGAATCAGCCCTGGCTTTGTCACTTGGGCAAAAATTTCATTAACTTCAGTGGGACCTTACCCTCACCTTAACATCAGGCCTTGTGCTTCAGAACTGAAAACGAAGCTATAGTTAAACATCCACTAGCTGGTTGTTGTTGGGATTTTAAAGAAGAAATACTGATTAAAAGTAATACACAAGAAATACACAAGAAATACTGATTAAAACTCTAAAATGCCATCGATTTAAACACTGTTTTGGGAATGAGTGAAAATAAATTGCAGTGCAAGCTTCACACTGTGTACTTCCTGACTTGCACAGTACACGCCTATAAAGAGAAATTGCTGTGGAATGACTTTCTGCAAAATAGTTCTATTTTCATGCATTGTAGAGGTTCATCATCTCCTCTTCCTGGGCTGTGTTACTTTCCACCCATGTGAATCCTTTTCAATTTGTAATTTCAGCGGGATCCAGTTCTAGTCTTACTTGTCAAGATACTCCCTTTTTTTAAAATGGTCTATTAGTGAAATATGCCTGCAAGATGATATAAAATTAATTAACCTGATATCAGCTCATATTCTTATATGCAAATGGATAAGTTCAAGGCTGCATACCCTGTATAACATAAATATCCATAAATGGATGTAAGAATGCAGTTTGATTACATACCAGTTCAAATAACAAAGATGTTACAACTGGACCCAGTGGAAGTTTTCTGCATGAATCATTTTTTTTTTTCCCCGAAGAAGGATTTTTGAAGACAATTCATTTTCTTCTAACGTTTGGAGGGGAAGGGGAATCCCCCAAACCAAGCATTTATGTATTTCTACATTTGAGACTTAAATGGGGTTTATTCTTTCCTTTTCTTCCCCCCATCTTTCTTCTGGCATTTAATGTGACAGAGTAAATTTTGGGTCTGTGAGACTGTACTCTCTTTTATTCCCCTCACTAACTTTTCAAACAATGAGAAAATAGAAGAGAAAGTTGAAAGGCAAAATTCCTCAATATTATCTATGCTAATGCATTCAGGAGACAACTCACAAATGCATTTTCAAACTTTTTTTAATATATTGGTGTGTGGGATTTTCTTTTTAGATGTTACATTTCCTTGAATTTTTCCATCGTATTTTTTTCCTTTGTTCAGCTCACCCTTTTGACAGTGTCTTGAAATATTGAAAAATAGCCTAGCATTAAATTACATTACGGTAAAATTACAAATATAATAGAGTATATTACCAGTACATTTAGAATTACAGCAAATCACTGAATTTTAAACTACATTTCAATCATATTTATAGTTGTGATTTGAGTTACTTCTGATAGGCTATACTTTCCCCTGTTTGTCATCACGAGCTGCCTGTTTGCAGCCTGTGATTATCAGGTGTGTTCAGCTGACGGGTGGATCTGAGAGCAGAGCAGTGGAGCTGATGCCTGGTTCTCCAGTGCCTGAGCAGCAACAAATTCAAGCTATTCCTGTTAACTTTGCACAGTATCCAATTCGCTGTCTATTTTAAATGGGTGAAAAATATCCAAAACCCCTGTCAAAACCCTCTGCCCAGCCTCTCCTCCTCTCTGGGCAGGCACTGGGGGAGAGACTGCAACTGAACTGGCTTGGGACTAAAGACCTGCACCCTCAGGTCATACCAAGAATGTGCTGGCACAAGCTAATTCCTGGGATTTTAAAGGATCTGTACCCTTTGTGCCCATGGTATATTTCCATAGATCTCCATTGCAGCTTACAGATTTCTGGTATAAGCGTAGCCTTTTATAACCCTTTTCAGTTTAACTCAGGAAAACAACCCACATGAAAGGCTGTGTAAATTCCTTCAGAAATACCAGCGGATCAAATGAAAAGCCAGAGTGTTGATTTATCCTAAAGGTGAAACAGGAAAGGGACACAAGCTGCCTTCCCATCCTCTGCAAAGGTGCTGGGCACAGCCTCTTGGCCTCAGAAGGGCTAGTCTCACCACCACTGCCACCAGCAGAGGCAAAGCTTTCAGCTAGAGCTGCTCTGGGAAGTGGATGCCTTGTCTTCAAGTACTAAAAAACTAAGGAAGAAATTTATGAGTGGGGATTGTGCCTAGTGGACTGAGCTAGACCATATCCAGTTGAGGGCATGCAGTGTCCACACTGTCCCTTCTGGATACCACCAAGCCCCTAACCTCCCTGAAAAACCCTTCTCAGTGCTCTCCTTCCTGAGTCTCTCTTGGCACAGGGAGTGGAAGCAGGACCTCAGCAGTACTCTCCTCTATCTGGACCTTAGAGGCAGTTTTAGTGCTGTCTCAGATGACCGACTCCATCCATACCCTTCTCCTGCCACTGCCTAAACTTGTGCTCATGTTTCCTGCAGGTTTGCACAAATGTCTGCACTGTGCAAAATAATGTCGTCCCTCAAACTTTCCATTTCCATTGACTGAGCAAAGACACTGCTGAGGTTTTAGCTGTCACCCCTCTTCAGCTAGCAGCAGGCCAAAAGGGGATGGGAGATGCCTCTCTCTCCTCAGCATGTTGGCTTCACCAATGCTGAATCACCAGAAGTGTGGAAAAGAAGACCTGTAGAGCAAGGACATGCCAATTGTCCAAAACTTACTGCCACCCATAGAGGCTGTTCTGTCCACCAGTGAAGAGCAAATGTGGAATTTTGAGATGAGATCACCTGCTCTGAGCATGTGCTGAAGACCAGGTTGATCAGTGCTTGGTTTTGAGATCAGACAGCCCTGTTTGTTTGTTGTATGTGTATTTAACACAGCACTGCAGTTTAGCAGCATTTGAGTTGATCAGAGGAATGAGGAGGGAAGGCCAGTCTATCTCAACAGGAGTCCAAGGTGCCAGAAGGACGGTCCATGTGCAAAGCTAGCTGCTATTGGAATACTTCAACATTCTGTCTTTGGTTTAATCATAATCAAGACTAGGACATGGTGGGCAGCCTTGCAGAGTTGGCCATCTCCTGCCTTCTGTGGTTTGCAGGCACAGCTCCACTGAGGCACCTCGCACATTGCTTCTGTGGAGCAAGCATCACCTGGGCCTCCTGTCTGGGGCTGCAGGGGACATTTTTCTTGCAGGCAGTAGGCAAAGGGGAGGTCAAAGAGGCAGAGTCTGTCATGACACCCTCAAGAGCATGATGAAGACAATGTGTTTTGTTTGGCCCCTGGGGCACTGCAGAGACACTCTTGCAGCACAGCCACAGCAAAGCTGGGCCAGGGTGTGGGATGTGGCTTTGGGGTAGCGCGGTGAATACTTGAAAGGGTGGGTGGGACACATCATGCATGGTTGGAGAGAAGCTGTACAAACCAGAAACAAGAGCCCTCTGCTTTCTTAGGACTGTTACAAGTTCTGCAGGGAGTGAGTTCCTTTGGAAGTTATCTTGCACTGAAGTGCTGATGAAGAATTTTGGAAGTAAGCGAAGCCAAAAACTATTGGCAACTAGGAAATCCTTATCCACAGGTTAAATTTGCATTTCACTGCCTGTTTTAGCACCCAGATATCTCATATTTTCTTAACATATTGATAGGGACATATGGATGAGGAACTGAAGATAGAGGGAGATGCAGGTGGGGAGCTCAGCCAGGTGGCCAGCAGACCTGTGTTCACTTCTGCTCCCTTCTCTCCCATGTGGCCTCTCCTTCCTCCACTGGAGATGCCTCAAAGCAGAGTTATGAGGCTCATGCCTTTTTTACTTGTAGAAATGCACATGAATCATATTTAATGTCTGTAGGGTGCCAGGGACCTTCACTGTCCTGTGAACACTACAAATGGTGGCTGCATTGGGCTGCCTGAAAAGTGGGCTGGTCATTTACAACCAGAAGCGATTACGAGGGATTTGCACCTTTGAGAACAGTTGAGGATTAAGTAAACAATAACTTATCCTCCTAGTTCTTCCTTGGTAGAACTAAACCTAATTAAACATAATTGTTTGTTGCTGTTTAAAGATTTCTTTCAGTAAAATTATTGTGCAAGTAGATTCAGCTTAAAACAGTCAGTTGCAGTGAGGGTGAGCGATGTAAGGAAAAGCCACTGTTTTTTCTGTCATCCCAGCGCTGACCTTGGGAGGCAGCTTGAACAAGAACATCCCCTTTCTCTGGCTGAGCCTGATGCAGTAGGAGATCTCCTCATTCCAGGCCCTTATTTGTGCTCCTTTGGAAACACTTTAGCCTTCACCATAAGCTTCATGGCGGTGACTCTCCTGGGGAATGGAAGGAAGGGGACCCTCTCCTGAGCATCCCCCAAACCTGCAGGGAGAACAGGGGGTCCTTCCCTCTAGGTTCTGCCAGGAACTGCAGTATGGTGGTGCCCAGCCTGAAGACCAGGGTCCCACTTTGGGCTAATGGGGAATTCTGGAAACAGGCCAGGCTCTCCAGGTCCTGCCCAGCTGTCCTGCCTGTGCTGTTCTCTACTCTGTGCCGTGCACCAGGCAGTGGGGCTGGAGCTGGCAGGGACATCTCTGTGACGGCCACCTGCCTGCAGGTGAGCCTGGATTCATTTCTGTGGTGTGACGTGATCCCTACACAGGGGCCATCATTAGCAACAGAGCAGTTAATCCACTTTCGTAGATGGGAATCTGGATGAGGCCAGGAGGCTGAAAATGCTTTTGAGCATCTTCAATACAAAAAATGTTAAAGGAGTTGCTGTTATCTGCTGGTGGGCAGTAAGAGGACAGAGAAAGAACATAAAACAGGGAAGGCAGGGAAAACTTCTACTGGAGTTAGCTGGAAATGCATGAGGAAATAAACAGGTGTGGTGTTGTTAAACAACAGATGCACTGGGGAGTCCAAAGCCTAAAAATCCCTTCATTATCCAGTTTAAGGCATCAAAAAGCTGTGGCTAAAATGTGAGATATCAGCCTAATAGGTCTGTTTATACAGACTTCTCTAAATAGTTCTCCAGTCAGATCTTTTGCTTCTGCAAAATCTTTCTTTTTCCCTTGTGTTTTGATTCCTTTCATCTTAAAGGACACCCTGCCATTTTCCAATCTGTAAATAAAACTCACTGTGATAAAGGTCACGAGCTCAGTCTCCAGGAAGAATTACCCTGCAGTGAAAGGTAAAGCCCATTTGGGGGCTGCCAGTGCTTCCCTTTGCATCCACTGATACCGGGGACCGATGGACACAGCCCAGCTCCCTGCATCTGTTGAACTTGCATCAATATCCGATCTTCCCCCTGCCATTATCCTGTGCTGCAAAAACAGGACTTTTGGAGATCTCCTGTAGGGTCAGGAGAGAGCATCATGGTGGGCAAAGCTACAGAGCACCAGCAAACATGGGCTTTGGCTGCTTGTTGAAGGTTGGGGGGGGGAGTGGAATTTTTCCCATTCTGTTGCTAGGCAACTAACCACCGCATACTTAAGGGCCATCTATGCTTACAAAACAGACAAAGACTTTTGGCTAGGCGAGCACAGTAACAAGAGATTGGGGGATTTGATAACGGCACACTTGCTCGCAGGGCTTGGAGGAGGGAGCAGGGCGAAAAGCGGCTCTCTGCTTTTTGGCTGAGACTGCGGAAAAAGCCCGGCTTTGCACTGCTTTTTCTCTACCTGGTGGGTGAGTTCTCGCTTTGGGAAAAAAGGCACAGGACTCCAATCCTCTCTTCCCCTCCGGGAGGGTGCATCTCCCAGCTGCGCTGCAGTGAAGCGGGGCCCGCCTGCCCCTGCCCCACACCCTGCCTGCCACCACCCCGCGCTCTGCCTGCTGCCACCCCGCACTCTGCCTGCCCTAACTGCGGAGTTTTCCTGCCGCCTCCTCTGCTGGCTGGCCCAGGCGGGCTGACCCAGCCAGTCCATCTCCCGGCGCTGGGCTCTCTGCTGCGCCCCGTCCATCTGCGCTCCACGCTGCTCCAGCCCGTCTGCCATCACGCGCGGCACAGGTCCAACCTCGCGCCACAGCGCCATCTGCAGCTCCCCGGGAGTCATCGCACCTGCCCTGCTGGGCTGGGAGCCCAACAGCACCCCTGCTGGCCGTGACCGTGACTGCACCAACCGGGAAAGTGCCTGGTAGCCCAGGGACATTTGCCACTGAGTTTTTGGTTTTGTTTACTGTTTTTTACCTTGTTTACTGTTTTTTGTTACTGATTGTTTACCTCATTATAGATACTAGTAAAGAACTCTTATTCCTTTTCCCATACCTTTGCCTGAGAGCCCTTGATTCTAAAGTTATAATAATTTGGAGGGAAGGGGGTTCACATTCTCTGTTCTAAGGAAGGTTCCCACCTTCCTTAGCAGACACCTGTCTAGCAAACCAAGACACTGCTGTGGTGGAAAATGTCCCTCGCAGGTTGGGTGTGGGTTTTGCTAGCTGTGCATGGTGCATGTGTGTGTATGCTCAAATGTCTTCATCCCTCCGCTCAAAAGCCAACTCCATTGGCAACTTCTGCCTGAATTCCACAGGAAAATATTTGGTAAATCACATGCTGACATGTTTATCTTGTTAACTGTCAGGATGAGTAAGTGTGAAAGCTGAACGCTATCATTCAGCTTGAGTGGAGCAATAGCTACCACTCATGAAATCTGACAGAATAAATATATTTTCACACATGATTTTTGTCAGACTCATATTAATCCTTTGTTCAGCTGCTGTCCTAAGTGACTTTAAATAGACCTGTGCTCACTGGCAACCCCAAACTCCAGCTCAGGGCTCACACGGTGACTCTACACAATCCAGAGATGACAAAGTGGTAGTTTCCTGCTCATAAATGACAGGTTGAGTTAGCTTTTGCCATGGCATATATGCATTTACATGTCTTCTAACATCTAATTTCACTGAAGCATCCCACAGAAAGCTCATATTTGGGCTTTTAACACTAATCCAATAAAAAAGCAATGCAACCATTTCAAGACAGTTGTGGTATCAGCAACCCCCTGCCTGCTTTCAGGCAGGCATTGATGGGAACTCCTCGAGGGAGTTCACACAGTGTGAGAAAATACAGAGCACATTGAGCCTCATTTCTATGGCACAAATATTTCTGTGTATTAGAGTACCTCAGAGCTAAGAAATCTCTGAAACATCAACATTTAGTTTCCTGCTTGATCTAAGCTGGGCTCGCCTGAGGCAGAGGTCAATAACATACAGCTTCGTTGTTTGCCAGAATTAAGAATAGCAGAGTTTGTCTGATCAGCTCCCTCTCCAGCAATATCAAAGTGCCTCATTCACATTAAAAAGCATCAAGCTTTGGCCCATTTCCTTTGTGATATTGGCAGAAGTGCCAGCAGGAGAGGGAAAGGGTAGATTGAAGGTTTCCCCATCCCTAGTTTGTTTTTCTCTGCTTGCCCTCGTGGTGCCGGCATACCCTGTGTACAGCTGGAGTTTGTGAAGAAATGGCTTGAACCATTCAGAGAAACATTCGCACATGAAGGAGTAAGGCACTTAAAGCTCTGGCCAGAGTTTCCATGTTGAGCAGGTAAGGACAGGATTAGTTCAGAGGTCCATGCAATAGGACAAGGTCTGGAAATCAGCACAAGCTCTGGAAAGACAGAGCGGTCCCACAGCTCAGAAAGAAATGTGGCACATCAATGTGAAGTGGCAGTGATGAAATTGGGACTCTTAGCAGTGCTATGCTCTGTTTTAGCGGTGACAAGGACATGCCAGAGAGAACTTTTTTATCATCAGATCACATTCAGAACACTTTAAGGGGTACAAGACAAAAAATCTGAATCAAGGAAAGGCAAAAGATGGCACCGGGACCCACAGCTTCTCTCTTTCTACATCTGCAGTATCCTGTGTGCATTACTGCCACAACTACAGCTGCCTCTCCCTGGGTCCCTGCCTCTGTCACTGTGCAGGGTGAATGATGTTGCCTGGAGCCGCTCAGTATTTCCATGCAGAGTTCGGAGTGTGGCCTTGCTGGCTGTACCCCACAGCCCTGACACCCTGCATCTCCTGTCTCCAGCAGCACACGGGGCAGCAGGAGGCCAGCAGCTCCCTTTGCTCGCTTTGCCTTGGCCCATGCTGGGTGATGGAAGAGGTTGGAAGGGAAGGATGTCTGTCTTCGTTATTTAAAGATCTTGCCCTTTTGAAATACGAGTCGATGAGAGGAAAGGCATTTGTTTAGGAAGGGGAGCTTTGCTGGTTTTGTTTGGAGTGTTTTCGTACTGAATGATAAGTCAGAGAAAAGGGGAAGGTTCCTCCTGTTCCAAGCAGAGCATTCACGTGAAGCAGAGTGCTACAGAAAGCTCTGAGGGGCTTCCCACATTCACCCACTTCAGTAGATGCAAGGCAGAACTGTCCCTCACATCAGTCTGATTTATATTAGGGTAAAGTCCTCTGTAACACTGCTGTGGTGGATGACACCACAATTACCTCTTGTCCCCTTTTTCTCTGTTCTCAGGGAAAGGCAATCAAATTATTCAGCTCAGCTTATGAATTGAAGGGCTGAGCAGCACCTGCAATTTCACATCATTCAAACTAGGTTTTATCTCTCTTGACACAAATGCCAGACCCTCATGTGCCCCTGAACCAGCTGCCGGCAAGAAGCTGTAGCTGAGTGAGTTACGCCAGCGATCCTGAATTCTGTCAGCCAGCACAGGCTTCCAGGGAAACAGCAGGTTATGTTGGGACAGGAGAGGAAATCTGACGTGAGTATTTATTTTTTAAGCTGAAGGGGCAATGGTTAATTCAGCTGCCTGAGCCCAGGTCAATTCTCACTCAAGATTCAGGGTTTTACCTGGAATAAACTATAAACAATAAAACCTGTTATTCCACAAAGCACTAGTATGACTAATACATTTGTTCTCCTCTTCCAGTGGAGTGATCTATATTTGCTTTTGATATAAAATTTTTCATAAGGAAAGATTTCACCTTCAGTTGTGTTTTACTAGCATTTGTCACATGCATTTTACTGGCAGAAAATTCTTCTTTTTGAACTGCACCTCTTTTCTTTCTTTCTGTTCTCATTACTTATTCAGAAAGCTCAGAAAATCTTACTAGAAGTACAGCCAGTTCACTGGCATTTGAAGAATGAGCGTCTTCCCAAGCAACCTAACATCTACATTTTCATTTGCAATTTAAACCAGAAGAAACAACCTCTGTCTTAAAATGCAGCTTTGCTTGTTGTTTTTCTGCTCCATGGTGAAGCCACCCCTGAGCCTTGGCCCAGCAGGTCTTGCATCTTTGCACCACAGCTCATTTGAGCAGCACCAGAGGCACCTGGCCCCTGAGTCAGCCCAGCCCGTCAGAGCACACCAGAAAAGGGCAGGTGTTTTTGGGTGTTTCAGCAGACATCTGGACAATGTGGCCAGGCTGCCATTGCTTCTCTGGGGTAACTGGGGCATGTTCAAAATCCCATGGTGTAGCTATTCTAGCTTGAGGAAGGGTACAGGGGAATTCCCAACATGTTCAAAGGTTATTTTCCTACTTTACTCCACACTCTGCAGGTGCATGGTTCAGAATTTATCCCAGGGGCAGGCATGCGTTGCCATTTCTTGTTCATAAATATTGTCAGCCAAAGGACTGTGTAACTAAAAAGCACCACCAGTACAGAAAGGAGAAGGAAGATGTTCTGCTGGTGGGGAGGAGGTCCACCTCTCTTTTCCACCTTTAAATGTTGTTTAATTGATTTCTTCAGCTGTTCCTTGCTGTGTCTGCCCTTTTGAGGAGAAACCCCCAGTCACAGGAGATTTCTGAAGGACAGAGATGTTATCTTGGATGGCCATGGAAGACTTGGCCAGGGCTGTCTGTCTTCCCAACAGCTGAGTAGTGCAAATATGGGCCTCCTGTCCCAGATTCTCCAAGCATCTCCAAGTTTTCAGTCTCTTGTGCTCAAAATGCATTTTATCTCCAAAAGAAACAAAACTGTGGACCGGCAGTGGGTGCACCCACTGGGGGAAGGGCTGCTTCTCTGTGTGCGCTTCCAGCAGAAGGGGAGGCAGCCTCAGCAGCATCTCGGTAGGCGGGTGGGTGGAAAAAGCCATCTTTGTTTCCTGAGCAATTTGTCCAACCAAAAGAAAAATCTCCCTTTGAAACTTGTCAGGCCTTTCAGGAAAAGCTTAACCACGCCAAGCAGAGCTTTTGGAGACAGAAGGAAGGCTCGTGAGCTGGAGCAGCCAAGTGCTGCCATTAATACTCTCAGACAGCCGTGGCTTCAGAGTCACCTCCCACTTCTTTGAACTGTTTTGCTGGTGCTGAAGCAGCATCTGCCTAAGATAAACTGTGCCGTCCTGATCTAGCTGTGGGGTCCGGCAAACTTCAGAGAGAAGCCGTTGTCACGCTCTGTCACATTAATCGAGCTAGCAAGTCCATGATGCTGCCAAAAGTCCGTGTAAAATATACTCTAATTAGACAATTTTACAAAGCTTACAAATTGGGAGGGAGGGGAAGAGAGAAGGGGGAGAGCTTGGGTTTTTTTTTTTAAGCTACTGGATTATAGTCTCTCCTAACAGTTTAGCATTACAGTCTTGCTTAGTTTGCTGAATCTTGCCTTCGGGCTAATCCGTCAGCTGCCATTAGTTTATGCAAACTGTGCAATCAGAAATATATGGGTCATTTTCATAGAAAGTCCTAAGCAAGAGAAAGTGATCCATTTAATTTACGTTTGTTGCTCCCCAAACTGACCATTGTTTTCACTAGTAGCCTGTGGTATGAAGTGCCAAGGCTTATACAAATATGCTCTTGTACAAATCTAGGGAGAGACCAGACACAATGAAATCCCAGGCAGTGAGGTCAGCCAAGACCCTCAGAGTTTCTTGCAAACACAAGAAGCTCTTGCAAAAAAGACGCTCAAGAATATGTGTCCTGCTGCCACAATAATGAGCAACATAATGCAGGCACATCCTCAGTCCTTCGCCACTGCAGGAATCCCAATGTCGTTGCTTTTTACATTGTCTACTTTTATAGGATCTTCTCTTCCTCTTTTAATTTTCTTTAATTTCTTTTTCTTGTGTCTTTTCCTTTCTTTTTTCTTTCTTTCCTCCTTCTCTTTTTCTTTGTACTTCAACCTAAACGTAACAGGCAGATCCTCACACAATTTGCTCCCACTTCCAAAGTATGGGAAGATCGTCAGCAGCTGTTGTTGCCAGCTTTACTCTCCTAAATTTCCCTGTATGAGGCATAAATGGCACATTAGATTTGAGTTTTGGCAATACTGTAAGTATTTCCTTTCAGGAAAAAAAAAAGGAAACACCAAGCTCCCAGCATTCCCAAATCTGTAATGTTTTTCTGGGCACGCAAGGGCACTTTGCAAGGGGGAGGTGTTGAAAACACAGCTCACCCTTTGAAAGACAGCTGCCACTACTGGTGTTCAAGGGGAACCTTAACAAGGAGTTAACAATAAATGAATAGATAACTTTAATTAATTAATTAATTTATTAAAGAAAACTTTATCTTCCAAATCAGGAGATAGTTTATTATTTACTTGGCCATTGTGGACTTCGAGCATGTGAGAAACCCCTGATGTTTTGAAGAGACCACCAACAGCTCATGGAGGTGTGCCCAAGGTCTCTGCTGGCCCTTCGCTGCCATGGGTGGCAGGAGCAAAGCCATCATGCAGGAGGACATGAAGGCTGTCACCTGTTTGCACTACAGATCCACAGGGCCTGTGGCCAGGCACTCCCAGAGCACTTTGTGGAGCTGTGCAGTAACCTGACTTCGGGGTTCTGCTTTTTTTCCTACTTGTTTTTATGCAGTCAGTGTACTCTGAAACAAGAGCCTCCCACTCTTTCCCACCCTGGACAATCACCCACAGCAGAGGGCAGGAGTCCTGCTGTGCCTGTAAAGTGTCACATAAACTCTTCCAGAATTTGCAGCCCAGCACTAACAAGGAGTTTCAAACAAGGGCAGAGACTCTGGATTCGGAGTAATAAATCCTTGTCCTTCTCAGTGTGAAGGAAAGATGTTCCCTGAAGTACTGTGGGTCTAGCGTAACTGTGCTTGTTCTTCTTATCCCTCTGCCGATAAGAATTACCCCATGTTTGTCTGTCCTCATCTGCATCTGCCTCGTGACCTCCCTACCATCCCAGCACTGCTTGGGTTTATTTTTGGTGGTGGAAGCGACTGTTCTGTTGGAGGCAGCTCTGGTGTAGGGCTGGGATTTTTCAAAGCAGCCCAGTGCCCACTCTTCATCGCCATATTATGGATGGATTTGCTAAGCTGTGTTCTCTCTCCTTGCTGCCCTTCTGTAAAACTGCAAAATCATTAAAATGTTAATAATTTTCTAAATTGGAAAGGATGTTTTAATTGAATTTGCTCTCCAAGTGGATATGGATAAAGAGAACAGCATTACAGCAGTTAGGAATGAAAGGCTATTAGCTCTTGCTTTTCCCCCTGGTACATTCACTAAATATAAAATTGGATTCCACCTGCTGGTGGATTGGTGATCACAGAAAAGAAAGCAATATGTGTTTTCAGTTGCCTTCACAGACCACTAGCTTCATTGCAATGAAGACCTAAGACACACATTGAACAAACGGGAGGAGAGTCAGCAGTGAGTGAAATAAAATTATCTTCACAGACAATGGTCCTAGAGCCCTCTGTTTGGGAACCACTGGCCTTGTGTCCTGCTCAAAAATAAGCAATAGTGATCTCCTGGCAGTCTCCTGGCTATGAAAAGGAACCTTGAGTGTGAATTAGGTCCGATTTGGAGCTGCGATCTCCAAGAGCTTCAGCTGTCGCTATCACTGCGCCACGAGCTTTGGTGCAAGGCCAGACATGGGCTCCTGGTATCGCGGATTTACAGCATCCCTGTCCCAGGGCTCCGTGTGCAGCTGGCCTGAGCACTGTGCTGATGGCAACGAGCTGTCAGTGCACTTTATTGTTTCCATAAGCAACTATTAATCATCCTGTTTCTCTTAATTCTGTTATTTTCGGGGGCTCAAGAGGAACATTAGGCAAATAATAAACTTCTTATGAGTAAGGAGGATTAGAGTCAAATGCTCAAACAAAGGACTGCAGGGATTTAGGGAAAATTATATTTTCCATTTTTCTTTTTTCCACATTGAACCCCAGGCCAACAATCTCAGACAGCACATTTTGCAACTTTAAAGGAGCTTCAGCAGCATTATTTCATCTCAAGTGTGGTACAAGGAAAACTTGTGAACAGGGACCCAGACAAAGGCATTGAAGTACAGTTCAATCATGTCCTTTGGAGAAAAACTCTGTCATACAAGAGGAAAGGTTTTCAAAAATCATCTAAAAAGTTATGTTGGAGACCTACACTGTGCTGGGAACCTGTCCTTTACAGCTACTTTGTGCCTTTTGAAAATGTTAGCCACACAATTTTGTGGGGGTATTTCTCCACCATTCAAGACCAGGAGATATTAAAGGGGAAGGGAGATGATTGCCCTCACAAAGCTCCTCTGAAGATGGACGTAGAAGCAGAGCCAACAGGTGGAAGGTGGGAGGGAGAGAAGAAAATTACTTTTTTCCTAGAGAAGGACATCTCACCTGAAACCAAAGTCTCCTGACAGCCTACAAACATGCCCTTTCTGCAAAAGTCAACCTGCACTTTATGCTCAAAGGAATCCAGCTGGCAGCAGAAAGGCAAGGAAGACATTCCCAAATAAATAAATTTTTTAATAACTTCCATATTCATCTGGTTGCTGGTGCTGGATTGATATAGAATTGTGCCTGCACAGCTGAGGAGCTTTCAGTTGCCATATATGTGTCAGCAGGAAGAGTAATAAATTATATGTGATGGGAGTGAATGGAGGATGATCTGGGATAACAATGAGTTGACAAACTGAGGACTGTGGAAGAATTTTGGAATGGGCATTCTCACACCTTCACTTACTGGTGCTGGGTCTCAGACACCATTCCTGACATTCCTGACAGTCCCCTATCCCAAGTCCTTTTCCTTGCATGATCCTGCCCAAGAGAAGTTCAAGGGCATCTGTTTAATGGCACAAAAGAAAGTTTAAAAAGTGACGAGAGAGTTTGAATATGTCCTATCCTGCCAAAAGGATGAGCTGTGTTCTGGAAAAGGAGGTGCAGGATCACCGGCAAAAGAAAGAGATGGAGGAGATGCCTTACTTGTCTTTTGGAGTCCAGACTGCCTTAGTGTTTTTCTTCCTGCCTTGGCATAATGGCCCTGGAAGCCTGAAATGCTTTTATTGCTGCTGGAAATGCTGAGCCTGAACATGGGAGACATGTGGGACAATGGAGGTACTACAGAGCAGAAGCTGTGAATGCTGACACCAAGTGAGTTGCCAAAGCTTGTCATGAATAATGTAAGAATAGCTCCAGCCCTTTTCCTGCCCATGTGGAGAGATTTGAATGAATTCAGTGCTAATGTGCTCTCTGAGAACATATGCTGCCAACTGTATTTTCATAGGGTAGAGTGGGAAAACTTAAAATCAGCCATCAAAGTTAAACTGCTTCCCATTTCTCTGTAAGACGGTTACTGCCGAGCATAAATGTCCATAGGATGAAAAGGTCCCTTTTTCTAGGCAGAACAACTGCAGGTAACTTATCATCACTGTGGGATGCTGATGCTGCAGAGAGAACTCCTCTGCATCCACCCCGCTGGCGTCACTCAGTAGGGGCGATATTCACACCCCCTGTCACAGAGAAACCGAGAGCAGCACTGCTGCTGCTGCACATAGAGTGCTGCTGCTGCACACAGAGTGCTGCTGGTGCCAGGAGTGCTGCTGCTGCACACACAGAGGGCTGCTGCTGCACACAATGAGTGCTGCTGGGGCACACAGAGTGCTGCTACTGCACACACAGAGTGCGGCTGCTGCACACACAGAGGGCTGCTGCTGCACACAATGAGTGCTGCTGGGGCACACAGAGTGCTGCTACTGCACACACAGAGTGCGGCTGCTGCACACACAGAGGGCTGCTGCTGCACACAATGAGTGCTGCTGGGGCACACAGAGTGCTGCTACTGCACACACAGAGTGCGGCTGCTGCACACACAGAGGGCTGCTGCTGCACACAATGAGTGCTGCTGGGGCACACAGAGTGCTGCTACTGCACACACAGAGTGCGGCTGCTGCACACACAGAGGGCTGCTGCTGCACACAATGAGTGCTGCTGGGGCACACAGAGTGCTGCTACTGCACACACAGAGTGCGGCTGCTGCACACACAGAGGGCTGCTGCTGCACACAATGAGTGCTGCTGGGGCACACAGAGTGCTGCTACTGCACACACAGAGTGCGGCTGCTGCACACACAGAGGGCTGCTGCTGCACACAATGAGTGCTGCTGGGGCACACAGAGTGCTGCTACTGCACACACAGAGTGCGGCTGCTGCACACACAGAGGGCTGCTGCTGCACACAATGAGTGCTGCTGGGGCACACAGAGTGCTGCTACTGCACACACAGAGTGCGGCTGCTGCACACACAGAGGGCTGCTGCTGCACACAATGAGTGCTGCTGGGGCACACAGAGTGCTGCTACTGCACACACAGAGTGCGGCTGCTGCACACACAGAGGGCTGCTGCTGCACACAATGAGTGCTGCTGGGGCACACAGAGTGCTGCTACTGCACACACAGAGTGCGGCTGCTGCACACACAGAGGGCTGCTGCTGCACACAATGAGTGCTGCTGGGGCACACAGAGTGCTGCTACTGCACACACAGAGTGCGGCTGCTGCACACACAGAGGGCTGCTGCTGCACACAATGAGTGCTGCTGGGGCACACAGAGTGCTGCTACTGCACACACAGAGTGCGGCTGCTGCACACACAGAGGGCTGCTGCTGCACACAATGAGTGCTGCTGGGGCACACAGAGTGCTGCTACTGCACACACAGAGTGCGGCTGCTGCACACACAGAGGGCTGCTGCTGCACACAATGAGTGCTGCTGGGGCACACAGAGTGCTGCTACTGCACACACAGAGTGCGGCTGCTGCACACACAGAGGGCTGCTGCTGCACACAATGAGTGCTGCTGGGGCACACAGAGTGCTGCTACTGCACACACAGAGTGCGGCTGCTGCACACACAGAGGGCTGCTGCTGCACACAATGAGTGCTGCTGGGGCACACAGAGTGCTGCTACTGCACACACAGAGTGCGGCTGCTGCACACACAGAGGGCTGCTGCTGCACACAATGAGTGCTGCTGGGGCACACAGAGTGCTGCTACTGCACACACAGAGTGCGGCTGCTGCACACACAGAGGGCTGCTGCTGCACACAATGAGTGCTGCTGGGGCACACAGAGTGCTGCTACTGCACACACAGAGTGCTGCTGGTGCCAGGAGTGCTGCTGCACAGCCACAGCTCTGCTGCAGCACACCCCAGGCGCCCTGCCCTGCTCCACTGGAGGGGAGAGATAGGACAATGAAACAAAATGGGAAAATCAAGGAAGACTAAGGAAGATGGACAAGATGTCATGACAGGTGACTTTGGCAGAGCAACGTTTGGGCTAATTGCTCTCCCAGCAATTGGCCGACTGCTCCCCGACTGAGGTACCCACATGGTGGCTGTGCAGAGGATCAGCAGTGTTTATGCAGTGAGACCCTGCAGTGCTGCCCTCAGGGTGTGCACCTGCAATGGCACATGCAGGGAGGGTTGAGGCTGGAGGAGAAAGGTGCTGCTCTCCCTCATGGTCCCATGGATGCATCAGAAACTTCTGAATATTCACCAGTCAGGTTATCCAGACAAACTGAGGATCATTTGACAAAATTCAGCTCGTTATTCCTCTCACAGACTAAACACTGTAGCAAATCCCAATCAATTCACACAGTTTAGGCCAAATCAGGGTTGGAGTGGTGTATTGATTCTTTAATGATGTGTAATGAACAAGCAATCTTGAACAATATATTCAGGATCAATATCAGCCACAACAGAGAGCCACGGTCCAGCCACAAGTGGCAACATGCAGATACAAATTTCTAAATTACCTTCGATAACTGATCCACACATGCACACACACAGAGCTCCCTCCCAGGCCGTGGGGATCACACATATCCCTCCTCATCTGGGGGTTGGGACCCCCTGCCTGCACAGGGAGGTGTGGGGGCCTCAGCCCTGTGCATTCCTGCCCTGTCCCATACCCCTGGCACCCCAGATGGGGGGGAATAACCCACCCTGGGACCTGGCCCCCTGCACACAGACTGTAGGTTTCTGTGGTGCACCCATACGGAACGGGACATTTAGGGATCCCCAAGACATCTCCTCTGCCAAAATCTGTTTTGCAGTGTGGAGTTGTGATGACAAAATTAAGATCAATTTTTGCATGTCATTGTGCAAAATTATTTCCTAGTTAGCACAACTGTATAACCACTAAGAAAGCCTAGAACCACTTTGTATTCAGGCTCTTGAGCATTACAAGTGGAAGAGTTTATCAAATTATCTACCAAAGAATAACAGCAAGGCCTGCTTTCTAACAACCCCTTCCAGCCTCAGAGGGAAAGTTCTCTCCACACTGTCCCGTATTTGTGATTTCTTTTTCTTCTGTTTTGGTCCTACCCTTAAAGTAGTCTCCATGAGACTTGTGTTACACAACGTTACTGCTAAAGTGAAAAATGTATCTCTGTCTGCCAGAACTTCCATTTCTGTTACTGCAATATGATGAGTTGGAAGGAGTTTGCTCATCTAGGACATGGTTTGGGCAGTAGAGAGTTGTGTGTCAGCTCACACTGTGCCTGTTCAGCTGCGTGTTGGCATTTCAGGCTTCTGTGGAAAGCCATCCTTCAATTCTCTGTACCAGTCTTAAGTATGAGAGTCTTACTCTGCGGGGGTAAGAAAGCAGAGCCCTCACTGTCCCATAGATGGGAGAACATTGCAGTTTGAGAGATTGTGAAAGGATCTGACCCACGTGGATAGAATTCCTTTCATGATTCATCTGTCATCTTTACAGACCCCTCTTTTCTGCTAATAAGTGTATTTTCAGATCCTGAGCTGTGGATTCTTCAGCTTTTAAGCTATGAAACCAAAATATATTTCAACAGGTTTTAAGTTCTGACATCTGATTCTTCAGTGGGGTCAGAATCAGAAAGCCAAATAAATCAGAGCACAGCCCTTTCTGCAAAGATGTTGGGTTGTGGTTAATGGAAACAGCAGAGCTTGCAGGACATGTGGACTTGTCTTGGCCAAGTTCTACAGCTTGTTAAAGTCACTGGTGGTGGAGAAGAAAATCACCTGATCTCTAGAAAGCTTCAGCTCACTGTTCAGAGTTTATTTTAGAAACGCTTGCAAAAGTCAATTCAGCACACTTTAATATCAAGATCTCCATCTTAAACGAAGAATTTAAGGGTAGTGAATTTTGGAACAGAATTAAATTTTACAGGATGATAAACCATGCTGGAATAAAAGCTTGAATAAGCCCTCTCTTTTCCATAAGCCTTGTCTGACTGGGAAACAACTTCTCCTCTGTCATTTTTAAGGAGAAGGATTACTTAAGACCAATGTCTATGTCTCTAAAAGCAAACAACATTTTACAAGATTAAGTAATTAATTAAATTTAATTTTAAAATTAGTTTAAATTTATAGTTCTCTTAATCCTGGGTTTGGTCCCAAGAAGGCAGGGGAGACAAAACTCATTTTGTTTGTCTTTTTCATTTTGATTCTTGTGGGCTAATTGCATTGGAGAGTCTGGAGTAACTCAAATAGTAGCAGGAGCACAGTGGCTGAAGAGCATCATATTTCACAGACAAGAAGGAAGAAATCCACTCTAGACTTGAGTCTTAAGGGTGGAAAAACCAGGAGAAATTCATAGGAGCCATTCCAGTATAAATATCTTGACTTGTGTCTATGTGGTAATCGATGTTACAATTTTTTTAAAAATAGATGCTAAATTTGAAAACGTCTTTCCTTGTGTTTTGAAGAGAGTACATATTGTCTGATTCAAATGAACTAAACTAAAAAAATATGTCTTAATGAGGAGGTAGATCAGCAGCATTGTTAAATCATTTAAGCACTAGTCTGGGACTTAAATGAAAAACATACCTAAAAGGAGCTGTTAAATTGAAGCCTGAGTCTGTAGATGAAGCACTGTTTTACTTCTTAGGGAAAACATCCTATATTGCAGTAGATTTTTTGACTCTAAGTACTGTTGTAAAGTATTTTGTGAAGGCTGAAAGTGGCTGTCCAAGGAAAACTTGTGGTGTCCTAGTATTGGACAGTGCCAGAAATACAAAATATTGTTAAAGCATAGCTTTAGTTTCTAAAACATTGCTGCTTTATTTTATTCAACTGAGAATAGCAAAAATCCCCACGTTTAACTCACTGCCTGAAAGTCAGTATCTCTAACTATCCTGAAAGATAATCTGATGTGATTTAAAATTCCATGCCTTGTTTGTGCACCAAAATTTGATCAACTCTACTTGGCGAAGATTTCTGTCAACCCTATATGTAAATGATTGTCTAACCAAAAACACTTAGCAAAAAAGTTTAAACATTCAGATTACCTTTGGGGTCTCCCATACAGTAAACATAGAGACTTTCTGGTGATGTTAATTATACATCATTGCACCTGAGCTCACTGGCCAGGTGGCAAAGTCTTTTGAGTTTCTGTCTGTATGAAATGTGCTTTGTGAACCCTTTAGAATGAAGCAGGCCCTGACACCAAACATGATCTGAGCATCTCTGACATCTTCACTTCAGGCTTAAGCTCCTTGCAAATCTTCCTCACACATCTTGTTAGGACAGCTAACATGTGTCTGTATTAGTTCTGTACATCTTCTGTAGACTGAAATGCCACCAGCCAAGAAAAACAACTTTGAGTTTTATCACTTGCACTTCTCTTCACAATGAGGCTCTTGAGAGATGCTTTGCTTTTGGGTATGGGTGAAAAGAGAGGAGTTCAGAACAAATTTGTGAGGCACATGAAGGGATGCTCTTGTGACTTCTCAGTCTGCTGACATTAATCTTAGACATCTTGCTACAATAACATCCTGACTGATAAACGTGAGCCCTGGAGACTCTGGGGCTTCTATTCATTCCAAAATTCAAACTGGAATTTCTAGCAAAAGGATTTCGAGGATGGACCCATTTCCAATTTAAAGTGAGCAGACTGGGGGCCATAAATAGTCCAGAGGTACATGGGTGGTGAATGACCAAGCAAGCATACTGTGGTCTTTATATGTATAAAGTAAACTCGGTACTCTGGCTTTTGATTACACAAAGAGCAGCCCTATCCCTCAGCATCATATTAACTGATCATACACTTAACTGAAAGAAGGAGCTGATAGAAGTCCTCCTCTCTCAATGATCCAAATATCCTATTTCTCAAATGTTCCAAATACCTCAGTTCCCCCAGGGCTTCAGTAATACTGGAATTCATTTGCAAACAGAATCCTAGTAATAAGCCTTGCCACCAAATGCTATTTGCAGCAAAGCAAATATCCATAATAAAATGTAGAGAACTAACCAAATTCTGAAAGGGAATAATATTTATTACAGAAGTTAAAAATAGCAACTTTATGGAGTCCAGATTTATCAAGTGATGTAAATCAATTTAATTTAGTAGGATTATGTGTCAGAAATATAGTCTAATACATCTAGGCTTACCAAATGTTCATACTTACCAGAGACCTAATCTTTTGTTAATTTTCCTGATGTGTATTAACAAATTCTGTATTATTGAGAGCTATTTCTTGTGTACATTCGATGTAGAATGCTGCATAAATAAAACATTGATCTTTCTCTTGAGCTGGCTACCTATTTATTTCTGCTTTATTTGTGTGATGACACAGAACGCTGGCAGCAATATAGATAAATGGTAACACATACTTCTCTAAATAATGAAAACCAATGTGTATCGTTCACAGCCAAGAAAAGTCCTTTTTTTATGGTCTTATTTTATTTTTTAAAAATTATATGTGTTTACTGACATTTGTCTGAGACAGAGAGAACTGATAGAAATGACACATCTAGAGAGCTGAGTGGTGTTCTGTAACAGCAGGTACTCAAGGGATCCCCTGCAAAGAAGTGGTGTCCATGCTGGAATAATCCTTCTGCCCAATTCCACCCCTTGGCTGCAAAACCTACGTGGTGCTTTCAGGAACCGTGTTTGAGTCCCAGATCAGTGATTAAAGTCTAGTTGCATGTGCCAGGAAATGGAAATCTTCTGTTATCCTTCTCAGCTCAAGAAGTTGCTTTTGGCATCTGTTAAAAGGAATTGGTGAGTTCTGCCCAGGTTGAAAAGCAGCTTACAAAGCAGCTGGATGCCGTGGATGAGCAGGAGGACGAATAACGCGCTCCCCGCAAGGGATGTGAGCACCAGGGCAACCTGTACAGAAAGATGTAACAAGGTTTCAGTAGAGTGATGTTTCTTTTGATTAAGAGCTGAATCTGAGGGCTCTGAGACTGGAAAGGAGCTGAATAGACATGATTTTTGTCTGTTCTGCTTATGAAACAACAGAATCTAATGTCATGGGTAAAGCTGACAGGGAGCCAGGACTCCTTTGGTTGTAAATTCAATTCCATCTCTAAGCTGGTCAACAGAGGTAACTTTCTGACTCTGCCAGATAATGTTAAGATTGAAGTAGGAACAGCAATATAGCCAGGGTTTGGACAAATGTATTCACAGTGACTAAATAGCCCCTGATTTGCAATCTCTTCGTTGTCCTTTGACAGCTATTCACTCTGGCGTCTGTCAGCCAAGCTGAAGCCCTGGTGAGACCCATTAGTGTCTTCCAGTTGCTATCTGTAATGGTGGGGCCCATCCCTCCCCATAACAAGTCAGAGAGTCCTCAGGGGACAGTGTCAGAGCCCAGGAGCAAGGCTGTGCTCCCTCAGGCTGGTGTGAAGCCTGCTCTGCCCTCTCCTTCCTTTCCCCTGCCCACGAGCAGAGTGAAGCTTGTGAGGTGAGCTCAAGCCCACGGAGAAGTCCTCTGCTCTTGCACCAGGAATGTCCCAGGGAGGTGATGCCTTTGAGATATCATCCTGGAGTGGCCACACAGGAGAGGGCACTCCCCTGTTGTGTCTGGCCATTTTACAGAGCTCTGTCAGTCCTGAACAGCAGCAGGGATGGATTGTTGTATGCTGACTCCACTTCTGTGCCAAACCGCCCACTCCAGCCCTGCCTGCAAGGACCAGCTGAAGGTCTGGCAGCCTGGCTCTGCTATCTTGCAGTGGTACACGTAGATATTTGCCTCTCACCTGAGATGTGACAGCCTTACCGAGCTCACAGCACTGGCTTTTTCCCTCAGTGTCACTTGGGCTGGTGGGATTACTAATAGCAGCATGGCAAACTTCACCCGACTCGTTGGGTCTTAAAGTTCTGATGCCTTCTAGGTGGTTAGATACTGTCAGACGTGTTGCCCTGTGCTACTTGGTTAGATTTTTATTCTGCAGTGATACAGGCAATAATCAGCAGTACAGCTACTTCACAGCTTCAATCTTTCACCTCTTATCTTCTCCCAGAAAAACAATTTGCACATCTTTGCTCAGCTGATTTCCCCAAACTTACCTGAGAGCCTTATCTGTGTTAAGTCAATGCACAACAATATGAAAATTTAAACAGAAAGACACTTTCCTTGCTATTTAATTTGAGAAAGGGGAGAGGAGGGTTATTAGATAATTTACAGTACTCAGATTGGAGGGCAAATCAATTCTTGATGTAAGTCCATTGTTCAGCAGCGATGGATGAATTCTGCCTAGCGACAGGCAAAACTGTTGATAAAGCTGAAAAACCAGTGGGAGGCTAGCGATGGGTTTCAAGGTGTGGGGAGAAATCGATGTCCAGTTGCTAGGAGATATATGCCTAGCACACGACTCTGCTGAGAAGATGAGGGTGTTTTTCTTTTGTTTTAGCAAATACGATTACATCTAACAAATCACAAGCATGCCCGCACACACAGCTTGCTCTCTTCCTCTGGTTCTCCTGACTGAAGGATTGATCTTTTTTATAGCCAGTCTTCTCTTTCTTGTTACTCTCTACAGTTAATGAAATCTAAGCAAGAACATTGTGTTGGCTGAAGAGGAAGTTTTGTGTGAGCGATGGAGACCAGAGCATCACCAGCCGGGCAAGGGAGGGGATTGTCCTGCTCTGCTCTGCTCTGCTCTGCTCTGCTCTGCTTTGCTCTGAGATGGCCTCATCTCAAATGTTGTGCGCAGTTTTGGGCACCACAATGTAAGAGAGACATAAAGCTATTAGAGAGTGCTCGGTGGAAGGCAACAACGATGGTGAAGGGCCTTGAGGGGAAGTTGAGTGAGGAGTGGCGAGGTCACTTGGTCTGTTCAGCCTGGAGGAGGCTGAGGGGAGACCTCACTGCAGTTGCAGCTTCCTCATGAGGGGAAGAGGAGGGGCAGACACTGATCTCCTCTCTCTGGTGACCAGTGACAAGATCCAAAGGATCCTGAAGTCAGGGAAGGTTTATGTTGGAAAATGTTCGTCACCCAGAGGGTGTTTGGGCACTGGAACAGCTCCCCAGGGAAGTGGTCACAGCACCAGCCTGAAGGAGTTCAAGAAGTGTTTGGAAAATGCTGTCAGGTACATGGTGTGACTCTTGGGAACGGTCCTGTGCAGGGCCCTGAGTTGGACTTGATAATCCTTTTCGGTCCCTTCCAACTCAGAATATTCTGTGATTCTGTGAAAATAAACAATATTCTCCCCACTGTATCAGTCATCGCAGCCTATCTTCAGCATGATGTACATACATTTATTTCAATGTACATACACTTCATAAATGTGCTTCTATTTCGTTTGCAGGTAGAACTGAACGTCAGTCCTGAGTTGTTTGAGCTGCTGCCAATAGTGGTTTAAATCCCATTTTATTTAACTGAGAGGCCATTTAACTGTTACAGCATCCTAAACCTATTCATTTGTTTATTTATTAAGTAGTGCCTTAACTAGAGCTGTTCAACATTGGTTTGATTAGTGTAGTTGTAATAATTCAAAACTTGTTATAGGGAGAAAGAAGTACGAACAAAATCAAGGTCTATGCTCCAGTTCCTTATCACCTTGCTTGGCTTTCTCCACGTGGTCACTGGACACTGTGCACTGTATCTGCCTCTTCCCAAGGGTGTGCTTTGGGAGGTAATGCCTCTAAGAGGTGCTTTTGGCAGAAAACTCCACACATCTCCTGGATTCACCTGGCATGCTTATGTCCAGCTACTCATCTGTTTTGTCACCAAGGTTAGGGCAGCAGGACAGCTCAGCCCCCTCCCTCCCCCCAGGAGCTTACCTGTTGTTTGTTGACTGGTCAGATAACTCAAACTGGACAAGCTGTCTTGTCATGAGTTATTTTGCTGCCGTGGGGTTAACCCTGGTCTGGCATCTCACAGCTGCCAATAAGCATCTTACTGTTGAAATGAAATCTGACAAGATAAGATGGATATCTGACTGGCATCCACTCACTTTACAACTATAAAAGCCACACCAAACTTTCACACAGCAGAAATCTTCTATGCATTTCCCTTGAAATATGTGGAATTTCTCCCATGGGTAGGAATGCTGTTTCACAGTTACTCCCCAGGGGTTAAGTGAAAGAATCTGTGTACGTTATCATCATTTTGGTGGTTAAATCTGACTCTTAATCAGATTTATTTCTTATTTCTTTTGCTATCTTTAATGTACGTATCATGCTATAATGCACTGTTTTATGTTATGCTGTAATCTGCTAGTAGTTCTTTATAGTTTTATCCTTATAGTAAGTAATTCTGATTAAGATCTTTCATCTGTTATCCCTTGACTATCTAATAAATAATTCAGTTTTATAAATAGATCTGATTTGCCATTAGAGCTTGCAGGCCAGAGTAATTCCTTAAGTTTAAATTGTTGCCAAAATAGGCTAAGGCAGGGCTTGTCTGAAGCTTCCACTCTTCCTGAGACAGTTAGCAACTGTGCTTTTGCAGAGCTTCCCTGGCACTGGCTTGAGCTATAATCCAAAAGCAGTATTTGACTTTCTAAACAAAAAAACATTACTATCTCTTTTTACAAAAAGGCGTATTTCCTGTGCACACTTACAGTTTAATGTGGAAAATGTAATATGACAAAGAGCACCAATATGCTGATATTTCTCCTTAGGATAGAATATGGCTTAAAAATTCCTTTTTTTATCTTTGAAGGTACAAATGTGCCTTGATATTGCTATATTATTGAACCAGCTTCAGTTTTTCTGTTCTGGAGTTCACCCCCACAAATACCCTCCTCATGTTTCAGGCTAAGGTTCACATCGCTGGGAAAAACCTGCTGGTATGGCAGAGCACTGGCCATCCGAGCAGGGAAGGGCTGTGCTGCTCCTCATGCAGCAGCTGTGGCAATGTGCAGGGCTGCCAATGAGATATAAACATCCCTGCACTGTGGCCTGCTGACCCACCCCGAAAAGGGTCGCGGTTGCTCAGGAGTTTGAGTGAGAATCTCAGATGGATCTGGGTTTCACCTGCTCGGGTGGGCAGTGGGGTGGGCTAAAGGGGAGGGTACGAAGGAGGGAGAGGGACAGACCCTCTCCTCATGCCATGCCCATCGCCCATCTCCTTAGCAGCAGGAGCAAAATGGCTTTGCAATAGCACTTGGGACTGACTTTCTGTGTGTGTGTCTCCTCAACCACCACCCCCTGCTTCCCCAGCAGCTGCATATTCCTTTTGTCCTCTCCTGTCCCTCTCCCATCCTTGTCCCAGATCTTTCCACAGGTCAGCAGCTGCTTTAATGGTTTCTGCACTACAATAAGGCAAAATCCCACCTAAATGAGGGACATAGCTGCTGACAAAGGGAGGGAGGACACATTGATGCACTGTTTGGAGTATATTTGCTAATATCCAAGGGTTACAGCTCAGCTTTCACTTTTGCTGTCATTACCACGTGGACAGGTCAGCCATCTGTGTCCCCAGGCTCCACCATATATCCTGTGTCCCTAACCTCATCTGCACTGGACAGAGAGGTCCTAAAAAGTGCTCCAGAGCTGTGTACTGGGCCCAGGCAGGGCACACACCACCATAAACCAGCCCGACACCCCCCACATCCAGCAGGGCAAATGCACAGCCTGGCTCAAATTTGTTCGTCCATGCTCCAGAGGATCAGCAGGAAAAACTCTCGTTGTAGGAAAGAAATGTGTTAGCAGTTTGCCCTCCTGCATTCTGATGGAAGTCAGGTCACATAAATGGTGTCAGTCCAGGAACCCTACAGATTGGTTTTGTATAATTTCAGTGCCCCCCTAGCCTATGGCAGGGGTGTTGTGTCAGTGGTGCTTGGCATGCACTGTCCCCTGAGGTGGGGCTGGGCAAGGGCCCATGGTTGGTGTGGCCAAAACTGGAACTGCTCCATGCAAGCCCAGCCCACGGTCTTCATTTTTACAAATTATTCCAGATGCCCCTTCTTTGCAGTTATTACAGCTTCCACCTGTAGATGACTGAAATTTCTTGCACAGAACGTTTCCTAATTAAAATTATCTATTATGTTTTTCCCCACTTGAAAATGCTAACTCAGGTGAAAACATTTAGATTTTCTTTGAAATTTTTGAAAACAATGGCTTGGTTTTAAATATTTACAGCATTAAGCACGTCCAGCTCAGGAAAAAAAAGGAACCCCTACAGTCAAAATGTTTTTGCCCTGATTTGAATTCATTCCTAATTTCCTGAAGAAAAAAGAGGTGCTTCATTTGCCATTTTTCACTTTACATTTCCACTGAGAGAATGTCAGTTTTCCAAATAGCTTTGGTTTTTCTTCTGAGAAATTGTCAGACGTAACTTACAACTTACATTAAACTCTCATCTTCAACAGACATGATATAAGATCCTTTAACTGTGAAAGAGGAATTGGTTTTGCCTGAATTACAAATATATTAAAAACACTTTTCTCTTGCTTGTGGATCCAGTACTTTATATCTTATTCAGGAAAAAATATCCAACTCACATAGCAGAGGCAGAGCTGGCATAGTAACATCATTATTTAGACTTGAGACCACCAAATGGGATCAATTTTAAGCAATCAATGTCCAGAGCTAATAAATATTGAAAGTGTTTTTAACGACTCATGGATACAAAATTTTTAGTGTTTTTCATGCAAAACATACGTGGCTATGCTTCAGCTCTAAGACTTCTTTCCCTGAATGTCCTGGTTGTAGCAGCACTAAAGACCCTCAGGATGAATTCTGCATGCCTTAGGTCATTCTGTGTCTTTCACGAACACACCCAAGTCTCATGACTTCCTTCATTTAGAGCAGAGATTCTTAGAACCCTCCACTCTCTTTCCACTCCAGCCAAATCTGTAATCAGTGGTTGTGAAGACCAAGACTTTTATTAGTCTAAATTGGACAGGCGTATTGCTCTGCTATTTCTTGTCAAGGGATTGACAAATTTTTCCTCAATTCCCTTTTCCACTAATGAGCTCAGAGCAGCAGGAAAAGCCCCGAAGGCATTGAGGCCAGCCACGCTCCTGGGATTGCCATTTCCGTGCAGATACACTGGGATCTAGAAATGCCAGTCTAACAACGCCAGAAATGTTTTAGCTGTCTAACACGCTGGGACCAGTTTCAGTCTCCTCTAGTTCCCTCTGCTTAAGTCAAATTACTCCAGGGTAAATGTGGCTCCCAATAATATGTCAAAACAAGCTGGCTGGGTTCTAATATCTACAGACTCTGGAAAAAATAATAAAGGAAAAGTACTTAGAGGAAGATGACGTATATTGTGGCAGCCAGTTTTGCTCAGTAAAAATATCCTAATTTATCAAAATTAATGAGTTTATTTAAGATTACTGTATCCTAAAAATCTAGAATGAAAATTGCCCAATCATTTTTTTTAAATAACAAGGCCATTGATTTATGGAACATTTACATGGCCTATAAGACTACATTTTCTGGAAGGAGGAGAGAGACTGTAGATATAAGGCGAACAGGCATAATTAGAAAAGAAAAATTCAACCTCATAAGAAAACTTTTCTTCAGGAAATGGAAGGGGCTTCTGAGTATGGGCATTTGCAGGATGGGCAATAAAAGAAAAATTAAGACTTTGTTTCAGCAGAGGCATTGCTCTTCTACTTGCCCAAGAGGAAATGGCAGGTTTCCTCAAACAGGTTTGTGTTTAGACATCAAACAAGCTGAAAGGGATCCTGTGAGCAGTCTCTGGTCTACTGGATCATCCTGCCTTGCTGGAAATACGCATCTCAGTTGGCGGCTCCCTGAGGACATTTCTCCCTAAGAGAGCAGGCAGTCATGACATCCCAGAGGGTGTGTGAAAAGGCAGTGGCTTTCCCTTGAAGCCTGGGGTTGGCAGGATCTCTGGTGGAGCTTTTAAAGTCATTCCCTTTCACCGCTGGCATTGGAAAGGGTTGCTCTACAAGGACAGCAATTACACAGTTCCCTGGTGAGCAAGGGGCATTCAGGGATATATTCCTGAAGGAGGAAGAATTATGGACACCTTCAACCCACCACAGGAGCAGCTCAAACCCAACCCATCTGCACGCAGATTTTCCGCTGCTGGGGATCTCACGATTGCTTTTTCCTGCAGCATTACATCACTGAGCTGGCTCCGGCCCAGGGCCAAGCTCGTGGTTTAATGTAATGAGACATTACTCTTTTGGCTTCAGTAGAGTGATGACCTTGAATGATGGCAGGACTACTAATCTGCAGAGCATTTATGTGCAGTTCTAAATCAGATTAACATTTGCCGTGTATTTGGGTGTTTGGTAATGGCCCATCATTTCACTTTCCGAAAGGGAACAGAAATGGTCAGGGTGATTTTCTAAAGAGCACACGAAGTGATAAACCCAGAGGTGGTATGGGATACCTGCAGAGAACACACTGCCCTAGAAACATCATGCTTCTCATTTGTATCAAATCCCCCGTTCTGAAAGCAGACTTCAGAATTTTTAGTGCATCAGATGTATCAGAAAGACAGTGGACAGTCCAAAATAGACACCACTCACAGTATAAAATATTTGGCCAGTCTGCCATCAATCAACATTCATCTTGGTTGTGCAGTGGTTGTTCTTAATTTTGTAGGTTACAAAACCTTCAGCTCAACTCTTGGGTCATGAGAATCTTTTTTCTTTTAAATAAAATCTGCTTGGTGATTCTCCGGCCATTGCTGCAGGATTGCCCTTCCAATGGCAAAAACAAAATTACTTTTGCTGAGCATTGCTCAATTCTCGAGACTTAAAGACCAATAATTGGGTTTTGCTCCTTATAATGTGATGTGCTATATGACTGTATGCAGCAATACATCAAAGTGAAAGGAGACCCAAATAGCTGTTGTCCTTTAACAGCTGAAGGCCACGCCTAGCAATCCCACAAGTGATACCCGCATTCCCATGGGAATTGGACAGGCAATTGATAAGCTGTTCTGCAAAGCTCCTAAAACTTTCAGGGAATGATCATGTTTAACTTTTGCAGTAAGGTTATGATCTCAGGAAATTTTAGTCACACTGAACTGAGGTGTTGGGGAGTTTTAATCTCCCTGCTGTGTAAACAGTTCCGAGAGGTGTTGTTGGGAGCACCACAAGTCACTGCCACTGGCTGGTGTGGCACCATGGGGCACAACTCAGATTAGTGACCCCACATTTGAATGATGGGGACAGTGGACACCTACAGGAGGTGGCACGAGGCCTCTTCTAGTTGGTGTTGGAGAACTGTATGAGCCACTGGCTGCCTGAATGTGACACCTTCTCACAGGAAAGTAGAAAAAGACAGATATTTTTGCTTGAGTGCTCCAGTTACAGTGGTTGGAAGCTTTCTATTGTATTTATAATGGTGGGAAAAGTGCAACACTCGGAAAAGACCACACTGAACCTGAGATTGGAACTACACACTCCTTCATGCCCTCTGCTACTCAGGGCTAGGAAAATGCCTTTTTTTCTTGAAAAATTTTAAAAGGCATGGTTATGTCTCCTACCTCTACAATTTCAACTCGTTGCACCTGGCTGACAGACAATCCCAGCACACTGGCTCCCAGCTTGATAGAGGACAGCACTTCCCTGATACTGACTGAGCTCCCAAGGAATGGGAACGGCTCTGCCCAGCCTTCAGCTCTGCTGAGCAGAAGGGTCTGGATTTGCTCCTCTGTGTCTTATGAGCTAGGCACTTTTTAAAAGGTTTTTCGTTCAGATTAATGATCTTTTTAGAAGTAAAAAAACCCCAAACCCCTAAACATGGGAGACCAGACAAAATTTTCTGTGTCTCAGTGTTGCATTTGGGTATGCACAACCAGTATTGGCTCAACCCTTTGTCTTCTTTCTTTGCATTATATGTTCTCTTCTATACATACACTTTTTAGCGACAGCAACTTTGTCATATGTTTCAATACAAGCATTGCTACCCTAGAATTTTGTAAAAGGAAGATCTGAAGATGAAAAATCTCCCTGAATAAAATTCTAAAAACATTTCCTATTAAATTTTTATTTACCTTCCAGCAGCTCTTGATGGAACCACTTCAGTTCTTGGGATTAGTTGTTTTTTTTTTAACTGCATAACTTATTGTCTAAATGAATGGTCAGCTGGACACAGGAAAGGGAATGACCTGAGAAAGACTGATCTCTCTGCTGCAAGAAGGACATATTGATACTCTTCCTTCACTCACATGCTCTTGAAAGAATGTGATGGACCATGGAGAGAAGAACAGATTTGGGAGGTGTTTTGTCTTGCCGTGTGACAGGCGTCACATACTGCTTTCTTCTAACATGTAAGAATGAACATTGTTAGCTTAGAGAAAACAGTGCTGTCAACCCTTTTTCCTACATCCATCCCTTCTGTTTTCATGCAAGACTCCTTAAATTTTTCCATCTTTTCTACCTGGTCTCCTACCTCAGTTTTAAAGGGGGAACATAGATATCCTACTAGCCCTAAAATGTAAACAACAGACAGTACACAGGGCAGCCAAGCTACAGAGGTAGAGAAACCTTTCTGAGTCTAGGTGATCAAACATTTGCACGACTAAACTCAAACTAGGTAACAAAGCACTTTCTCAGAATACCATAGTTCTCCCTTGCTGCCCTTACCAGCCTTTGGACTCTTCAGCCTTTCACACGCAACTCTGACTTAATTTCTTTTTTTTTAAAAATGCTGACACCTGTTTCAACAACAACATCTCCTGCGGCACATAATGAATGAAAGCTCGGTAACCTAAAGCAAGTCGAGATTCTTGGCTTGAAGGCAGTGCTAAATGTAAGCCAAAGACCTCAGTCCTAATGAAGGTGCTGCAGTTTAGCTCTCTGTATTTCTATTGCACTGCAGTCTTGCAGTTTTCATTTCAAAGCAAGCTTACTTTTCCCGTCACAGTCCAAATTTAAAAACAAAAACAGAGTTTTGTTGTTAGAGAATGATACCATTGCGGATATTTTTCTCAGGCATAGAAAATCCTTCTGCTGGCCCCTTCCTGAGCAGGGAAATTCAGAGGAAAATTTTAAATACCTTTATCAGTTTATTCAAGGGTCTATGGTCATTTTGAGGGTCTTTAAGAGAATGCATGAGCTTGCATAAGACCTGCAACATCATGCCTGAGCTTGAAGCTCTTCACAGGAGCTGGGGAGAGTGTATTTAACATCTCACAGCCACCCTAGGCGGCTTCTGTTGAGCTTCAGTGTCTTTAGGGCTCTGTTTACAAAAGAGTGAAATCCCCAGTTTCCAATTTGAATGCCACTAGTCATTTGTAACCTTAGAAAGCACAGTGTAGCCAAACACGAAATTTGCTCCTTTTTCATTTCCACTCCACCAACCCCCCTCTTCCGCTCTCCTTTGAACTATTCTCATCACTTGCCAGTGTAGTACAGCTTGTTAACTGCCTGCCATTCTGATTTTTCACAAGTTTGCCACGTTGCAGTGACAAGACCATGTCGGGGCCCAGATGCTTCAAAGTAAATAAATAGCACATCTGGGATTTGGAAATGGGCCGGCTCTATATTATGGAAAAAGCTGGTGTGGAAACACATCCAAAGAATACACAGCTGGAAATTGTTAACTCTAGAAAGAAAGGGGGGGGGGAAAAGAAGAAAAAGGAGACAAAAACTCAGGCATTACTGCTGCCTGAGATCTTGTGCATTATAATTGCTGAGAAACAGAAACTCAGTTTACACAGCAGTTAAATTAATAGCATTCCTGAAAAATTGATAGTTTATAATAATTGACCTCAAGCAACATAAAGGCAGCACAGGGTGGGAAGCTTGACTCCTCGCTGTCTGGCTTTCTTGGATGTGTTTGGTAACATCCCAGCTATTTCACAGGCGAGCTGGTGGGAGGATGTTGGTGGTGGAGTGATGTGCCTGCCCTTCTGGAGCCACGCTGCTGAGAACTGCTGCAGTTTCCCAGGCCCCCGAGCAGCCTGTGTCACCCAGGGTGTGCCGGTCCCACAAATGCACGCTGGAAGGAGACCGAAATGAAGGCGGCCGTGCTCACAGCATCGCTCCCGCAGGCAGAGGAGCAGCACCCCTGGTAGATGATTCAGGAGAGTGAATCAGCAGCAGCCACACGGGGGGCTGCTCTCACCCACTCTCTGAGCCAAAATCATGTGCTGCTTCCAGCGAAGGAAGAGGTTCGGCAAGGTGAAACCAGGACAGGGGAGGCAAGAAGGACCCCAAAATAGATTGAAATTGTACCTTTGGACTTTTTTGATTCTGACAGGCTAAGGCCCATTTAAAAAAAAAAAAAAAACCAACAACAACAACAAAAAACCAACAACAACAACAACAACAAAAACAAAAAAAAAAAAAAAAAAAAAAAGCAAGCCTAAGCAGCAAAGCCTCAGACACTGAAACTACTGTGAGCAATTTTAAGCACAGCTCCAAGGGAGGCATGCATGACACAGGAAAGCTCCTGCTTTTCATATGGACACCAATCATCATGAGAGCTATCAATGGAATGCTAGAGGCTGCCACATTCCCCATGCTCAGAGACTACCCCTCCTTCCAGTAACTCTTTAGCAGCATGGAATGATCCTGTTTTTCCCAGATGACATAAGCATTAATTGCAGCTCAAAGCCAGGAAAGCCAAAACACCAGGTATCCTCTGTCCTGAGGCAAAGCAGCAGCCTGTGCTTCTGCAGTAGGTTCATTGCACATCGGAGAGCTAAAAACACTTTTTTAACTTCCTTTTTTTCCCTTTCTTGTTTGCCAGGCTTCCTTTCCCTGGTACACATTAATTTGGATTTATTTTGTACTTCGGATTTATCACTGCATAAATGGAAAATGGAGTAATGGAGCAAACCCAGATTTCTAGACCAAGATATAACAGCTTGGGCAATTTTGAATCTATTGTTGCCTATGTATAAAAGAGAGCTAATCTGCAGTAGTGTTAGGTGATGTTTTCCTGTAGTCTTGTATGTTTAAGAAGCCCTTTATCATGCCAGGACAGATGCCATTTCATTTTCTGCATGCCTCATAGTGATGGCTGAGAATTTCCTAGCATTTATTTTATTTACCCTAACAACACTCTGTTTTCATTTTACAGTTAAGAAACAGGATATTTTGGCAAAATCCTTAAAGGATTTTGAGCATAAGAACCTAAGGACTGTCTCTAAAAGCTTCCTGAGCTGCAGACATAGGGGTGTAGAGTGAAGAGATGTGTTTGGAGCCTCTGTCCCTTGCAGGGAGCATGGGAAGGACAGACAGCATTCCTCTTGCAGGCAGCCCTACCCACGTTTCTGCTATGCCCTCATTTGTCCCTTATTTAACCCTGTTCCCTTATTACCTTAACCCAGGTTAGGCTGAAGGCAAGTGCTCGTTGATTGCATGGAGGAGAAACCTAAAGCCCGAGGCTAAGAGCATGATGTTTTGAGAGTCAGAGTTAGATCAAGCAAACCATGTTGAGCATGCCCATGTCAGCAAGCCAGGGGTGATTTCTTGACCTGCCAGAAGCTGTTCTGTCCTTTGTCTGTGTATTACTAATGATGCCAGCAGCAGTTATAGACCATATACTATGGTCCTTTCTTAAAGCCCCATGAAGAGCGGGCATTCGGTGCTCTGCAGACACACCAGGTCATGCTCCAGGGTATTGGGTTCAGTTGTGTAATTAAGAATTAGCTGAAAGAAGTTGTATGACCTGGGCAATACAGGAAATACATATCATAAAACAAATCTGCAGGAATTTCTGAAGCTGTGTTAATCCAAGTAAAACAAAATAATCCAAAGAAGGCTGGAGGCAAGTCATGGCTTCCCAACCACTCAGCTCCCTCTTCCTCAGAGCTGTTTTCAAAGTGATCGTCCTCATTTTCTCCAAGAAAGATCTGGGGTACTCACCCTCAGGAGAGGATGTAGGAGAAAAGTCCAGAGTGGAGAAGATACCTCTTTGCAATGCTATGTCCATTTGATCTTACTGAGGCTTTTTCCTTGGCAGCATGGTTTTTATGGATCCTCTTAAAAGGGTCCATGCCCATGGAACCTAAGTTCCATGTCACAGATGATGTAAGCTTTATATTAGCCAATATTCACTGAACGAGAGCAGCTGTGAGTGTGGCACCAGGAGGATGCTCCTGCCCCAGCTGCAGGTCTGCAGCCACACAGCAGCTCAGCCCAGGGTGAGCAGAGGAGCTGAGAGCTGTGCTCAGGGGCAGACAGATGCTGTGGGTCAACAACTGGTTACAGAGCTGGTGCTGACTCCATGGGTTTCTACAAATTCTTTGAGAATCAGGGACTTTGAGGGTCAGTCAGCAGGCTGGCCAGCCCAATGAGAGCTCTTTAAACGAGGGGCAATGCGGAAGGAGATGATGACACACTGCCAGGTGAGGAGTGGACCAACCTGCTGAGCAGAGGATGCAGAATGATGCAAACAATGGAGACCTCATAAACACCAAAAGAAGGGCAAAGGGAGGGGTCCTTCCACTGGGTCCTTCCCTCCCATGGCTAGTGGGATTGGGGCTGGAGACTCATGACATGGAAGATTGTGCCCTGCTGCTGTTATGCCAGGCACTGCAGGCCGAGCACTGCAGGCCATCACACATGATGGCCATGGTGAAGCTGCTGGCTCTTGGTCTGTCTCCTAGAGTATCCCCTTACGCAGTCAGCTGTGGCATGCTCACTGCCTTGTCGCTGTAGGAAGACATGGAAAGCTGAAGCACAGGTTAGGAGTCTCAACACGAGGTGAGCCAGAGTAATAGGGCATGTGTAGCACCATACCAGGATGAGGACTTTATGGAAGCTCTAGAATAAGGGCAAGGCCTTACAGAACTAACTGGGAAATATGTGTGACTATTAGGCTATCCATTCTACCCATGAATGTTCAATGAAGATCAACAAGGGTCATCAGAATGCTGAAGGTGATACAGCAATAAAAACCACGTGAAGCCAATGTGGAGATGTGAATGCTGTCAGTATCACCACTTCCTGGCAAGGGAATTGCCTCTGATCCTTTCAGGGGGTTAGTATGATAGTTAGGCTAGGGATCTGCAAGATGGTATCACTGCCTGCTGCCCCATAGCAAATAATTTGTCAAAAACAGTTGGGTGCTGCTGAGTTAGAAGGACCACAAACACCTCTTTCTTGGTGGGTGGACGTGCCCAGAAGGCAACACATTGGATGTCAGGTTACACCTTGAACCAGTGTGAGTGAACATGAGCACCCTCAGTTACTCGCCAGCTCTTCAGCTGCTGGAACCAGCTCTGCTCTCTGAGAAGAGGAGCCTGTCCAGGCTGTGTCCTGCTTCAGTACCTCAGACCTCAGGTACATCTTGTCCTGCAGCTGCTGCAGCATTATCTCCTCCAGACTAGGAAGATCAGCCTGCCAGATGTCTCTCCACATCCCAGAGCAGGAGGGCAGTTGTGTGCTGGGCACTGTGGGAGGCAGGGGACAGGCAGCAGTGGTGGCAAGGGCACAGTGGAGGAGAGCACATTGTCACAGCAAGTGCCAGGTGTGCTTCAGAGCTGTGTGGAGAACGCGTGGGCTGAGGAGTGCTTGAAATGCCTGTGGTTGCAAAGGCTGCAGAGGAGATGTTGCAGATTATGTGCTCTCTGAAGCACTGGGGTACCTGCTCTGTGCCAGACAGCTCTGACCTTGACTACTATGTACACGTGCAGTTTGGCAAAGTTCTCAGTGTGATTCTGTACTGTCATTACAAAAGCCAAGAATGGATTTGATTTTCCAAGCAATTAATTTTAAGGAGTAGAACTTCTTCCGTCAAATCTTTTTTTTTTTTTTTTTTGTAAATAACTCTTACACAATAACAGACTTGATTTTTTTTTCTCTGTGAATCCTCACATAGTGACAATAAAAATAGCTTTACTTGCTACAACTAAGTGTAAACAACCAAATAAAAGCCCAAATACAAAGATCCGTGACTTTGGTAAAGATAGAGTTCAGCTTAGAGCCATCTAGAAACTTCAGGGCTAGTTTTACATTAGTGATGTTTCTTCCAGATGCTGACTGTTTACAGAGGTGGTCCACATTGCACGGGTCTGTGTGTGTTTCACAAAATGAACTACAACTCTCCAGTGAAAGCTTGAGGTTTGGAGCAGTTTGCAGCTAGTTAAACTATCGAAGAAAAACAAAAAGCTGAAGTCACAGACCCACAGGCAATGGGTCAGTGCCTGTCATTCTGAACTTGCCTGTGCTTACTTGAAAATATGCCTTCAGCCCATCTGGCTTTTTAAGTTTGTTTGTTTGTTTGTTTGTTTGGCTGTTGGGCTTTTCTTCTTGTTGCAGCACATTCGTTGCTTCTCAAGGAAAATGTGACTTCAGAATTAGTACATAATGGAAAATATTATATCAAGCATTTCCTTATGCTTTCAGTTTAATCTGTTAAAGATGACTTACTGATACACTGATTGTTTTTATTAAAAGGAGAGAGGTCCCTATTTCTAAGTTTCTCTAGAACTTTACTTTGTTTATGTACAAAGTCTGGTAAGATGTTGCTCTCTGAACAGTCTTTTAAAGTATTGTTTTTTGGTGGTTTTTTTTAATGTACTGTTTATGGTGTTTGTTGGGGTTTTTTTAAGAGAGTGGGTTAGGACTTCTGTGAAATATGAGCAAACTAATTCTGGATAGCAAACCTCAGTTTTTCTTGAGACTTGTTTCCCTCCTATCCTCTCCAGCAGGAAACACTCTACATCCCTGAACTTAGCCGCAGAGGGTGCACTTTGTCTCCTCAGGCAGGAGGCTGAAAAGCCTGGAAGAGGGGTCAGCAGAGAGCTGGGATCATCAACTGTACTCCTCTCTGGAAGTTGCAAAGACCAGCCCTTGCCCAGGTGGGAAACATGTGGTACTTCACAGCTTGAGAGCATTCCACAAAAATGCAAAATCAGAGTGCCTGCCAGAAGCACTGAGCACTCCCAGTTGACTGGAAAATAGCTAATCTTGTCCCAGTTTACAAGAAGGACAAGAAGGATGGAAATTACAAACCTGTGAGTCTCACTTTAGAAACTGGTGAAATTATGGAGAAGATTATTTTGGGAGGTAATGAAAAACAGCTGAAGGACAATGCAGTCATTGGGCACAGCCAGCACAGCTTCATGAGGGCAAAGTCCTGCTTGTCAAACTTAATTTCCTCTTATGACAAGGTAACCCACCAGTTGATCAAGAGAAGCCGGTGGATGTAATCTCTTTGGATTTCAGCAAAGCTTTCAACACTGACTCTCTCAGGATCCTTCTGGACACAATGTCCATCACACAGCTGGAAAAACACATCAGGTGATGGGTGAGCAACTGGCTCAGGGGTTGGGCACAAAGGGTTACAGTGAGTGGGGTGACATCAGGCTGGGGACCTGTCACCAGTGGGGCTCTGCAGGGCCCCATCCTCAGCCCCGTGCTCTTCAACAACTTCATTAACAGCTTGGATGCAGGACTTGAAGGGATACTAAGTTTGCAGACGATACTGAATTGGAAGGATCTGCTGACTCCCTCGAGGGCAGAGAATCCTTGCAAAGTGACTTTGACAAATTAGGGAGATGGTCAATCACCAACTGTATGAAGTTTGACAAAGACAAGTGCCAGATTCTGCACCTGGGATGGGCAATCCTGGATGTGCAGATAGCCAGGGGAACAAGAGGCTGGAGAGCAGCGCCACAGAAAGGGACCTGGGGGTCCTGGTCAATGGCAAGTTGAACATGATTCAGCAGTGCCCTGGCAGCCATGAGGGCCAACCTTGTCCTTGGGTGCATCAGGCACAGCATCACCAGCTGGGCAAGGGAGGGGATTGTTCTGTTCTGCACTGGAGCAGCCTCACCTCAAGTATTGTGCGAAGTTTTGGGCACCACAATATAAGAAGGATATAAAGTTATTGGAGGGTCCAGTGGAGGGCAACAAAGGTGGTGAAGGGCCTTGAAGTGAAGCCATATGAGGAACGTCTGAGGTCACTTGTTCTGTTCAGCCTGGAGGAGACTGAGGGGAGACCTCATTGCAGTTGCAGCTTCCTCTTGAGGGGAAGAGGAGGGGCAGACACTGATCCCTGCTCTGTGGTGATCAGTGATGGGACCCAAGGGAATGGAATTTACATTAGAGGAGGTTTAGGCTGGGTATTAGGCAAATGGGATTCTCATCCAGAGGGGTGGCTGGGCACTGAAACAGCTCCCCAGGGAAGTGGTCACAGCACCAAGTCTGACAGAGTTCAAGAAGTGTACAGACAATGCTCTCAGGCACATGGTGTGACTCTTGGGATGATCCTGTGCAGGGCCCAGAGTTGGACTTGATGATCCTTTTGTGTCCCTTAAAACGCAGCGTATTCTGTGATTCTCCGATCTTAGACCCACAGCTTTGGGGCAATTTTCACACAACCATTTGACAGGTTACAGCAATCCATCTCTGGCATGCTCGAACAACTGGGACTATATTGCTCCCCAGAGGTTGACCAGACGCTCTCCTGGCCAAATAAAATCGTCATCCTTGCCAGATTTTGAATATATTATGTGTCTGTATTTTTCCCATCTACAGTCCCCTATTCATTAGCATATGTTGAGTGCCAGTGTTAATTGTTTTCTCATCCCATGCCTGTGAGGTAGCAGAGGTCATCACAGGCTGCATGGTGGTCTGCAGCTCTTGTCTGGGTTTCTACCAGGACCCTTTTCGGATTTCAGGAATGTACATTTCCCAGAGACAATCTGTTAGCTTCTTGTGAAGGCTTGCAAGGCTGTGTAGGTCAGAAGAGTGAAGGATTTTCCTCAGTTGGGTAGTTAATTTTTGGTTTTAAAATTAAACTTTCCTCTTGTTTCTCTAACATTCACATGCATTAGACATCCGAAAATTTCTTGGATCAACACAAGCCAATAACTAGCATTGCATGTTAATTCACAGTGTTGTATCTGCACCTGCATCATCTTTGAATCTATTATATTTGCTTTTTACCTTGTCTTTTGTAGCTTGAGATGTAAGTTTTTCCCCCTGTTGACAACCTGACCTTACTGCTGAATGGCTTTATGAGGACAGTGGTTCAGCTTCACAGTGAACTTCGGATTTCACAGGCATGGAGTTATTAGAGATGATATTCACTGGCTATTTTTCTTCAAGTTATATTTCTAAAAACTTTGTAGAAACATTCAGCTAAAGGCATAGGGTTTGGGGAGTTTTTGAGTTTCATGTTCTAAATAAAAAAAGGGGGCAAATATGATGCTAAAGTTGAATCGAAGCAGTGTTTTGGGGGACTGGTGGAATTAACTGAAGTATTTGCTTATGTTACCAAATTTTCTAATTTTGTTAAATTGTTTAACTTAGGTTAGTTTCTTTTAATATTTCATAATACAGCTGAAAAGTTTCATTAGGAAAGCAGCTGTGGGAAACATTAGAGCAGTTCCAGATATAAATGCTTCACATCAAAATAGTTCTGCATTGACAGCTTTATTCCCTTCTCAAGACTTCTAGTCTTAAAAAACTTTCACCAAACTAACTCAACCCAAAATCAGACTCACTGATATTCCCTCTTTGGTATGTTCACTACTGATTTTTTTATATATAATCTCTGAGATATATATGTAGCATCTCTGATATAGATACAGCATCCTTCTAACAAGCATCTTGGTGCAGGAAGTGTTTTCCATTAACGTATTTTTTCTGTATCTGCTCCCATGAATTCCTTGGTAGGTGTCAGAAACCTTTCTTTTAGTGCTGAAATCTTGCACTGAGCCCACGATGTTCCCCACAAAGTATTCAGTGTACAGTTTTTTGTGATTAGCACTGCTTTTTGTGTATATTTCCCAGAGTGCTAATCAAAACAAATGGAAATACTAGACAAAACCACTGCCACTAAGGAAAAGAAAAATTTGCTCCTGTATCTTGCCTGCTCAGCACAGGAATGAAGTCCTGTTTTAAGGGGTAACTGGCTTCTGGTGCACCAGGCAGCTCTCCATCACCGCCTTGCCGCTGTCACTGGGGCATTGTCAGGCATGTTTTGAACACTAATTCCATTCCTTCTGATGTTCTTTTTCAAAGGGAATACTTGTTTCTGGGCATTTTATTTTATTTGCTCAGTCTTAACTCTCTTCTTTTTAATGCTTATTGGTCTATAGTTGCTTTACTTTCTTCTTTCAAAAAAAGAATACCCTCTTTTTGATCTTCTGGGTATTTTTTTCAGTCAGATATTCATATCTGGACTGGAATGGACACCCCTATATGGTTAAATATTGGTGGTTCGCTCTTGTTGTAATCTACCGACAGCAAAGCAGTTAAGTAAATATTTCTGGAGGCTATAGGATTCCTTTCAACAGGAGAAGAATCCTTTCTTCTTTGCAAAAATTAAGAAGGAGCCAGAAAATCCAAGAAGAAAGAGGGAAAATATTTTCTTTCTTGCTAAGCCTAAATATATATGTATATGTGTGTGTATATATTATATACGTACACACATATATATATGTGATATTTTTCAAGGATTTCTGTGCTCCTGGAAGAGCATCTTAAAAAAAGTTTCCAAAGTCTGTGTCCTTTCAGGACATACTGAATTCTGCCCTTATGAAGGACAAACCAGCAATGTGTTGAGATGCAGACTCAGTCACCAAGCTCTCATTTCCATATCTGGCAGTGACAATACCTTATTTTCCTTTCCCTGATACACTGATAAATAGTCAAGATAAAGAGAATTATATTCTGAAGAGTCATTCCTTGACAAAACCCACAGTGTTTTGTATCCCAAACTACTCCCTACTTAAATCCTTTCTCCCCTTTTAATTTAGCTATATCCTTAAGCCCTGAAAATTTAATTAAAATAGCTTGGTACTCTACAATTTCACTGGTCTTCCTGTACCACTAAAGGGTTGCTGGATATTTAAAGAAATGCTGTTCTGTGCTTACCATGTGTAGTGGTACTAATGGGAAAGTATGAATAAAATATTTATTGAAAATCATGCTCATTTTTTCCCTGTTATAATGTTAGTATGAATATCCTTATCTCTGGACCTCATAGAAAAATACAGTGTAATATGGCACCACTAGCAGCAGGAATACGACTGAGTACCACTTGAGGACAATTCCAGCCTCCTCCTCTAAAATTTGGCTAAACTTCCAGAGCCACAGGGTCAGGCTTGCTAGTGTGTGTCCCTCTGGCCACCTTATTCAGCTCCTTTTCCAAAGACTGGCCCAGTGGGCAAAGATAGTTTCCTGTGTTTCCACCCTCTTTTCCTCATTACCCATTTTGGCTACCTCCTTTCCTTCAGCAGCTTTCTTCACCTCCCAACAGCTCTGTCAGTTTTTGAAAGGAAGAGTGGACACCCGAGGTGTAAAATGATGGCATTTGCTAGGTTACCTGTGAACACCTGGAGGAGGCAGTGTTTACGCAATATCATCTCGAGACAGTCCAACAAAGTACCGATTTGCTGCCCTGTGGCCAGCAGCAGGGCAATCTTTACAGACCCACAACTCCTTTTTTTGTCTCTCCCGTTGTTTGTCCCCTGGGTACCAGTGGTGATGTTTGACACCACTGCAGGGCCAGGTGTGTCCCCAGGACCCTGCTGGGGGTGTGGGGCACCATGGTCAAGCTATTGGGAGGAGGAGTCCCACAAAACTTACGTGGCACAAAATTGATGGGGACAGATCTCAGTCTCAGAAGAGCTGGCTCAGTTCAGGATTACAAGCAGAGATTTGAGAGGAGAAAAACATCACATTCAAAACCAGTTTAAAATGCTTTTTTTTTACCCCACTCATTTGCTTTTCCTCCAGCTCAGGAACTCGGTAGAACTCAGCCATTCAACGAACGCCAGGCAGGAGCCACATGTCAATCCACAGCTTTGCAAGTTCACTGGGAAATCTCCTTTTGGAAGTGTGTGTTCCCCTGAACACAGGGGAACTTGTGCTCCCCTGACCTCAGGTTATCAGTTCCAAACCATACCTTGCACCGTTCTGGCTCAAAAAAAAAAATCTTCAGAAAAAGTACTAATGCCAGGCAAGGTGCCACACTCCACAAAGATGCTAAAACAATAACTTCAGGACTTGGGAGCTCCCCTGTAAATGTCAAGGGACATTTTATTCAGATTGCAATACCTATCTGGATGAAAAGGGAAACCCAGTGAGAGACAAAAACTAATAAAACAAAAGAAGTTCGGTGAGTTGTTCCTTCAAGCTGATCACACATCTTCACAGGTAAGTCTCTGAAAGCTGTGGATACTATAGCTGGTCTTTCTGAAATCAGTGAAACACACTCCTGCACAAACATCCATGTACAACCTTCTGTTTCCTGCTGTATGCTGCATCTTTTTGCAGTGTTGTGAGATAAAAATGAAAAAAAAAAAAAATGTAATGAGTAAAAAACTATTCCCAAATCATTCCCTCTCATTCATGAAGTTGTTTGGACACTTTCAGCCATGAAAGAAGCTACATCTTGCTCTGCCAGCTCAAAAAGTCTGGAGCTGTCAAGGTAACAGAACATGGGAATTATCATATTGGACGTTTGATTTCTCACCCCTAATACACTCTTGGTATTACTAACTGGAGTGCTCCTAAGATTGAAATACAGGCTTTTGACATGGTTACTTTCTCACATAGCTTTCTGCCTTTCTGAAGATGGAAGCATAAGAAGACTTAATCTACATTTGTTCAAAAAGAAGCTATTTATTCTTGTCAGAAAAATCAGAGAAAAGAAGACCTGAAGAAATATTAAAGTTGTAAAAGGGTTTGATCAACTGGAATGAGATAAACTGTTCAGTCTGATGAGAAGTCTGGAAAAACAAGAGATTCAGTCTAAAAACTAGGAAATTAAGAGTGAAAGGGGAATTCAGGCACAGCTATTTCAATCAAAAAGTAATAAGCATGTGGAATAAATTATTGCTAGGTGAAGCTATTGAAGCAAATAAGAGGAATGAATTTAAAAGACAGCTAGACATCTTTATGGAGAGAGCAAAAATCTTCACATTTTCCCTACTTATGTTCTTTGGGTTAGATCCAGGACTTCGTGTCTAAAAAAAGGACCTAGGATGACTTTAACTGCTTAAATCCAGAAATACATCCAAAAAGTCCCAACTGACTACTGCAAATGCTAGAAACACCTGGGTTACCCAGTGCCAAACATGTTGATACCTAGGACAGGGTCTCCATGTCCCCCAGGGCTGTGTCAGTCTATCGCAGAGCTTGGTGCTGCTCCCACCCAGTCCAGACTGGAGCCAGTGTTCCACATGGATGTGATGCAAAGCCTGCTTTTGCAGCAGGCCAAATGCAAGTCAGGGCACCAGGTCCCACACAAAATACAGAAGCAGCTGCCATTTGACTTGAAAATTATGAGAGGTGTAGTGCTAATCTGTGCCATCTTTGACACAGTGCTTTGATAATAACAGCATGGGATGAATGTGGAGGACCCTGATGCTTTTTTTTTTTCTGGATGGGACTGAAATCTGAATGTCCTGAATGTAAGAGGAAAGGGTGAATCCCTTTTCTCCAAGGGGGTTGATCATGCAAAAGAGCATTTCAGACTCACTCAGTCAGAGAAAAAGAAGTTGCATGAGTATATCCTACTATGTGGGCTGACAGGAAAAATTCCTTTACAGTGGTTGCTCTTTCTCAGGATTGTTGGTATTTTTTGTATCATACCATCTGGTTCCATTATTTTTATTAGTCTGGGGTACTTCTACCCTGGCTGATAAAAATACTCTTATCATATTTACAAGTTTTCAAAAATGCTCGTTTCATTATCTCTTGAGCAGCTTCAAGCTGCCAATGGAGGACACCACAGGGAGACTGTGAGGTGGCTGTGGCTCACAATCTGGAAGATATGAGTGAAATGGGCAATGTGAGCCTTAGATCATAAATACATGTTGGGCTCTGACTAACATTTGCAAGAGCCAGAAGAGACTGTGGGCTTGATTTCAGAAACTTTTAGGACGTTTCAAGCTGTTTGCAAGATGTCCCCTTCTCTCCCTGCTACTCCCCACCCACTTAAATTGCAATCATATGTTATCAGAGTGACTCCAAAAAGGCTAGGACAAAAAACCATCTTGTCTTTCATTTAGGCTGAGTCATTCACCACTCAGCTGTTGGGACAGATTTTCAGAGGGGTGCTGGGATGGCAAGCACTGCGTGTCTGAAGCGGAGCTGGAGGCAAACGGAGGCAGATGGAGGAAGGTAGGAGAGGCTGTGTGCAGCTCTGCAAGGCTGCCCAGGCAGGATAGAGGATCCCAGGAACACCCTCCTGAGAGGGAGGGAGCACCCCAGGGAGGCAGCACCCCATTCCTGACTTTCTGTGACTCGAATCCCACTATGTAATCTCTGCAAGGCCACAAGTGGAAAGTTAAGTGTGCAACTGGAGCTATTTTGCAACAAGTCCCAGGTGCTGAGGGAGTTAAACCTCTCTAAGGTTTAAATTGATTTACACACCTGCTTGCCTTAGAGCTGAAGAAAGAAAAAAAAAAAAAAGCACCTTGGCAAGATTTGTACTGATAAGAAAGTATCCTGTTAAATTAGTGCTGATAAGCACTCTGCACTGATTTTCTGAATTAGCTCTGCATGACCCAAAAAAACGTGCTCAGTGATGTAATTGTGTTGTGCTTGAGTCTTTCCAGTAAGACTTTCTCCTTTACATCTAGTTCAGGGGTCAAGTGAACGCTGTTAATGCTGTGGAAAAGAGGGCAGGGGTAGTGCTGGAACAGGGCTGGCACCTGGCTAGGGAGGTGACTGGGTCATCATGGGGAAGTAGGTCTGGGGATGCCTTGACTGAAGAAAAAGGCAGAGGCTGTTGAGAAACAGAGACTCATCTGGTAAAGCAGGTGGGCAAGTATTCCTGCCAAACTGCAAAACACAGCAGGCTACCGTTTTTAAAGCACAGAGGGTAGTTATAATTTGGAGGAAAGGTGAGAAATTACTTCTGAAACACCCAGCTTTCATTTAGATTCTTTTAAAGAATTTGTGATGCTCCATATCTGAATTTCTGTTACAGAATGGTGAGTGATTGCTCGTATGAAGATCATGGCTTACGTAAAGAATGCAGAGGCAAAAATCTGTTCATATCTAATCCTGGCTCGGAAACTAATACAAATTTGACCTTGAGCACATCACTTAACCTCAAAGGAACAACTTGAGGATTCATTAGCTGGTCCTTGAGGACTGCTTTGAAGATGAAAAAGGCTTTATAAGTGGCAAATATTATTACGTGTTCTGGGACCTGGAAATTTGCAATGTTTGTATATATAATCATTTACAGAGGATTTGCTACATAAAAGAAACTATAAATTTTGCTGAAATTTGCTGGATTGAAGATAAGAACTGCCTTTTCCAACTGAGAGGATTTTTCATTGCAGTCTTTCTCTTCCTTTCCATAAAGCCTTTACAGCATGAGTCAGGGATGACTTGTTTCACTTGTTTCAGAAGGAGCAGCTGCATTGGTCACTCGGTGGTCAGTGAGTGCAAGGGTGAGGGAGAAGGTTTGCAGGGAATATGCACCTGAGCTATGCAGTGCAGATCCACAGCGTGGGCTTATCCCCAGCCAGGAGGTTAGGTAGGCTGTGGAAGTGTGTTCCACTGAGACCCTGTGCAAGAGAAATGCAAATCAGCACTCACCAAAGCTTCAGTGCCCCGTTGACAGCAGATATTAAAGTGAGCAAGAGCATGGAAGTGCTGACTGTAAGGAGGTGGTTGGCTCCACAGGCTTCAAAGGAAGATTAGGCATTAGCATCGTATTAGGATTTCTGCTTTGAATCAGCTTTCAAAGAAGAAAGCAGCTGCACAGAGCTGTTCTATGCTGTGTATCATAAAACAGATTTGTATAAATGTATGAACAGGTTTAGGTGGCATGATATCTTTGACAAAATGGGACTGAACTGTAATTCAAGAGGTGTCTCACCTTCACAGGTCCTGCCTTTCCCTACATCATTTAAGTTTGTGATAGTGCTATTGACAGCAGCAGCATTAAGTTTGTGTGCTGATAAAAGCGAAGAATTGTCATGGAAGGGGTAATTCTTTAGGGGTATCCTAATACAGCAGTGAGCTGGGTGAGAGCATGATATTGATTCCCTTGCTGAGCCTGCATCCCACTGACTAGAAAGATTGTGGTGCTCTCAGAGGCAGAACTTCCTTGAGCAGCTTTTAAAGATCTATCAAAGACAAATTTGCTTCTGGACCATGTACTCTTAATGAATTTATATTATTGTTGATACAGCATGCATGGTGGTTACAGGCTATGAGTGCCCGATGGACTTGAGCTTGCTGCTTCCACATCAATCAATTTCAGGCATGTTTTCCCCTTAATCTGTGTGAAATTGGCTGGCTCAAATCCTATATTCTCCACTTAATCAAATTGCTTATTGAAATCAATGGAGATTCTGACTGAGTAAGGACCACCCTGTTTGTCTGATCGCCTCTGCAACAGTCATGTGCATTTGTATAAATTAAATAAAGAAGGCAGAGTGTAAAGAAATGGAAATTACACAAGGACGTTTGAGCATACAAGGAACAAAAATAAATGAAATTGTACATTCAAAAGGTGAGGACACTGAACATTGCTTCTCAATGAGACTTTTTCATTTTTTTTCTTGTCTGACAATAGCTGATTTGCTATGAGTTCAAGAAACAGGGGGAAGAAAAGCAAGAATGTTTTACATACCAGAATAAAATGCTGTCTTGGACATGTAAGGGTTTTGTTTCTCACACAGGTGTGAGTTCTTTCTGCCTCCAGAGAATGCACTCAGAAGTGGGACATCAGGAGCTTCCAGTAAACAATTATTCGGGGATCATGCTGGAAATGCAGAGCTGCAGTTACGACAAGTAGGCATGTTTATATTTGAATCTAAAGAAAACCTAAATTGTTGGACAAAATGAAAACAATATCTGGAAACTGCTCATGAGGTTCTTCTGTTCTCTCTCACAGTATTTTCTCACTGACCGGCACCAGGAGAATAATCCTGATGCAAAGTCATCTTTTCTTCTCCCTCTATTCCTTGGAAGACTTGTTTGTTTCCTGTTAGGCACAACTGCTGTGTCTAGGATAAGGTTTTGGGCTCTGCACGTCCCTATTCTCATCCCCAGTCTCCAGATATCCAACAGGTTTTGCAGTGTTCTGCTGAGGAATGCTCTCAAGCATCTTCACTTGGGTAGCTCCCAGCACTGTGGGACTCTCGGCCCCTCCAAGGCGTACAACTTATGGAATGAAAAGTACAGAGACCCATAACAGAGTGAGGTTATCTCAACTTACCTCAGCACAAATGGGAATTTGTGGGAGAATCATATTGTGCACAGCAGGATCGCTGAGTAATCCAGCAACTGGCACAAGCAAACAGTAATACCTGATGTGGTTGGAGAGAGAACCAAAGCAAGGAGAACATCTAATTATCTGCACTATCTTTAGAACACCCAAAGTATTTTTGTACTTCCTATTATCTCTGTAGCAGAGACTTCATTTTTCCATGTAAAAGATTTTAATTACATAAAATGCTCAATTAGAACCTTAATTTCCATTTTAGAAAATAAATACACCACGCAAATTACTGACTTTCTCTTAATTTCTTGAAAAGTCCTCTCAAAGTTTTCAATAGATGCTCCCAGTTGTCTTCCCATTAACAATGTCTATGGGAATCTCGAACACCAGACTTACTACTGCTGCTCTCTGCAGCTTTATTTAAAGGAAAAAAACCTAGGTCCTCTGCCAGGCCTTCCTTCCCTCAGCTTCTCCCTTGAATATCTTTCCTGCAGACATCCTGGAGGACAGCCAGACTGCTGGTTGGAAAGGTCTATATTATAGAAACTGATTTTGGCAGTAAAAAACTGGATATGTCCTAGTGAAGTTTGTATGAGAGCAAATCTAGTATAAAAGGAAAGCACCCGCTCTGGGCAAAGGTGGGATCATATGAAGCAACCAAGGTTACTAAGAGTGGGATAAGCAAAACTTGGGTTTATAGAGGCAGGAAAGTGAACAGGGAAAGGTGAGGGATCAGAAAGTTAAAGGCTGGGGGAGAACATGATGGGTTTGGGGGCAGAGGGAGAGAGGATGGGGCAGCAGGGCTCAGGGGGCTGCCAGAACAGAGATGAATGGAGCAGGAGGAAGAGCCAAGAGGGCTTCCAGCGGTTTGGGGGTGCGAAATATATTTGGAAGCTTGACTACAGCTCCTTGCTGTGGGGCAGAGAAGTCCCCATTTTCCCAAGAGTGGATTGAAGTATGGGACAGGCTAAAGGACTTGGCGTGAGGATCCAGAATCCACTGGCGTATTTTTACATAGAAAACTGTGGTCTGACCACACAGACACTATCTTTTTTCCGCAGATCTGGAATCTTGATTTTAAAGTTCATACTCACTCTCTGAAACACTTTTGACTGAAAATTAGCAATGGGAAAAAGGAAAAAAAAAAAAAGAAAATAAAACTTGTCCTTACCCTTCTTCCACAAGCTGTGGTACTGTAGATACACTCACTCCAGAAATCTGTGGCCACACTACATGCCAGCTGAATGCCCACTGCCTGTGGCTCTCCTTAGAGCTCCAGCATGGGAGAAACCTAGCTGTGTCATACTGATGTACTCTGGCAGAAGAAGGAATCCCTCCAGCACTTTAGCTTGTCCACACAGCATCATGAAACAGCATACACAGAAACCTGAACAAGGCTTGGCCCTCTTGCAGAGGCTGTCAAAGGAAAGCTGCCATTTTAGCAGCACCTTTTGTTTGGCAGAGGCTGGCAGCACTGAGGTGCTGTCCGAGTCTGTGTCCAGATGCCAGCGGGGATTGTCACAACAGCCAGGGACACTGATGGAGGAGATGCCAGAGATGACATGCAGCACCACAACACCTGTGATGGTCTCAGTAAGGCTGGGGTGAAGCCTGATAGAGTGCACAGTCATAAAAGAATGGCTGAAAACAGAAACGTCTCTTTGTGAATGAATGCATGGTGTCTGGGGAAAAGCTCAAGGAAACATATGAAAAGTAATGAATCCTAGCTAAAGCTCTAGGCATTATTGTAACACCATGTGTTACACTACTGCAAGCCTCTTGCTGTGCAAATCTGAGAGCGGTAGGCATCAATCTGGTTTTGGGGATGAAATTATAAATAAGCAGATAACCAGTACATGAATAAAACAAATTGAAACCAACCTGCATATCAAAGGAATCTATGACAAGTGACATACTTTCGCATGGATGATTGGAAAAAGGAAAGAAAAAAAGCCAAAGAAATTTAAAATAACAAGATGTCAGGCAAGCTAGAGTTGAATGCAGTAGGATAAAACACTTTCTTGATGTAATATCACTGCCTTCCCAGGACTTACACCTGAGACTGACTTGGTCCTCTTATTTAATTACATGCTGATACACCATCATGAGACCTCATGGGAAATCTTGCAAGATCTTGTGACAGATATTAAATTAGCATTTGTCTTCACCATAAATATAATCTGATCAAAAACATTTCATGTGTGCAAAGAAGCCAAGTATGAAAAAGAATGTTTCAGCTACAGAAAGAAATAACATCTATAAAATCAGCCATCGTGGAAGAAAATAGGTAAATGATCAGATCTTTTTCTTTGAAAATGCAGAACAGAAGTGGTGATATGCATGATATGCTTGTAGACTTATCCCCTACACAACACACGGAGTCTTATTGAAATGTGAGTGCAGTTTCTCAATTATTTTAATGTGAGCTACTGTCAGGAGAACTGAGTGATGTCTGGTCTTCCACAGCAAGCCAGTTGTTTCCACTCCTCCCTTCTGCTTGCCCCAGGGTCTGTACAGCTGGAGCTGATCCAGCACATCTCTCTCAGGTCTCTTTTGTGGGAGCCATTCCCACAGCTGACTCCCTGAACAGAGGCAGGAGAAAAGACACCATGTATACCTTTTTGGTGAAGCTGTGCTTCAGTACTTGTGTCAGGATCCCACGGTGCAGTACCAGAGGAGTAAATAGACTTTTACTCAGAGAGCTGTAAGACACAGAGAATGACTTCAGAGAAAAAAAAAAAAGTTAAATCAGGACAAATAGGAGCTTCTGGGAATTTCTCCTTTGCAGTGTACCCATCAGGAGCATTTAAAGGTCCCTAGACCTGTCCCTTGCAAGCTCCCTGCTCCTTCCTTGCAAACCTTGGCAAGCAGTACTCAATGCTGTGTGGTTTCAGAGCTGCTGGCAAGCAGGTCTGAGTTGAGTCCTGAACCCTGAACAGAACCCTCACCTTGCAAAAGATTGTCCTCAGCAGACGTGAAAAGGACACAAGGAGAGAACATGTCCTCCGTGGAAGCGTTACTGGTGAAGCCCATGACCGGCAGGAGAAGGACAGAAAGGGTGACCCTTTAGATATTTCTCTTAATCTTTTTTGTTTTCTGTGAGTTTAGTATTGGACAAATGCCAAACATTTGAGTCTTTATCCAAACTAAACATTCAACCCTTTCAAGCTTTTCTCATCAACTGGGATATAACTCACAACATTGGGGATATAACATTGACTTAGCTTCACCAAAACCAAACACATAAAAATAAATAAAGGTGCTGTTGAGTTTCTGTTACGACCTGGCCAATTCCTAGCAGGAGGACAGCAAAGATTTTCCACAGAGTAAGCAGTGGACCAAAAGAGCCCTATTTTTTTCTGATGTGTCATATGATGGCACAAATACATTCAATCTTATTGGAACTGCTTGTAAACAGAAGAACAGCAAATGGGGGGGAAGGGAATGTTAAAGGACAGTGACTATGGAAAATAAATGGTAATTGCTTTTAAACCAGAGAAGAAAGGAGTAGACCTATCAAAACTATTAAACATGCAGTTTCATACTCCAGCATCATGTTCTCTTACATCAGCCTACCTCTTTATTTTTTTCTCATATTCTTGTGTTGCTTCTTTATGATTTAGTCATTATGAAATATATTCCATTAGATGTCCTAAAGACATGAAGTGAGGACTCCAAAGTGAAGAGCTGACTTAAAGTTTGGAAGAAAGCTAGGCGTTTCTTTTCTCTCCACACTTAGAGCAATCATACAGGTTTTTCCTCAGGATGTTTTTCTGTGTAAAATAGAAGTCACCCACAATCCATATTCTCTTATAAACTGGAGAAGAGAGATTAGAAATCTAGGATGATTTCTATGTCTGGTAAAGGGAGTGCTTTAGAGCAGCTCAAGTAGATCCAATGAAAGGTAAATAAAAGGTGTTTTTATTAATGTCACGTATGCTGCCATAGTGATATAAATCACTGAATAGGGCCTGCTTTAGAATTCTGAAGACAAGAGTCTCAGCTGCAAGTCCAGAATATCTGATGGGATGGAGAAAACACATTTCCCTTAAATCATCTTAATATCATATTAATATATTTGGCACATTTTAGAGAAACATCTGGGTTTCTATAAATGCCAGTCAGCTTTGCATGGTCCCAGAGGTCAGACCAGGTGATGGCTGGCTGAGGCTTTGGAACATCCAGGTCATGCTTCCTCTCTCCTGTGTGGGAATTTGGAAGGGCACAGTTCAAAGCTCCCAAGCTTTAATACCCCACCGGGAAATCACTCTGCCATAGCTTTGTTTTCGACATGCAGGTCTCATGTCACCTCTTCTAGGATGAAGAACAGCACGGGACAGAGAAAGGGCAGTGAGGTTCCCAGCGTTTGTCCTCCAAGATTACCGTGTTATTTTCTCTGTTACGTGATGTTTGAGGTCTGGCCTAGCTGACTCTACAAATAGTGCCTTATCTGATTGAAAAAGGGAGGCTGAATTTGCTTTCAGGAGTTGTGTCAACCTTTCCTTGAGCTATGCTGTATGGTTTATCTCCTGGGGAATGCTGAAAGAGCCTTGTTCAGCTGCTCTTCTCCACAAGGAGGAACTCCTTGAAGGGAAGATGAAGCAGGGAATGGTTTTCCTTGAAGGAAGTGAAGATTTAGTGAAAAATTTCAGTTTTTAAACATTATTAAGTACCTAAGAAATTATCGACTATTGCTCCCTCTAGATTTCAGGACGAGGTGATGGGACAGCAAAACATGACTCCTGGGAAAGAAAACAATGTCCTTGCAGAAAGATCTGAGTTGGCCTGATCCCACTGAGTATCACATATTCCTTCTTCCTTACCCTGAGTCTGCATGATCTCCCCCTGACACACATTTTTGGGATGCTAGACACCACAAATGCAGATTCAGATAGGAATGAGACAGTGAAAAGTACATTAATAAGATTTCTTACATGGGTCACGGTTGCATTAAGAGCAAGGAAATTTGGCAGAAAATAAACCTCCTCATGTTCCAGCTGGTCCTCAGAGACCAGAGGGACTGGATAGGGTTGGATTAAATCCCTATTAGAACCAGCTGGGCACTGTAAATCTGGTGACATTCAGTAAAGTCCCAGATGCACAAATAGTGTTGGTTACACTGTAAGTTTAGTCTTATTCACAATCACAGATTCATAAACAGTGCAGTTTACCAGTTCAACACTGTAACTCTGATCAAGTTCAATAAGAACCTTCACAATCCAGGTTCATAAATAGCGTGGCTTATTGGATCAACAGATTATATATTCTTGTTAGATTAGTGGTGATAAATTTACAGATAGATTTACAGAATATAAGCATGTAGCACTATGTACAAGTGTTTCTGGGTATACTGTGATGCACTCGGAGAAGCAGAATTTACCAGAGACATCTGTGCTTTGGGGAGGAGAGAGGAGCAAGCCCCATCTGCAAGGTGGTCATGTTCTCATCCTCTGCCAGGAAGGATTTCAAATGCTGAATTTATACTTCTGGGAGAAGTGGAGGTGAGACTGTAGACAAATATTCTGTTACTGCTGTCACAAATGTGGGAACAGGAAGCCACTTCGTATCTAATTGGGGGACATCAAGAGTTACAAAGAGAGAGATATAGAGGTTGTGGGGTTTGTTTAAGGGTGGAACAGAACCGTGACACCTTCATATCATTTCCTCTGCTACCTGGCCAATTGCAGTGATAGCGAACCCTAATGTGTCATCCCCATCCTAGACCGTCATGCCCACAGTAACCCCTTCATCACAAATCTCATGGCATATCTCATGGCTGTTCATCTCATTCCTACACTCTCATGGGTACTTTCTTGGTTGTATGTGTGAGGAAATATACATCAAGTAAGATGGTGTTCAGGGAACTTTTGCTGTTCCTGTGAAAACAAATCAAGCAAACTTTTTAATAGCCTTTTTACCTAATCCTTAATCCTTCTTTCCCGCACTTTGCCTTTGAAACCAGTTTTCCTGATACAGTTCTCATTGTCAAGATTTTTATACTCAGTTGTGGTTTTGCCACTTGCAAAACATTTTACTATCCAAAGTTTTCTACACCTTTTTGCCACACATGTTCTTATTATATAAGTAGCAAATTGCTCTCTCCTTTTAAGGCCTTAGTCTGTTATTAACAGTTTTGTTTTATACATGTAATTTAAAAACCAGAACATTCTTTGTACACATACCACACAAGCTCGTAGTGCCCAAGTCTTTACACAGCAGAAATGCCACAGTGTTCAAAATAATTATTTTCTTTAAGAAAACATATAGAGTGATCTTTCAGTATTTCTACTTCAAGAAGAGTTTCCTTTGAAATCCTGTGTATATACTAACACATGACTGGTGTCTACCACACAGTTTTGAACTTCTGCAAGTATATAAAGGAAGAATATTAGAATTTTAGATCTGATTTTAAACCCATTTTTACAGAAGGAAAATTAAAAAGCTGACAAAGAAATGTCAAGGTCAATAAGTCATTGTAAATTGTGTGTGTGAGAATAAGCACTGTGCAACATGAATACCCTTGCCTTGTGCCATGAGTGAGATCAGAGCTGCACCCTCTCTGCTGGGTTCCTGTTAAGGGTTACCTGTAAGGGTAAAAATCTATCTAAGCTAATTGAAAAAGAAGCAAGGTGATTAATGACCAATGGACATCCATCAAAAGAGAGAATACTCTCTTGAATAATTAAATTTAGAGTCTCCACAATGTCATTAATTATAAAACCCATTGAGCAAATTCAGCTTTGAAAAATTGCTTTGACAAATGGCATGATTACTTTTTGTAATAATATATGCTATAGAAACCATATATTCTAGAAACATTGCTATCAATGATACAGTGATACACACTCTGTAAGAATTTCACTCCCATCTAGAGGAACTCCCAGAGGTCAGTGTGCCTATGACTGAAAATGTAGCCCCATTACAGTAATCGGAATTTTAACATTGACTTCAATGGAAACATGCTTTCCCCCATGTATTTTCAGAGGTAATTGAGCCTAACATGATGAATAGACCATCTGTACAGTCATGAATCTTAGCCACAGAAAACATTTAGAACTAATAGAAAAGGAAGTTGTAGGACCTTTTTGAGCAGGCTCCAAAGATTCGGTGTTTCACTGTCACAGGTAATAAGAGAGAGCTTGCGATATCTAGGAAAAACAGATATGTTTAATAAAGAAAGTTGAAAAATATTCGGTTCTTCCTAGAAAGATTTAACACACTGGTAAAAAAAGAGCATGATTCAATCCCAGTAAAGTGCTTTCAAAATACATATGGGTCTATGTAGTTTGGCATGAATTATTGCACATCTTTTCCAAAAAAATACTCCAAAAAGAATCTCCATTTATTTACAATTCTAAATCAACACATTATTTATCAACCACATAAATAAAGGTGATTCCACAGAAAATCAAGATGTAAATATCTGTGGTTTTTTATTTCTGTCATTGACACCTTAATTTTATTTTCTTAACTATAAACGTTTATTCAAACATTTATATGACTTGTGGTGGTATGCTCCTCCTATAAGGTGCTTTCTATAGGTTTTATTTTAGAATTTAATTTGGCTTTTGTCCATTTTTGGGAGGAACTTGTAATAGGACAATATTATTTTTACAGACATGTTAAATATTAATCCAACCAGCACATAGTTTATCCCAAAATAGAACTTCCTGAAGGGAACTACTACAGTTTCTTCTGAGAGCACATTTTTTCCTGACTTCCCCCAATAAGGAAGAAAATTTCACGTGAGCATATTTTAAGAAAGATGCCCATATTCATAATCTTTTCCTTGTCTCGCTTTCTGTTCTTGTCCATCCTGAATAGTTATAGAGTTATTGACTAATATTGCTATCATTTTTTTAAATTCCTCCATGCAGGCAGGCAAGCTGGTTGTAGTTAGGAAAAAATGATCTGCTTCTCTTTCGTGTCAAGATCTTTCATGCCATTGTGGTGGGGCAGTGGCTCTTGGCTGCATCTCTAGAAGAAAGCAGGGCAGCACCCCAGTGGCTGCAGAAGAGCCCTCTGGAGCAGGGGCAGTGCAGAGGCAGTCCTGGGCTTTATCAATCCCCGTGGCAAACAGGGAATTGTCTCCGACTGCAGCTGGAGAGCACCTGCTAGAGAAAGCAGCTGTAGAAGACAAAAAAGGCTGACATGCCAGCAGGAGGGAATTGGTAACGTCACCGAATATTGCATTAAGAAGCACTGAGGGGAGCACAGAAAAGCAGCAAAGTGTCATACATCTAGAAACATCCCAAAAGTGGCTGAAGCGCCCCTGAGGTGTGGGAGAAGAGGGCCTGGAGCTTGGAAACAGCAGCAGGAAATGAGGGCACTTGATGCCTCCTTTTGTGACTGGGAAAGAGACCCAACCTTCACCATCTCCTTCAGCATCCATGCGGGGAGGGGATGCCGCAGGCAGTGCTGGCTCTGTGCTGTGCCAGGCCAAGTGCTGGGGTTGGACATGGCACCCAGAAGCCTTACAGGGGGTGGCCTTCCCCGTGGTGCTGCTGCTTGCCATGCCCTCGCAGCTCCTGACTGAGGGGCTGCTGCAGGGTCACCTCGAAGCAGAGAGTGCACCTGAATTGAAATGTTCCTGCTTTGTCTCCTGGTCTGTGTCAGGCAGTGATAGAGCTGGGTGCTGTGGGATTGCTTCTACCTGGGAGCAGCCCTGGGGTTGTGCCTCAGCAGCTGCTCCATCCCCTTCTGCTTCCAAACCTCCCGTCCATCCAACCATGGCTGTGGGCAGTGATGCACTGTACTGTGGGAGCTCTAAATATTTCCATCCTTGTGGCTTCTGCATCTCATGTGTCCCACAAAAAGCCAAAATAAAATCACCATAAAACCCATCCTGCAATAAGGCATCCCTTCATCCTTGTAGGGTCCACCTCTCCTGCTGGAGAAGGTTGTTAAAATATGTGTAGTAGTGGATAATATTACAGGGATATAATACCTGTAGTTTTGCAACCTTACTTTTGTAGATTAAAGCTGAATGTTGTCAGTTGTGGTGTATTTTTTGTGAACCTGCTACATTTAAATATGAAGCTACTAATTTAAAGTGCTGAGTAGATATTTAGCAGTGCAGGGAAACACACATAACTGACACCTGCTTTATACAAACCTCACACTCCCTGTACAGGCAAAGTTACAAAGGAGGCATTTGTTGGGATCTTTGTTTTTATTACATAAACACTTGGACAGGAGAAAAACCAGCCTTGATAGGCCGATTTGGAAATATTTTTATATATCCTGCAGGCATATAAATTTTGGAAATGCCACAGCAAACAGTGGCTTCCGTATTAAACACACAGGAATGACTGTGTTTAAAAAATATGAAGGCTGTGATACAAATCAGCATGTGTCAGGAAGCTAAAAGTTAGGACGGTGCTAAATCCTCCCTCTCACCTTAGGTCCTGGCTGCTCAAGACAATGCAGAGCACAGCCCTCACTGCGTCAGTCGCCCAACAATGGATTTCCCCTCAAGTGTTTCTTGCTACCACGAGTTTGTGCCCCAACTTCAAAGTCATATAAGCAAATGTTTCTGTGTTTATGTCTGTAAAATTTATCCCAATATTAAACTGGAAGTATAATTTGGTGGTAGTATGGATGGAGACATGTCCTAATAAGGTGGTGTGTCAGTCATTTCTTAGAGTAACCAATTCAACCTCTTTGAACTTTTTGTAAACAGATGCTTGAATGCACCATGGAACTGCTGTGGCTGAAATCCTACTGTAAATATTGTTTTCTCACTGGAGAACATTGCTAGGTTTTCAGTCACAGCTAAGATGTTACTTGGCAATAAAATCGTCATCTGAATTACAATCCAATGTCATTATATCATCTGCAACATCTGTAGTCAGGATACATTTGGCATTTCAAGGTTGGGAGGAAGGAGAAAGCATCTTCAATAACACAGCAGTGCTGGGGCTTGGGAAGAGCCACAGGGGAATTAGGTTGCCTCCAAACACAATGCTGCTTTCAAATGCTTATTGTGTGGTGGGGAATGGCCTCTGGAAACTATTATTTTAGAAACAACAACACAAAACATGCCTGTTTTGGGGAAACTCAGGACAGTCAACTGTAATTGCAGGATCCATAGAGGAGCACAAATAGCAAATCATAGTGATACTGCCGAATGCAAGGGAACAATGGTTTCAGGCCATGCACAGCAAATAAGACAAGGCTTCAGAGGCCCTTCAGGACAGACTGGGATTACCTGTGCACGAGGGTAATTGTAGAAGAGCCTGGGCACAAATTAGGCTAAAACATAAAGCCCCATTCATCTTTTGGTATTCTGCCTCTGCACAGGCTGCTTGCTCCTGTCCTATGTCCAAATCAAAGGAACTAAAAGCCCAGTCCTGTTCCTTTGGACTTATTGCTGCAGTGGGACTTCTTCCTCCTGAAGTCAAAGATAAGGTTTTATTTTTGCTTGAGGCTCTTAGATCATAAGACTGGTTTTGTGCTCATCATTCTGTGTCAATCATGCCTGTTGCTCATTCCATCCTAATGAATAACAAGGGAAAGAGAGTGACTCGCAAGCCTAAACTCACCACCATGACCATTCCTCGTTAGTGATTGCCATTAAGGGATATTGAGATTGTCTCCTGACTAGAGGAAAACAGTTATTATCATGCTGTTTACTTCATTTTCCTGATGTCTATTATGAGTGGCAGACAAAATAGATATTTTATTAGGCTCACTTAATTTTTGACCACTATTAGCAAAAGCAGAATAGCAGATCATGTACAAAGAAAAAGGGAAAGGAATGAGCTGTCAGAGAGTGAAGATGAGAGTCTCCCTGATCCTCAGCCATGCTGCTGTCAAGCAAGAGCCTGATATATTGCAGATTTTTTAAGAAATTCATCTATAACCCTTGGGGTAGAACATCTCTGCAAGCAGCTTGAGTCACCTAATCCACATATGTTATGCTCTTGGTTTTCCAGGCATACCAGAATTAAAAGCCTATTTTATACGTATTTTCTACTGAGCCCATTTATTTCTTTTCCTTATGATGGTGTTTGGAAGATGTAAGCCTCCAAAGCTGAGAGAGCTGGCAAAATGTACCTACAGAGGTGCAAGGACGTTACAGCATGAAGCAGAAAATATGAGGCTCTGGCATAACAGATAAGGGGGAAAATGAAGATGTTCCTTTCAATTAAGCATGTTTTTCAAATAATATTTAATGTTTTGCTGCTGGGTAAAATTGCTTAATTCTGTTGCTTGTTGACAGCTGCAGAAGTGAATGAATGGAGAAAAATCTGCTTTCTCCATGATGCCCAGGTAAAAAGAATATAAAAAACAGTGATAGCTCCATTCTTCACAACTATGTTTTTTAGCTGAAACATCAGTCTCAGGAGGATAAAGCAAAAGCCAGCTTTTTAGTTATAAAAGGATTACTAGGAAAGTTTTGTCACAAATTTTGTTTAATGAACAACCATTAAGACTACCACCCTTGCCATGAAGCTTCAAGGACTTTGCCCATCCCAGCCACTTACAGCAGTCCCTTTCTCCCAGCATTCAGCTGCACAATGTTCAGCCTTACCTAGCAAACAAAAATTATAGCAAAACTCTCAAGTAATTAAAATATTAAATGGGAAGAATAGCACAGGAGGACTGCAGGAGGTAATACAGTTGATCTCTTCCTAAAGCATAACCATCTTTATCTATATTATTTTCGGTAAGCGCCTCTCTAGACCCAATGTAGGGAAGGTCGGGAGGGGACACCTCACAGTTGGTGTGCTGCAAAGCAGATTTTCGTAAGTCACCTCTGTGGTAACTTGCTCACATTGCTTCCTTTCCACTCCCACTTAATTCTCTTACTCTTCAAATAAATATCTTATGTACCTAGAGAATATTAGCAACCTCCCCTCATGCTTCTCTATTTTGGACTAAATTTTACCAAGTCAGTCCTGAAGCAAACTGCTAGTCCTTCATGTTGGTCTGTGCCAGCTGTTCCTATCTGAGGGTCTCTTGCACTGTGGTGTCTGACAGCCCTCCTGGAAATGAATTCAGCAGAGAGATCTGCTTATCTAAGAGCTGGCACACCGATCTGTTACTGTTCTGCAGAGAGGAAAGTGGCTGCTTAGTATCTGTGCCCTGCATCTCTCCTTTCCTCCACGCTCCAGAGTACCTTGTCACGCTCTTGTTACTTTCCCTGAAGTCAGTGCCTCTGGCAGAGAAGGAATTCTGATTGCTGCATTTGGGGTCACTCCATCGCTCACCTCTGCCCCCCGCACCGAGCAGCCTCGTCAGGAGGGACCCTTTCTGTGCAAGCACTTTGTGACAGCGCTGCGAGGGACAGAGCTGTCTGCCTTTGGGGAGGTGGCAGCAGCAGAGCACTGCTGGGCAGCCCCACTGTCTGTGAGCAATTGTGGCTTTCCTGGGGGAATGTTCACCGTGAAGTTGCTGCCAGCCACCCTCCACAGCAGAGCCTGGGCAGCTCTGCCCACAGAGATGCAGCTGGGTGCAGAGACCTGCACTGTTTCCTTTGTCATGATGTTATGCAGTCTCCGTGGCTGTCGGCATGGAGGAAGTCACAGAAACCAGGAAGCAAAAGACGCATGGATATTGTTTATATATGCATGGTATTTGCATATTTCTTTCAATTTTGGGAGCTTAGTATCTTTAATGGGACCAACTTCACTACAAACTGGTAGTGTTCTGAATCAGACGGTAACTGTGGTTTTTAACCTGAATCTCCTTTATACTTATCACATTCCCTTGTTCTGACACTATAATAAATTAAAAAAAAGAAGGAAAGATGGAAGTAGATATTTGAAATGCATTACCTTGAGTGTATCTTTTTCTCTGTGCAATTTTTCACATGTATGACTGTGAAGGTACACAGGGCAGCCAATAAGCTGAATGGCTGCTTAAAGTAGGATTTAATGTTTGTGGGATTGTCAGAAATAGGCAGTGGTTCATAATGAAAAAACTCAGATTTTGAACTGCATTGCAATCAGATGAATGGCCTCAAATGAAAAACAGGGCTCTGAAGGTGTGCAGTGTTCAGGGTGTCCTAAGTTCTGTGTTCCTATAGTTCTATAATTACGATATATTCTTAAGATCAGCTCTAGTAACATAAGTAATGATCTCCTACCTTTTCTGAGTCAGACATTCAGTATAACTGAATTAGAGCTAGATTTCTATCTTCTATGTGTATTATATATTTTTAAAATAAATGTATTGATGAGAGCTCAGTAATTTAATAAATATTATCTCTAGTGAACATAACATAATATTTCTGTTAATAGGATTTCATTTTCTTAGATTAATTCAATGTCTTCAAGTATTCAGTGTGTGTCTCTCTCATATTTTAATTCTATAAATGGACTGCTAATCTCTCAACATGCTCAGTATTTTGAATTTTCAGATAAAGCTAGATAGATTATATTGTACTGAGCCTCTTTCCTGCTAAGTATGTAAGTATTTCTGCATGAAGATTTGTTTGAGAGATTTGTGTTTGGTATCTACACTTAGATGTGCCTTTGAAATCCATTTCCTTCCTGCACATACCAAAACACAAATGTAATATTACAGTTATAAACAGATACAAAAGTGAGGAATATATGTAGGAAATACTGCACACTCTAAGGTATGTTGAACCTCAGTGTTACTTACAGCAACTTTTTTCAATTATCACCTCATAAATTTTAAGAGCATTCGCTGATGGAGAGCAGACAAGAAGGAGAGAAGCAATGTATTTTTCTCTTTAGGGTGCTTTGGGGTGTCACTGACTGGATGGACATTGGCATATTTTGGGGTCAGGGCCAGGCAATGCTAGCCCAAGTCTGGGACAGGGAAAAGGTTCCCCTCAGCCTCTGACCTGTGGCCAAAGGGGCCAGGACAGCAGATACCAAGGGGTGGCAAGAACAAGTGGTGGGTCTCAAGGGCCGACAACAGCACAGACTCCAGCAGAGTACATTTTTCTGTACCTCAGTAAGTTTTCATGATCTGGAACCTTCACTATTGTGGTGCAATTTTCATTAATAGTCCTTTTTTCATCTAGTTATTTATTGTAATGGCAGGCAGATTTTTTCCCTCTGCCAGCAGAAAGTGACTTACTCAGAGACATGGCTACAGAACCTGCATTAAGAAAGTTTTTGAGCAACCCCCTTCACAGCAATCATTTTCACTCATGAGCTCTTATCACTCCTAAAATTCGCCTGCACTTTCACTACTCTCTATTTTGCCGGTGGATCTGAGTTAGGACTCGAGCTCTTTGGGCTGTCTCTGCCAAGAGCAGAGCAGCAGGAGGTCCTGCACACCTCAGGGCTGAATGTCCTTGTGCAGCCACCTGTCGACAGCAGCTGCAGAGGCAACCCCCGGGAGCTCAGCTCTGAAATCAGCTGAGCCATCAAGTGAAGTTCTCTAATTTGGGCCTGTGCATCTCAGTGTTGGCTTATTTAGGTGATGGACTGTATTCCAAATTGCTGGGAGCCCAGAACTGAAGGTGCTCTGGCTGAAAGACAGAGTTTATTGTTTAAAGTTTATTGCTTAATATACAGCTATACTGCTTTGGAGAGGTGAAATTGCATTTTCTTCACAGTCCTGTGCTTTGGTGGGCTTCATGTCTGTTCACGGTTTGGTCAGTGCAGTTGTTGGGGTTCTGTGATTTTACACTTGCCGATAAGCCCCAAAGAAGCAAATATGAATTTTCCTTCCCTTCGCACATACCTTTTCGAACCTTTCTCCTTTCAGCCTGTCAGACAGGGCAATCAAGAATCCAGCTTTACCATCTCCTTTGATTGTATTCAGCTTGCAAGGGTGTCTGTGCATTTACAGCATCAGTCAGTGAAGGCCAGTAAATAATGAAAAACTACTGTCTCTGGATCAGCCCCCTCCAGCTGTCTGGGATGTCAGAGGCAGGTAAACACCTGCTGGGGTCTTTCTGGAGGTAGCCTGAAGTGCCAAGAGGAGGCAGGATGTGCTTCAGAGTGGTATTTGTTTCTGTTCTCCAGGACTTGCAGCCCCTGTGGACTCCCCCAGGGCAGGAGGCTCACTGCAGCACAGACAGTGCATGAAAGGATGCAGAACTGATAACATCGATAGCAGTGTGGAGGAGCAAGCAAGCCATGCCAGCACAGCAATTTCTCTGCACATATATATTCCCTTTGGAGGCTCCTGCTCTGGCACACGCTGCCACAGCACTTCAGGAGCTCCTTAGGAGTGCAAAGACCATAAGGAGCAGCACTGCTCTGTTTCCACAGTTCCTTGCTCAGTGTGTCTATGATGGCTGTATTCTTTGGCACGTGGAGTGCAGGATGTCTTCACCGTACTGCGGAAATGGTGGGAGCTGGAGGCAGGAGGCTATGTTACCAAAGACCTGCTGAGTCTAATGAGGTGCATAATCAAGCATCTGGAATCCCATGTTCAGAGTGTAATTTCAAACAGAAGTTAGTGTGCCATAGGAAAATGTAGCAGAAAACTCCACCCTTGAAGAAACAGACACATGGATGATTCCCCTTTCCCCTCTCCTTGAGACCAGGTCCAGAGTCAAATCCCAATTCTACACACTAGAGAATATCACAGCTCCTCCCTGAGTGGCTATTCACCTTCTTGATTGTCCTTCATGAATATTTCATCTTTCTCCATCAAGTTCCCAGTATTTCTGAAGGCGTTTTTCCATTCCAGTATCCTCTTTCCAGGCATCGGTTTTGGGTATGTGCTCCTGACATGGGATTTTCTGTGGAAGCAGTGAGCCCGTCTGTGCTCTTTAGGTATCTCTGTTCTTTGCCTAGTGGCTCTGTGGTGTGAACTGGCATTGTTGACCATTCTGGAGCTGGGACCAGTGGCCTTGTTAAGTCTAAACCTTTATTCCAGAGTTCTCCTGTCCCTTATTTTGCAATGTCAGGCTGCAGTTTCATCTGTGTCCAAGCACAAAGTGCTTTTTCTACAATAGTCCATCCTGACAGTAGCAGATGACACTGTAAAGTGTCAGCACACTGAGCAGCAAAGCCAAGTACAACCACGGCTGCACACTCAGTACCTTGCTGCTTTCACATCTCTTCTTCTTGCTTTCCGAGTCATAGCACTCTGCTTAAACTATGATATAAATGAATAAATATAAAATAAAAATAAAATAAAAGCATTAACAGGACTCAAGCCAGCAGAGGCACAATGGCTGCAGTGCAGCGCCTGTCCTCGGCACTGCCTCATGGATCAACAAAAGCACTGGGAAAGCTCCAGCTGCAGATGCTTCACCCTTATCAATGAAGTGCATAGCAAGAAGCACTTTATTTAATTTTCCAGATGTAGGGATTAATTAGAATTCTGCAAAGCACTTTGCCTGGTCCAATGGAGTTATCCACAGGTGAAGAGTATGGAAGTGGAATAAATAAAAAACACCAAGTAATTTTTCTTAAACAGGGTCACCTCTCTGATCACAACCACACCACTCCTTTACACTGATTGTCAGCTTGGCAAGGCAAACACATTCCTCTCTCACATGCTCTCCACTCACTTTGTCCCTCCTGCTAAGCATCTGGTGCAGACAGCAAACCATAAACCATCCTGTCTCCTGGAATTCAGACTCCTCAGCCTAGTGACTGGTGCAGAAAATGGAATGAGCACCTTGTAGCTCAGAGGCATTCGGGGTCAGCAAGCTGCCAATTCGCTGTCTTTGGAAAGCAGAACACTGTGGCTGCCTGGTGGGGAAGAGCAAACATAATTGCAGGAAGTCAACTAATTCATGCAAAATGAAGCTAATCATTAATGGTGGGGTACACAGCCATTCTTCTGCAGTGCTGAACAATTACTTCTAAGTCATGTTTCAAGGCTAACATGTAACAAGATGTGCGGCTGAGTAGCTGGAGCAGAAAGCATCTCACTAGGTGAGCTGATTTCTGCTCCCTTCCTTGCCCCTACTCCTTCAGCTGAAGCAAGTCTCCCCTCCCAGGCTGTCAGAACAGTATCACTGGTTACCGATAAGTATGTTGCTATTAAAAGCATAAATTCAAAGGATCAAATCTGGCTGGGGTTTCTGCTCACTAGATATTACTGCAGTTCAACTCTGTGCCTGTGTTTGTCCTGGAGAGTGAGAAACCCAGAAACCTGACTCAGAACAGGGGCATTACCACCCTGATCACAGTTGCATTCAATCTCTCCTCCTGTTACAAGGGATAAAGATGCAGAAAAAGGGTATATCTGAAAGGTGAGAGGTCCAGAGTATGATCTAGCTTTGCCCCAACACATTTCAGTTCTGCTTTATCCCCAACTTCACTTTTTCAACTGTTGCAAGCACAGTTTGGTGTGGGGTGCTGCTAGATGGGAAAGAGAGATGTTTCCTTCTGACTAATTCCTATTTCCCGGCAATAGTGTTCAGAAGAGCTTGGCAAAAGGAGACAGCAAAGAGAAAAACAGTCCTGGGCATAGCAGGTTCTCAGAGAGGGAGCAGTGAATGACAGGGAGAACTATGAACATACAAAGGGATAAAGTTTGGACACACACAAAGATGAAAACCTTGTGTCTCCTCTCAGTGTCTCAACATTCTACATGCGACTATAAGCAGCTCAGCTCTCCATATGTGTTTGTGCCTATGAAGTTTCATTCACATTCAGTTTGGGTCTTAAGGGATTTTCCGTCTTCTTTCACGAGAAAAAATCCTAAAATCCTAAATCCTGTATCATCACTTGACACTTGCATTAGCAAGCACCTGGCACTAACACAACAAATATGCTGAAAGACACTGATATTTAAGTCACAACAAGGTAGGACATGACAGTGCCTTTCTGCTGGGTGCCTTGTTTATAAAACCACACAAATACTTCCTGGAGAATAAATTATCTAGCCAATTTCCTCTGCTTTCCTGTTTGTAAATTGCTTCTAAGTAGCTCATGTTTCCCTTGAATGTGCTTTTAGTAAATACATCAGGCTATGGACAAGCAGTTTATTGTGACTGCTTGGTGTTTAAGACTCAAGCTGGTTTCATTCATTTTAATTTTATACAAAAGCTATTTCTATTTTCTGGGTGGATAAAAGTACCACAGAGCCTGGTTTCTGGTGTGAAAACTCATTCCAAGCAGTGCCACATTTGTGTGTGACTATTTAATAGTTGTCAGTTAAAATAATTTCTTCCATGAAATAATTCTGTCCTAAGGATCTCAGTGGCCCCAGTTTAGAGGCTGTGCAAGCTCCAGTAAACAGCAGATGAAACTCTCTTGGAGATTCAGGAACGGCTGTTTATAACCAAATCTATACACTGATCTTCATGGCCTCTTTGGAGCCACTTCAGTTCTCTATGCAGCTCTCAGGAGCCTCAGTCCAAAGCATGAATGACACCAGGCCAGAACAAACTGAAGGCTGGAACACAAGCCACACATTTCTGTGTGTGGCAAGAGAGCGGAGAGGTTATGATTCCCATGAAGATGGCTAAACCAGAGCTTTCACATTCACAGACTATCCCAGCACACTGAGAACCTTTGCTGTGTTATTTGGAAAGGATCTGGCAAAGCAGCCACTGCTTTCAGTCAGACCTGACCCACGCAGGCTCACAGCAGAGCCTCTCCTGTGTTTCTGTCCCAGGTGTTTACAGAATAGATCAGGAAGGGTATGTCCTCAGATCTCTCCTGCGGAGTTTCTTTTCTCTTCCTTACCTTTCTAAGCAGACTAAGCAACACCTTCAGCTGCCCCCAGGTGCCTGTGGACACTCTGCTGTCACGGAAGATAGTGAATGGGGCTCCTTCAGGCAGACCACGGCTGAATAGGAAGACCACAAATGATCCTTTAAAATGTATGGTGTAGGTGCCCTTTTGCCATACAGCTCAGCCTCCTCCACAATCATCAGACAGGCATTACAGCACAAGAGCCTGCTAATTACTAGACACTGCAGGTGCAGGTGCCCCTGTAGCTGCCCTTGATGCCATGGCCCATTCACACACACAGCACGTTCAGCATCTCAGACCTGAGGTGCCCCAGCCAGCAGTGCCAGGCCCTTCTCCACTGGAGCGTGTGACCAAGGGATGTGCCTGTCCCTTATCCATGGGGTACTTATGACAGCCCTGCAATATGGAGCTTGGGACTTTAAACCAGCCATGTGGGGTAGGACAAGGTTTTCTCTGTTGCTTATGTGGGAGGAGGTGTAACTATAATAGCTGGATATAAACTGATCTGCAGCTTCAGATTTTCACCAGAGGCACCCAGAGGTTTTGGTGCTATTTTAGCAATAAGCATCTGAAATGTTGACATTTTTGCTATTTCATGTAGCTGTTTGGGAAAACCAAATTTTTATAGTGTTGAAAAACATACTAGTTCTAACAATGTCTAATCCAGGCATCCCCAAAACTTGTTAAACACAGCAACCAATGTCCAAGAATATTTTAACTAGAATGTAAGAGTATTCCTTTGAATAAAAACTGAAGTGGCTTTATTGGTATTCGTTAAGCCACTCAGCTGCATTCCACAAACATTTGTGTTTACCAGAATGCTTGTAAAAAGGAAAAAATGTTGTAAACATTCAAGGGAATGTGGATTTATACAAAAACTTTTGCCTTCAGAATATTAAAGTAGCTGCCTTTAAATGTCTCCCTTGATTTAGAAGGGATCTGCTGAGGGAATAAAAATATTGTATAACATTAATCATCAGGGGTAAAAAAAATCTAAATAACCCCATTGCCTTTGGTATACTTATTCTGGATTTATAGACATCTGCTGAAACCAGATCTGAGCTTTTATTTTTACAAGCCTCTATTTTTTTATCTAAAATGGCTTTCAGAGGAAACACTTTGAATCAAGTTCTGTCATGTTTGTTTGTTCTGTACTTTATAAAACTGTTAAGAATGATTTAATCTGTGCATGATCGTGGGACTGAAGATAATGTAATAAGACTTACTAAAATCACATCAGAGAAAATTATGTTATACTGTGAAGTCAGGAAAAAATGGTACTTTATCTCAGAAAATGTCTCATTTTCAGCAAAGTTTGCCAGAATGACACGTATAGACTAACATGGTGTGTGGACTTGCATTATGTGCAGCCTCAGCACTCGTCCCTGCACTTCTTCCATGGGTCCTTGGGTCACCCTACAGCCACTGGCCTCTGGGTCACCCTAATTTCACCCTACTATGATCCCTTCCAGACTGGATGAACTGTCTGGAAACTTTACATCATCCAGGAGCTGTAGCTGCAGGACATCTCAGCACTGCTGACTTCCTCAAAAACTGGACACGTGTTTTCTAGCCTTTAAGGTATGAAAACAAGATGTCAAAATCTCTGCAAGCCATAGTTTTTCCAGTGGGAAAAAACCTACCCAAGACAGCAGGGAGCCACAGAAACTATTGCACTCTTGGAATGGTATCTCGTCATCCTTGTGGCGAGGAATCAGCAGTCCAAAAAGCTCTGGGAGAATAAACTCAAGCTGTCATTGACTGACCTGGCTTAGATGAGGCTCCCTCAACTGACCCAAACTCCTGGGGAGCAGCAGGAGAGCCCGTGGAAAGGAGGGTGCAGACCAGGAATCCTTAGGAGAAAGCTGCCTCCATTTCCTCCATGAAATACAGGCCAAATGTTTCCAGCACAATGAGCATCTGAACAACTTGTTCCGCAGGAAATTTTAAAATTTCTTAGGATGGATTTTCTTCATTTGTCATAAAGTTTTTCACTCTGGCAGAGTTTCTTATTAAATGTGGGTATCGTAGTTTGAATCAAAATATTCCTTTAACAAGCAATTGTGAAAAACAACACCCGTCCTTTCTTCCTTTTCTCAAATTTCCTTACTTTTGTCTATGACCACAGATAAAATGGTAAATGTTTTTCCTTTGCCCCACTACTAATTTTGCTGTGTCTCTCTGTGGTAATGGTATCACAATGTGAAGAAGGGATTACAAGGCAGATTCAGAGATTTTGACATGAGACATCTTCAAGTGATTTTACAGCACCTTGAGGAAAGTAGCTTACAAGCCTGACTGCAATGAGCAGGTTTTTTTCAGGTGACAGACTACAGATTCTGGCTTCCTCCATGAGAACTGAGAGCACTTGGCCATGAAGCGTACAGAATTTCCACAAGTGTTAGTTTCCTAACATTACAGGCCAGGATACTTGACTACAGACTGAGGTGAAACATTTAACAAAGTCTCCTTTTCTCCTTTTCTGAGTAGCAAAGAGGAACTGTGGAGGGAAATCTGCAAGAATTTTCTTGTTCAAACTCTGGGACGAGAATGATTGCTCAAACCAGCCATCTCTAGAGAGGTGCAGCGTGTGCCTAGGTTATTGCTGCTCAGAGGTACCGTCTGCTCCATGAAGATGCCAGATCCAGAGCTCACCTTCTATATTTCAGGTTGTTGATCACCAAGGGAGATGCTGAAGAAATGGATTCTCTGATCCTGAAGACCAGGAGCTGGATTAATTCACTGCACTATGATTTCTACCTGGCCACTAGAAAGCCAGTCTGTACTGAATTGGAGCTAAATTATCTACCTGTCTTTCCCGCACTGGTCAATGATCTTGCTTTTGAAAAGACAACAACTGTAGAGAGTTAGTCACCACGGCAAGAAAAAGCTACAAAACAGAACTCTGCAATAATTCTTTTCTGTGAGTTAGAGACTTTCAATCCCTTTATCAAAGCATTTGCAATTCTCAAAGTCATGGAAATAATAACTAATAGTGAGTAAAAATAATTAGATATATTTAATCAAAAGTTAGAAAATGTGGTAAATAGCCACTGGCAATGATATTTCTGATTACCTAACTGTGCCAGAGCAGGCAGTTAACAGACCAGAATTACTACTCCACAGATTTCACATTCCCAAGTGAAAACTGTAGCAAATACAAAATGGGTCAATGAATAGTACATTATGAAGTTTCTTTGGAGAACTTTTCAGTCAGATCCTGTGGTGTGTGACTGCATCCAAATATTCTTTAGTGACTAGGACATGCAGTCAGTCAGGAGGTTAAGGAAAAACCCTGCTCTTAACCTCAAGCCATTAACAGTTGGTTGATGAACTGAATCATGAGGGTTGGTTGTGCTTTGGTAAGCTCTAAACAAAACCCCTTGTGTAAATGTTCGCTCAGATAAGAAGTAAATTCACTGCGAATGCATTTCTGCCATTTCCACCCACTCACGTGTGCTATAGCCACTGCATTTCAGGGTCACCTAAAATTAATAATAAACTTGAAAAGAGGTGTCATTCCACAGACAGCAACCAGTCACCTTCATAAATGTATTTTTCTATCTTACCAAAGATTTGGTGAAAACTAGTCAAATTATATGGTATGTCATATAATAATAATATGGAAACCATATAATATGGAAACCAGTAAACTTTGAATATGGCCAGTTTCAAAGACCTTTTCTGTCTGGAAACAGTGCTCAGCAAAGCAATCCTATCTGTACTTATCACCACAGTGTCCGTGCACATGGCCTCCATGGACAAATCATGCAGGGAAGTCTGAGCAAGGCAGCCAATGAAGCAACAAAAGATGTTTCTCATGAGGGAATAGAAATTATCTGTTTTGCTGGCAGTCAGCTATATCTGATAGAAAAGCTTTGGAAAAGATTTGGCTACAGAGAGGGGAAGATGCTTTTCAGCATCTCTGGGAAGATGTGTGCATGGAAGGACTCACAGAGATAAGATTTTTCTTAGAGATTAAAACCATTGTCCCAAGCACCTCAATACTTTTTCTACACTTGCTAAATAATGCGTAAGAATTACCAACAGCACTGGGAAGAGGAGAACATCCCATCCTGCAACCTCTCAGCTGCATTCTGTATTTGTTAGGAGAAATAGTTTGGGATCAAGAACTGTTGGTCTGCTCTCCACACATTAAATGCTCTGCTCCTTCTGCACATTAAATGCTTTGATTTCCTAATTGGGTTAGGAATGACATGGCTGTCAGCTAAGATATCAAGCTTTGTCTTTGAATTTCCCATCTACTAATTTTTAGCAGTATCTTGAACTACTCTCACTTTCAATGGGAAAAAGATTTAAGGAAGCAAGACAGAAAGTTTAAAAAAAAACCCAAATAACCACCTACATTTATATATTTCTACTAGTTATTTGCATTACTGTAATATCAAAGAACAAGGGAAAAAAGGAAGAAATTGCTGTTTTAATCTTAGCTCCCCACTTACATGATATCAAGGTTAATCAAAAGATCTCAGTAGGGATTCCTTCTATAGTCTGCCCTTATTACCATTTTAGGGTTACTCTGCAGGAGTTCTGCTGTGTCTTTCATCCTTACTCAGAGGCAGCAGTTTTTTCTGTAGCTGTATACACTACCAATTAATAGATTGAGGATGTAAGGAATTTCCTGGCATGTAAACAGAATAATATAGTAGAGAGAGTAGATTATTACTTTTAATACATTTCCACTAAATGCATCTCAATTCTTACAACATTTTGATTTCACTCACAATTTTCTGTCTGCTAATTCCTGATTATGTCCTTTCCCATTTCATTATTTTATCCTGTTTCTTTCATTTTCCTTTTGACCCTTCATTCCCCCTTGACTTCTTTGTATTTCAATTGTATGCCATGATTTTCTTCTGTCCCTAGTTCCTTTCATTTCACTCTCCTTTATTAGCTTTTGCCTCTTCTTTCTTCATGTTGTCCTCTTCTTTGTCCTCACATCCTTCACTTTTTAGCAAATTGCCACATTGGCGAGAATTACTGGGGAAGATTAGAGATGTATGTCCTTCGAGGATAGTGGAATTTATCAACAATCAGGTCTATGAACGAAAGCCAGTTTCTATTCAGAAAAAAAAGCTGAAACATTAGAAAAGAGAGAATTATTTGAAGACTGGAAGTCAGCTTAGGAGTCAAGGTAATAGGTTCTACTTTGGCGATACTGCAGGCTTGAGTGTGACCTTGAGTAAATTACCCAACCTTCATGTGCCAGGATGAGCAATTTACCTACCTGCAAAAATTACCATAACAATATTTCTGTCTTAGGAGTGCTGCAAAGTTTAATTAAGCTTGGTAAGCACTCAAACATTCTTCATTTAGTAAAATTACCATCATTATGCATTAACCCACCATGACATTTTTCAGGCAGTAGGTGTCTTAACTTCTCTCTTCTAGACTTGAATATGACAGTATCCTTCAGCTACATTTAGCCAATAATTAAATGCTTTTGGAAAATATAATAATTAGACCTAGAATTACAGCAATTGCTTGAATTCCCTAAAATACCTCTGAATATCACAAAAGGCCTGAACAGAAATGCAGCTACAGAACTCACCTATCTCTTCTTCCTAGCACAAGTCCAAATTCCTCAGCTGACTGCATACATCCGCCTTCACGTGCCTCAACCCACCTTTCCTTTAGCACAGGACATGCCTCTCCAAGAGGTTCAGATGTCACTTAACTGCTGACACCCACACATTTAGCAACTCCATGTGGAAAAACCTGCTCTGAGACAAATTTCTCCCATGCAACCTCTCCGAAAATACCTTCAAATGTGATGGGATGCCTCAACCTCCACAGCACACCTGTGCCACCTTTTTCATGATGGAGTTTCACCCCAGGAGCAAGAGGGCAGCCAGCAGCCTGCCATGCTCTCTATAGGGGGCATAGCCCCAGGTCGTGGGGCTGTGTCACCCACGCAGTGGGGCTGCAGGGCTCAGTGTCACCCAGGAAGAGGTCACAGGGCTGTGTCACCCACGCTGTTCGAGATGGCCAGGAATCCCCCAGCTCTGCCCAGTAGCTGTTTTGTCAGCAATATTCTAATAAATAGCATAATAAAGAAAATTATAATAAACTTTAGCTTCATGTGAGAGTCGGGATAGCGGCAGCCCTTTGAAATTAGGCTTGATTTCCACACTTTGTCTTGTAGAAACACCTATTCATGGTAATTCAACTATACATCAGAGAGAGGACTAGATTTTAACACAGCTTTGCACAAGGATTTTGCACAAATGAAATCCAGTAAATTCCTTTTCAGCAGAAGTGAATAGATGTCTTTTGATTTATTTCTGATACAAATGCAGACTGACATTTTGTTCATAACTAAATCACACCCCTCAAGATATTTCCAAGTTACTTCTTTCTGCAAAGATCCGGATAAGATCTCATTTCTGAGACTCTCAGCTGATATGGCTTTCTTACAAATCCCTCCTCCCTAAAAAGGGAAGCTAAAGCCTACGTCTTCTATGCATCTCAAAGGGAAATTCAGTACCTTTTTGTCTGACTGTTTATCATTTCTTGCAAATACTCAAATCCATTTCCTTTGGAAAAGGTTTGTCTTTGTATGACAGGCATACAAATAGGTTTTATTATAGTACTCTATTCACTGGTGAAGCTTAGCCTGGAGATAAAAAGGAATTCATTTTCTAGATTTTTCCCAAATGTCAGCTCTATATTATCAGTGTTTTTAACTCAAGAAGAACGGGCAAATGAAAAAAAAAAATGAACCAATATATTATATGTGGCTTTACGTTAGTGACCAAGAGCCCAAATTTACCCCCCACCAGTGAACTGAATCAAAGTAGAATCAGGATTGCAAGATTAGCAGAAAAGCACCGAGTCATCTGAATTTCAATAATCGTAACTTAGACTCTGCAATCTTTTAAATATTAATGGCAAGCCCCGCTCACTGACTTGACCATACTGCTGTGTATGCCCTAAAGGTCAGAAAAATTGGATTTTCTTTTCCCTCCTATTTTTCCCTTTGGCAGTCTTTGACATATATATCCAAGATTTTTTAAAAAACCAAAACCAAAAAACTATCTTTATCACACTAAGACATTTCCGCCCATGTAAAGCAAAGCAGCCTCTCATGACAGTAAAGAATCAGTAGATAATAATCTTCTGATTACTCTCGTTCCTATTTTTTTCTGCTGAGACTTGAAGGAAACCAGTCAGTGCAGGAGCCTCTTCAGACATGATTGCTGTAACTGCTCTTGCCACCTTGGCCATTACCTGTCAAAGTGTGATTTGGTTTTGTAGGACTATTATTCAGCCCTGTACAATTAGGACCGGATCCCAGCTGATGGCTTCTTTCATGGAGGGTAGCCCTCCATGATGGCCCCTCCCCTCTCCCAGTGGGTATTCCTGCTATGGAAAACTTATCCCCACCTTCCAAATTTCTCTTCACAGTAGTTTGCCCACAGCTCAAGACACTTCTTCAAATTGTGCTGACTGGGAGGTATTCCAACAGTATGATTTGTGGCACCAGAGTGGTTTAGATGTGTCAGCAACTGCAGAGGTTGTGCTGATTATCAGGGACAGAAGATGGGCAGAAAGCTTCACACAGTCAATCAAAGTCAAGGTAAATACATTTAGAAACAGAGTAGCAAAAATAAAGCAAAAACCCATTACCTGAGGATTCATACTGCCTGCTTCTTCCCTCCCAGTGTCTCATCTTCAAGAGCTGGACTGAGGAAGGAAGAAGTGGCTCCCACCACACTGAAGGGGCTCATGGCTCCAGGAGCATGTTGATCCAGGCGTGGATTGGATGCCTGTGCAGGCTGGGCAGCTTACAGGTCCTGCTCTCAAAACAAAGCAGAACTCCTATCTTGCTAAACCACTGTATGCATTGTAATCTTTCAGCACAAAGGACATATAAAATGATACTCCCAATAACCCCTTCTTGTTACCTCACTACTGAACTCTAGAGAAATTGCTTGAACTACAAGTACAAGCTTAGTATAAGTTTAATTGACTGTAATGGACATGATGTACACAAGCCCTGGTCCTCATGGGGGACTTCAACCACCCCAACATCTGTTGAAAGGACACCACAGCAAGGCACAGACTATCCAGGGTGCTCCTGGAATGCACTGATGATAACTTCCTTCTCCACGTGGTAGAGAAGCCAGGCAGGAGAGGCGCTAGCTGGACCTTGTTCTCACCAGCCAGGAAGTGCTGCGGGGGCTGAAGCCATCTCGGAAAGCCGTGAGGTTCCCACAGCAGCAGCAGCAGCAAACCGGCGGGACAGCTCTGAGGAGTGAAGTGCCCTCTGAGTGCTGGTTGCGTGGGTTCTCCCTGAGGTTATGTTAATCCTCTTACGCTGATTGGCCTTGACCTGTCCCTGACTCCGCCCTTCCCTTCCCCTCATTGGTTCTTGTGTCACACGCTCCACCTCCCCTTCTTCCCATTGGTTGTCATTGTATTTCCCCGCCTCCTCCCCAACCCTATTGGCTCCAGACCTTTATAAGAATGGCCACTCACAGCCATTTTTTGTCTTTTGCTGCTGGACGCCTTTAAAAGTAAATGCTTTTGGAACTCCGCACATCTGGGCCCTCTGAAGTTCTTTGTCTCTGGTAAACACGTTGACCTATATCAAAGGGTCTGGGGGTGTGTGTGTGACTGTGTCAACCCATCGGCACAGGTGAGAGAAAAGGTCTTGCACGGTGTCAGAGGCACCGGCCAGGAATGTCTGCCTGAGCTATCAAGACGTTTTCGGAACACACAGGAGACCAAATGTCACCACACAACAGTGGTGTTGGTGGTTAAGGAGGTGCTGGTGGGGAATGTGAAGCTCAAGGGCAGCCTTGGCTGCAGTGATCATGAAACGGGGGATCCTTAGATCCTTATGGCTGTGAGGAGGGTGCACAGCGATCTCACTGTCCTGGACATCAGGAGAGCAGATTTTGGCATCTTCAGAGATCTGCTTGCTGGAGTACCATGGGATAAAGCCCTGGAGGGAAGAGTGGCCCAAGAAAGACTGTTAATATTCAAGGATCACCTCCTCTAAGCCCAGGAGGGAGCTTCCCAATGAAGAGGAAGGCAAAAATAACAGGAGACCTATGTGGATGAGCAAGGAGTTCCTGGAAAAAATTCAAACACAAAAAAAAAAAAGCCTACAGAGGGTGGAAGTAAGGGCAGGCAACTTGGAAGGAATATTAAGAAATTGTCAGAGAAGTCAGGAATCAGGTTAGAAAAACTAAATACCTGATAGAATTAAATTTGGCCAGGGACGTCAAGCCTCTATAGGTATGTTGGCAATGAAAGAAAAATGAAAATGTCTTTTTTCATGTTCAGTGAGCTAGAAGAAGTTGTCTCAAATATTCTGTGTTTTCTGACATAATGCATTAAATGCATTATTAAATGCATTAAAATGCATTTTTAGAGTTGTTTCTGTTGCCTTTGTTACTGTATCATTAGAGCTGAAGTAATTTTGATTTTATTGTGAGGAAGCAATGGAATTCTTACATGGTCTTTAAGCTATTTGTGTCCTTTAGCTTCTCTTTCCTGTAAGGATCAGAAATTAGGAAGCACTGCTCTCAGAAGCTCACAGGTACAGGTGGAAGATGTCCCACAGAGGCACTGTCCTGTTTTGCAAGATTCTGCCGACATGGTGGCCCTGGAAAGCAGGCACAAGGTACTTCCACATACTTGGAGAGACAGATGACTAAACAGTCTGAAAAAACCTGAGACCATTTCTGAAAGAAACCTAAAATCCAGGCAACCTTAGACTTTGGGTCATACTGATGATCTTTCTTTTCTTTTAACTGTACTGAATGTGGTGAATAAGACAGTGCTGCTGACGAGGAATAACATTGTCTGCTGAGTGCCTTTCTTTTATAAACATGACCATTTGAGTCTGAAAAATGGAAATGATTTGGACATGTGGCAATACTCCAGTAGAAGAATTTTATGCAAGCCTTTGAGTATAACTGTGTGTACATACACATGGAGAAATGGGAGGAAGAGAAAGAGGCTTTTAAATGTATTCTCTATCATTCTCACTCTTTATGAAGTCTAATTTGTAAAGGATCATTGAACTATAAGTCATTGCTGTAACAAAGTTATGAAATTTTCATCTAGAAGAAGCTATCCCTGAATAGTTTCAAGACTAATTTGTGGCTTTTGAGTTTTTACTGACCATTAAGAAACAGGTTAAACTTTTTTTCCCCAGAAAGTTTCACCATTTTTATCAGCTCTACTTCTGAGTAAAGTGAATGTCTCCACTATTTATTCTTTAGGCAGTGTTTGATGAAAACATAAACATATGGACTTAGATTCTGCATTAAATGGAAAACTCCAGAAGTTAGGCATGATTTTGAAAGTTCAATAAACCGTATCAGACATTTTATTCTGCCCTGAGCTGTGAACGAAACTCAAGTACTAACCTGAATTTTGCATTTCAGTAGATGACAGTATCTAAAAGTGTCTAACTCCCTGTTGTGAATCCATCCAGCTAAGGACAGAAAATTTTAAAAAAGCCCCTCACTGCATATGATAGAATCTATGTGCCTCATAATTGTAGTCCTGGTTCTATAAAGAGACCCCCAGCAGTTGCTAATTGCATCTAGAAACCTCATTACATTACACCAATTGGATTTTTAATTAGAAATGCAGATGGTAACTCATTTATTACTGTTGTAAGATCCAACTGGGAAAGAAATTTCAATTTGTTTTGGATGCATTCACCTTTTGGATGCTGGAAGAGACTGAGGAATGAGAATGGTAAAACTGTCTTTCAATAAAGATGTATTATTGCACCAAGGCTGAAGGTCACAAGAAGTAAAAAGAAGAAGCATCTATGAAGCCAGTTTCAGAAAAATAAAGAGCCCTACAAAGAGCTCTGCCAGGATATTCAGCTGGGAATTTGAAAAGTGAACAGCTAGCCAAAATTATTTTCTGTAGTTATTAATATTCCCTTCTTCATTCTTTTGAATGGAGAGAATGATGGTGAGCATCTCAGCCTGCAGCTGGAATTCACTTGTGCCTACATTCCTTTTCTCACTGTACAGAAAAGAAGGCCATAATGTCCTTCTTTACACTGAGAGCACTATAGATCCTGTTCAGTGAGTGCTGCTGTGAGCTGATACACCCAGTGCTGATCCCCATCCTGCTCCTGATCATGGCCACGGCAGGACCCAGCAGTCTCGACTGCACAACAGACAAGGTTACGGTGTGCACCTTCAGGGACTGGTGATGATAACCCAGACCGTCAATTTTCTCTGTTTGCCTTGTCCTTTCAGACTGTAAATTCTTCAGGAAAGTGGCTTTCACTTTCTGTGTGTTTCCTCAGCCTGGAATGAAGCAGACCTTGATGCAGAGCAAACAGACAGCAAGATCAACCCCCACAGCATAGCTCTTCCCTCTGAAGGTGTAAGTGCTTCTCCCCCCTTTTTTGTTCAGCTGAGGCTTCTCATTTCATTTGTTTCGCTTAGAATCATTTGCTCTGTTTCTTCCACTTGTATGCCATCAGGAAGCAGAGAAGTGTTGTTCTTTCACTGTAATGAAATCACTTGAAAATAAAATGCCATTAGCTGGTGTCAACCTGAAGAGGCAACTGCTATCAGCATTTTGGTTACTTGGTACAGCAGCTGAACTTCTTCCTCTACAGACACATTTGTGCATGTGAATCGCTGTCAAGTGGTCCTAATAATGTGTCTTCTTGCCTGCAAATTGTGTGAGCACAGAGCTAGTCTCAGATCTGGAAGGAGTAACACAGCAGCAACGACACAGATTCTCTTATAGAGTCTTCTGTTACCTTTCAGGGAAGTGTAACCTTTCCTCTTCTCACACTTTTTTGACAGTAATGCTGCAATTTCTACTGAGAGTTTGGGTGTTTAAAAAGAATTAAAAGCTTTTACTTCAATTTATAATGTGAGTAATTAGAATTACAGTTGTGCTTTCAGAAATACTTTTAATCTTTTACGAGTAGATGTCAGAGCCTGCTACACATTATTCTGGATAAGTGAATGGTTGCCATGCTTTCTTTCTTTGAAACTAGAAAATTAAATACAGGCACCAGATAAGGAGCTAATCCTTCTACAGCTGGAGAGAGAGCATTTTCTTTTCTCCTTGAGTAAGATGGGAGCAGGAATAGCCTCGCTGGCTTCTAAAGAGCTGTATCCTTTCGTTCTCAGTTAGGCATGCTACTTCACATCAGGAAAAGTTGAGAATGCTATATATTATTTAGGTCACTTGATGAATCCTGTTTTAAGATGCTGATGTTTGTTCCTTTAACATGAGCAAATTTAAACTAACCAGCCTGCCTTTTTGTATCATATTCTTCTCGTTTTCTTCCCTTAGTAATAAATAAATTAATAAATAAATCATCAATCCACTTGGTGTGAAGTTTCAATCCAACACAGGTACTTGAGGTTTACTGAAAGCCGTCCTACTGCTAAGATACTATTTTGCTATTCTGATAGAAAAAAAAATTGCTAAACAAAGCCAAATTATGAACTTCTGGAACAAAGCCTGTTAGCATGAGCATGGTAGTCATGCTAAATTTTGGCATCTGTGTTCACCATGCTATTTGTCAGTTGTACTTGAGGTTCTGCAGATCAAGGACACTCTCTCCTATGTCCTTGGAGCTCAGAGGTGATCAAGGTATTATCAAAGAATATCAATTGCCATCCAGACCAGCTTCCCAAGGGGAAGAATGAGAGGTGAATGAAAAGCAGGAAGAAAGGAAACAGCAGCAAATGCAAGATTGCCCTTTTTTTCTATTGTATTTTCTATTTCTTTTGTATTGCACAGGGAGGACAGGCTACAGTGGGATGATCAGGGCTGTGCACAGAAACAGGCTCTCATCTGTAGGATCCCTGCTCCTCTTCACAGAAGTCAGCAGGCAGTGAATGGCTCAGGAAAGCTCCAGGAGAAGGGACTGCTGTAGGGTGCATATAGCAGAATGCTGCCTTGGAGACCTGGGCAGGTGCAGCGTTCTACTTATGGGCTTATAGATTGCATGATCCTCATTTTGGGATACCCCGCATGAAACTCTGGGAGGTGCAATGAAAAAACCAGAGAGAAACTATTCCACATTTAAAGAAATATATTTTAGAATCCTCACAAACATTGAATTGCATTTTTCTAAAGATTCTGCCACTTGAAAAACAAGCATGTTTAGTAGCCTCTGTTGTGGAAACTATGCACCTTGGACCTAGAGGCTGCATTAGCCAGTTAACAAGAAAGCCATGGAGTGCAGACAAGTGAGCATTTTTACAGATTTTTCATGCCTGTTGCCTTGATTTCCCGAAAAGGCACCATTACAAAATACACTGCTCTCCTATGTGCTTGTCGCAAATATTATCCTGCACCAGTGGAGTTGATCCATCAGCTAATATCTCTTTTTATTTCTGCATAGCTCAGCAAAAGCAAGAAAATATTAAGCACAGAAATTGCTATTGAGTACATGCATATCAATTGTTGGTATGTTGCCTTGGGACTGCACATCAGGGTAATTTTGGAGATGTAACAAATTTTAGTGTGGTTTAAAAACTCACTGATGCACATTGACTTGAGTTACTGGCAATAAGTGGAGAAAGGGGCTTGGCTCAGTTGCTATTTTCCTATCTCAGCTACAAAAACTAGAAAAAATGTGAGTAGATAGCCTTTTGGGGTACCTACCTCCACATATAGAAGGCATGTAACTGCAGGTAGGCAATCATATATGGTCTTTTTCTCTACAAGTTTCAACATCAGAACAATTCTTTTTAACTTTGGAGGAAAGGATCACCATGGAAACATAATGAGGTATGAGAGTGATCTGACTGATTGACATTGTTACAGTAAAAGAAGATTGACATGAAAGGCAGAGATAAAATTCATGCTGTTCTAAGGCACAGTTTCTCTAGTAGCTGAATCATCTGGTTTCAATTTCCAGGCACTAATATTACATGAGATTTTCTTGTCCTTATTCAAGAGGAATGAATTGCGGAGGTCACATTTTCTCTCTGACACATTGTCAGTCTCAGGGATGGTAAAAGCACTGAGGACTTTTCTGCTTAAGTAACAGAAGGATAAGACCCAAAAGAAAATATTTATGGCTTTGTTAAGTGCAACCCTGCTACAAATCTGTGTATTAGTTTGATCTTATCGAATCATAGAATCATTATAGTTGGAAAAGACCTCCAAGGTCATCAAGTCCAAACTTTAACTGAACACCACCATGCCAACAAAATCGTAACAGTAAGTGCCAATTTCAGTCATTTTTGAGCATTTCCTGAAATGGTGACTCCTCCACCTCCCTAGTCAGTCCATTCCAATGCTTAACCACCTTGCAGTGAAGAAATTTCTCCTAATATCCGACACGAATCACCCCAGCACTGCTTGATGCCATTTCCTCTTGTCCTGTCACTTGTTATGTGGGAAAAGAGACCAACTCAACCCCCTCCTGGCTACAGCCTCCTTTCAGGGATTTATAGAGAGTGATAAAGTCCCTCCCAGGCCTCCTTCAGCCTAAACAATCAGAGCTCCCTCCGCCACTCCTCACAGGACTTGTGCTCCAGACCCTTCCCCAGCTCCATTGCCCTTCTCTGGACACGCTCCAGCACCTCAATGTCCTTCCTGAACTGCGGGACCCAGGACTGGGCACAGCACTCGAGGTGTGGCCACAGCAGTGCTGAGTACAGGGAACAATCCCTGCCCTTGTCCTGCTGGCCACACTATTGCTGACACAGGCCTGGATTCCTTCCTGGCCACCTGGGCTCACTGCTGGCTAGTCTTGTCAATACTAAAGCTAGAGGAAGTGTTGCCCACATATCTCTGTGGAAAAACAGGAGGTACTTGTAACCCTCAAATGCTTTGCAAATGCATTCTGGTTTTGTCAAATTTTTCAGTGCATGGAAAGGTCAAGAATGGAAAAAAGTCTCGGAAGAATAGTTATTTCAGCTGCTCATTTGGAAATTAACTTCTGTTTTGGAATGTCAAACCACTTCATTTTTGCTTATAATATACTCACAGCATTTAAAGAAAATATTCTCATTCATAGTGAATAAAATACTTCATTCCATCTGAAACTGTATTTTTTATTTCCTTGTTCACATTAAAAAACCCAACAACCTCTGACTATTTTAAATTTAGCCTGATCTGACTGCCTTGAACTAGAAATGTAAAGGAAAGAAGTAACTATTTCCATTTCTTGTATTCATCATTTCAAGTGCAAACCTTCACTTTCTGCCCTTGCTATAAGGTAAATGTATACATCTTATAAAAGAAAATTCTTCCAGTCTCACATGAGAGTTGTAGCAAGATGCCTTAATTTCTGTGAACAACTAAACAGGGGACTAATGCTATTAACCTAGTCTGTGATCGGAAATCTTGTAAAGAGGGTTGGTTTTTCCTGTTTATTCTGAGCTGCCAGCTCAGCCCTGGCTCACTTTGTCCCATGGCTCCCTCTAGCTCATGTCCTTCTGTTCAACCACTGACTCCCTCATTCACTTAAAAAACAGACTCAAGCATATGAGCATACTTTGCTTCATTCCACAGTGTTTCCTTTTCTGTTTATTTATTGACCTATTTTTACTCAATCTACTCATTATTCTGGACAATTTTTCAGCTCCCAAAGCACTTGGTACATGCTAAGTCTTTAAATTGGCCGAGAGCTACAGTTGGCATAGGCAGAAACAAAGTTCAAGAACCCAATTTTTCCCTCCTTGCTGTATGACTCCAAGCCAAAGAGTCTGATGTAAAGTAGTCACAGGACAAAAAAATAATCACTTTTAAGACAGTTCAAGTATGACACTGAGGCAGATGTTAAAATAAGACCTGACCACAAGGGTCCTTCATGACAGTTTCTGTTTTCCTCTCTAACAGCAAGCAAAGAATAAACTCCCATTACCTCACTGAAAGGCCCATAGGGAGCCAAGACTGATGTTATATCAACTGTGGATATTCAGTGGTTTATTTCTGTGGTATGGAGACCTATGGGACAGTGCACATTCTTCCTGTAACAACGCCTTCCTCTCATTCTTGGTGCCAAGTCCATCATTGTGTGACTAACAGTGGAATGCCTTGTAGGGGAAAGGCTCGTGGCTGCTCTGTGTCTGATCCGTGTCCGTTCTGTCAGGAAAGCTGGACAGAGTGTGCCCTATGAACTTTGCAATGCAGCCTCTTGGGAGCACAAGTGGCTTTTCTGCTCTCTTGCCAATTGCTGTACCAAAGAAGACCCTAGAGTGGGAATCCTGGGGTAAATCTCTGACATTGTTCAATGGGAGTGCAGCAGAAGATGCTGCAGGGCTTCTACAAGGCACTCACAGGATAATGGGGAAAGAAGAAATAAAAATAGGGGAAATAGAAATACAAAGAGCGAAACAACTGTATAGCCAAAAAGTATCCTGTGGGAAATATTGATTTACAGAAACTAAGGAAGGTTGATCATAACCAGAAATGACCAGTCTGAGCATCAGAAACACTGCAAGCTGCCAGCCACTGCAGCAAAATACGTGGAACAGCTTTGGGTGAGAAAGTCTCCTGGATGTGTTACAACCCATGGGTCTCACGTCTCCTCTTCCCCAGACTTTCTACAAGCAAGTTTTTAAGGAACAGGTTTTAAAATGCATTTAGGTACTTATCACCCAAGAAATTGGTGTTTAAATACTCTAAGAGACCTGAGCTTTAGAGGCAAACATTTAAAGCTTTTCTGGCACCTAAAGACTTTCAACAGCACGAAGTTACTTAGTTGCCGTTGAAATCAATGGGAGTTCTTGGCTTTTATCCTTAAAATGAGGAAAGTAACAGTTTAATGAACACGGTTGCTAGGGTAGCTAGAGATACCGAGTTCTCCCTTTTCATACAGAAGCAGGCACACTCGATTACGTGTCTGTCCTGTTAATGCTCTCTGCCCTGTTAATAGCTGGCAGCTTTCCCTTTGCCCCCAGGGCTTGCGACCTCATTGCTGAGGCAGAGGGTGCCAGGCACACACTCCTCCTTCTTCATCAGCTCGCATGGTCCAGATGTGCAGCACAGCAGCAGCCAGCCAGGCGTGAATACCTGAGCTTACATCAGAAACAGTGAAGTCCCAGTTTATTCATATTTATGATTCATATCAGGAGCTACTATCATTATAAAAACACACAGGGACTTGAGATTGTGTTATCTTTTTTTGTTCCCACTGGCTGGTGTCACCCATATTGGTGCACAAATTAGAAGTAACTGATGGTTATTGAAAAGTCTCTGGGGGACATTTGGTGAATCGATTGAAGAGGGATTCTAAGGGGTATTTCCTAGACATATCCTCTGGGCATGAAATTTTCTTGCATTCTCAATGGTAAAAAGTCATGAAGAGATTTCTTGCTGCAGCTGCGCTGTGGCCCCGTAGGCTGGCATCTTCTCATATTCTGAACAGTGCTGCTACAGCTTGGTGAATTAAGATCTCACATAAGGTATTTCCAACTGATATTTATGAACAACAGTGTTTTACAGACTTACGGGAAAAGATGAAAATTATTAGTATGAAGTTTGGTTGGAACTTGACAATTTATATAGGTAAACCTGGGTCTTTCAGGAGCTTGCCTGCTGCCAGAATGAAAGAAGAAATGTGGATTAGAGCTTCTAACACTCATTGATCACCCAAATCACAATTTTTCCTCAGGGAATATTTTGCACCTTAAAATAGAATATCTACTGAAAATGCCACAGTGATATTAGCTCAGTACTGCACTGATTTATTCAGTAGGGTACTGCAGAAAGTAAACGGCTATAATATTATGAATTAATTATATAGCCTAAAGTGGATTATTGTTATTATTGTGGTGGGTAAGAGTAATTACACAACTGCTGACTGTGTGTTTAGGTGTAATAGATTACATATTCATTCTGTTCCAAAAATACTAGGATTTATAGTGGAAATATCTAGTAACATCTCTAATGTTAAAGGAGCAATGGTTTTCCCTAATGTTAAATGGTTTTCATCTGAAGGAGGGTAGATTTAGATTGGGCATAAGGAAGAAATCTTTAACAGTGATGGTGTTGGGACGCTGGAACATGTTGCCCAGAGAAGTGTTCAAAGCCAGGCTGGATGAGGCCTTAAGCAACCTGGTCTAATGAATGGTGTCCCTGCCCATGGCAGGGGGTTCGAAACTTGATGATCTTTAAAAGTTCCCTTCCAACCCAAACCATTCTTTCCCTCTATGATTGTACTGGATGAAGTTTCAGGTATAATAGAAATAAGAGGAAAAGCAAAAGAGCACTGGCACTAGAAGTTAACTAAGGAAACAAGAGTGGAGCATGTGGAAGCCAACAGTATCACTGGGGCAGTATTCTTAGCAGGATATACATGACATAAGGTGACGCAAAAAGGTTTTGAATGTTTTCTCTTGCCATGGATATCAGAGTATTTAATTAAGTGACAATGAATAAAATATGTGTACCTATCTAGATTGTCATTTCATGAATCAGTATCAACACAGGAAATGTCTGCTGATTGTCAGGCAATTTCATCCTGTGTTAACATACCTGGCTATACATAGCAGAAGCATATTAACAAAAGAAGCCTCAGAGATGAATACTTGGATGAAACACCCAAATACCTCACGCAACAAACAGTAATCAGTGTTTCTTGATACAAGTACCATGACTTCAGCGCAATTCCATCCTTAAGCTTATGTAAGAGTACAAATTAGAGTGTGACCTTGTACCTGAATTAGCAACTCTGTGGCTTTAAATAATTTGTCAAATAATTTGTCAGATAATTTGGAAGTATTGCAAAGTTGACTTTCCTCCATTCCCACACTTCTTTCACTGGGAAGGAGTTCAATTGAAAGTTCAGTGATCCAGCACATCCTCCAAACAGTCTGGTGCTGGCTTTGCAAATATTCTCCACATCTGGCACCTGACACTGAAAGATGTCAGAGAAATCTGATGGGTCATCCTGTTCTCTGAGCTACATCTCACTGGTCATCTAATTTGGAAAATCTTCTATGGAGGAGTAGCAAAAGGCATGTTCTTGATCTGTTTGGTGTTCCTTCTGCAGCAGAAGATAAACAGTTGTGCTGGGATGTAGTAAGTGCACCAAACTACAGCTCCTGATTGCTCCTTCTGAATCTCTTAGTTCTGAGTACAGTTTTTCTCTTGCTTTTTTATTCATACCTATCCTTCCAAGACCTCACTGTGTGGCATTGCTTCTTTATTGTCCTCCCTTTGGCCCTGGCCAAACTATTCTTTCTCAGAGGGTTCATGGGAGATCCTGGTGAATTGGTTGGAAATAGGCACTCATACTGCTGCATCACTAGTCAGAGCTTCTTTGGCACTCTCTGGGAATGGCTGGCGTTGTTCAAAGTACTATTTTTGCTGTCCAAGCTTCTGATTTTGACTCTCACACCTTCTGCTCCTCTCATCTCTTATTATCATCATTCATTCTTAGAAGAATTTGGTGGTTTCCCTGCTTTTTTTTTCCTCTAACCCCTCCCTTTTGAAGAAAAACTTCCATTTTGTTAGCAACGTAATGTTTATCTGTAGAAGGAAAACTCGGAAAAAACACAGTTCATGGTGGTTTCCCTGCTTTTTTTTTCCTCTAACCCCTCCCTTTTGAAGAAAAACTTCCATTTTGCTAGCAACGTAATGTTTATCTGTAGAAGGAAAACTCGGAAAAAACACAGTTCATAATCAAATGCTTGGATAAGAGTGAGAGCAGAACAAACATATATGATACCTTCCCACTAACACTCTCCTCTCTGACAACACTTTTCAGTTCAGTTTTTATTTCAATATTTAGAAACAGACAGCTGGTCTCGCTATCTTTCAAATATTTTTCTAGTCTTCCCTTGCACACAAAAAGATTTCTTGCATTCACAACATCCCTAGCAAGGAGTTCCACAGATCTGCTTCTAGTTACTATTTGAACAGCCAGGTCCTATTGCTTGCTGTGAACCTGGCTCCCATTAACTGCACTTTTTTGCCCTATTTCTATCATGTGAAGAGAGAGTGAACAATTAAAACTTTTTTCCTTGTGGTGATTTGGTAAAGCTTATTTATATTTTTCCTGAAAGTTGTTATTTCTTCATAATGAAGTTTCAACAAACTCAATTGTTGCTTTTATGAGAGTTTTCTGTACTTTTGATTATATTTGTTGCCATCCTCTTATACTCTGGAGTCCTCATAAATCCTTTCTTTTGACATGAATGTTTGATCTATGCTTTCTTAACTACCATAAAACACTGAACAGATGTTTACATGGAACTGTCAATCATAACACCAAAATCTAGTTGCTCCTAAAAGCAACGGTCAGCCTAGAGTCCTTGTATGAAGTTAACATTGCTTTCTTCTCCATGCAAATCACATTACACTTATGCCCCTGCTGAATTTCATCTGGCCCCAGATTCCTTGGGTTGTCATCTTTTTGCAGCTCACCAGGCTGTGCTCATCCTTAATATTTTGAATAACTGTGCATCGTGACCAACCTTTGTCACTGCCTTGTTGAATCCTTTTTCCACATCATGTGTGAACAAGTTGAACAGAACACATTCCAGCACAGATCTCTCCACTAATGACACCATTCTGTCACAAGAGATGGCCATTTATTAGTCCCTTCCATCTCCTGTGTCTCAGCAAGTTATCCATTCCACGACCTTTTCATTTATGCAAATGATCACAAAGCAGAGAGAAGGATTGGTGGAGTTACTTGAAAAAATATGTAACTCTTGCAGAAAAATACATGAGAAAGAGCAGGCTAAGCATGCTCTCAGCCCAGAAAATTGATGGTATCCTGGGCTGCATCAGAAGAAGAGTGACCAGCAAGTTAAGGGAGGTGATTCTTCCCCTCTACTCCACTCTGGTGAGACCCCACCTGGAGTTTTGCGTCCAGCTCTGGTGTCCCTAGCACAGGAAGAACATGGACCTGTTGCAGTGAGTCTAGAGGAGGGCCAAAAAAATTACTGAAAGGCTGAGATAGTGTTGGGGTTGCTCAGCCTGGAGAAGAGAAGGCTCCAGGGAAACTTTATTGCAGGCCTTCATTGTAATGTTTAAGGGGACTTATAAGAAAAATAGGGACAGACTTTTGAATAGGGCCTGTAGCAATAGAACAAGGGGTAATGGTTTCAGACTATAAGAGAGTAGATTCAGATTAGATATAAGACAGAATTCTTTTAAAATGAGGGTGGTTATACGCAAGCACAGGTTGCCTGGAGAGGTTGAGGATGCCCCATCCCTGGAAATATTCAAGGTCAGATTGAGCAGAGCTCTGAGCAACCTGATCTAGTTGAAGATGTCCCTGCTTGATGCAAGGGGCTTGTGCTACGGGGCCTTTAAAGATCCATTCTGAAACAATCTATAATTTTATAAGAAAGAAATGGCTTTGAAAATTGCTATTTGTCTTCTTTCACTTGACTATTTGAACACATAAACCAAAAACACCTTCCTTTTGCTAAATTGTTTGTATCAAATCCAAAACAACAGTTTGTACAAAATGTTATAGTTTTGAGGATGTGGAGACAAATTGAGTGCAACAGAGGACAAGTTCTTTTCTATGGAGACTGTCTTCATCAACACTTACTTGAGAAAAAAAAAAATAAAAGGAAAATAAACAAATAGACCAGAAAAGTCTCTATGTATTGAAGAAACAAGTACTTCTCAAAAGGATCTTCCAATATTAAAATCTCTTCTCACAAGAGACATGGAGACATTCATTTCCAAGACTGACACTGATGTACAGTGAACAGCTAATACACAATAAAATGTGAAAAGACACATTTACCAGAAACTGACATCAAGGACAGTGTCTTTAAATCATAGTCCATAGAGCCTGAAATTCAAGCAGCCATTTAAATTGCACTTAAGTTGTTCTAGGACTGCAGAAAAGCTCTCCTTGACTTCTATGACTGCTGTGGAAACAAACCTGAATGCGCTTGAGACAGTCCAAATGTAGCAACGGTGAGTATAGCAAACCCAATTCAAACTGCTTCAGAACAGTGTGACAAAATAAGGTTTTTTTAGAAAATCTAAAAAGTGTCCAAAAATGATAGGTGAAAAGACCGAAATACTTGTTTGAAATACTTGTTTGAAATACTTGTGGCACGAAGAGTTACACACTTCTGCAGAGGTAAAATGATCCCCTCTGACTGACAGGTTGTGTCTATACAGTCAAACCCATAGCAAGTATGTGTCCAGATCTTCATGAGTATTTAAATACACTCATACTTCCTTTCTTTTCTGAATGAGATGTGGATAGTGCAGCTGAGGTTTTTCTCAGATCCTCAAGACAGTCCAGTAAGGATGTTGGAGTTGAGGCTATTTGATGCTCCATGACTCAAAGGTATCTCTAACTGCAGACCAGCACAAAACATGAAAGGTGCCCCTAATCAACAAAATTGGAAATCCCTGTGGTACTGTTGATCGCAGAGCTTGCAAAGCAGTCAGGAAAAGCCCCTTAGAGGTGCTTCTGGAAAGCAATATTGAGAAAAAAAATAAAGAAACTGGTGGTCAGCCAAGAAAAATAATTTCTCTACATCACAGAAACATAATTCAAAGCATGCTGTGAAAGAAATTCTGTCTAGAAGGCAAGTAAATATTAAGTTATATATTCAAACAGTGTTATTATAGACTAAATAGCAAAGCTGATGTTTGAAAAGTTTGAATTGGAAGAAGCGGCAACCCCATCCCATTTGTTTGTTTTTAAAATCAGAGATAGATTTGATAGAATCTGATGGTATCAAAGAGCGGTTTGACAATAGGAAACCTTTTCTTATCTAGCTGCAAAGAGGCACATCTTACAACAGAATTTGATTATGCTAGGCATGCACATGCTAATGAACAGACATGCAGACTCAGAAAGTCGAGATACAGTTTTCCAATTTAATCTTGCTGACTTGGAACGGCTCAGAGAAGGAAAAAGTTTTCTTTCATAACCATTACTTTGTATGTGCACAGAATAAACAGGTGCAATATTGACATGACAAACTAGAAAGCAGGTGTTTTAATTAAAACAGCCATAGGAAGGATCATTTGCAATGTCTCGACAACCACAATTAACTGATCTCTGTGCTTCAGTCTTAATGGAGCTCATTTAGAAAGAATCAGAACATTTAGAAAATGCTGTGAGTCAATTACTTTATATCTCCTACCTTGTAGGGTTACTGCAGAATATTCATTCTGCCTCCAACATAGCTTAAGTCAACATTAGAAAGTCCCCTGCACTGTAGCCATAGAGTTAATTGTCTCAATTCACATTCAGGAGTTATTTATTGTGGAAAGATCCAAACATTAAGAAGAGCTCCCTGCAGCAGGCAGGTAGTGTGTAGCTTTGTGGAGGCTCCCTACACACAGAGGAAAATCACTCTCAAGGTGTGGGTCCATGGAAGCGTTCTACCCCCATGTCCAGGGTGCAGTTCACAAACCAGCATGATCTTCACAGCCTGTGGGTCTGGAAGGTTCCTCAATGACCATTCTCTCTTGGGCTGTTAGGGATTTCTCCAAGGCTGCAGCAAAAGGGGGAGAGAATAATCTGGTTCTAAGGACCTCACAGAAGGACTGTGACTCCTCTTACGCTCCAAGCATGGCTAATGGTGGTGTGGGGACATGGACTTCTGCCTGCCAGGAAACACAAGCAAAGAAGATATTTTAGAAATACCCACATAAAAAGAAAAATTATCATTATTCTACTGGTTTGTTACTAAAAGTGAGAGTTTCTCCAGTTGTATTTTTGCTCAAAGTATTCACTGTTTCAGTTGGTCCTAATTCAACTTGCAGTAAACAGGATTCCATGCCACAAAGCCACCATCACAAATACAATTCCAGTATGGACAAATTGCCATGAAGACTGAAATAGTAACACTTTCTGAACATTGTACTTCTATTAAATAGCTAATTCTGACAACACTGTGTGACAGCAAAATAGTCATGGAAAGAGAGCCTGTAAGATTTTAAAACTATCCCTGATGAGAATTGAGCCTCTGAGTTCAGACTGATGAATGGGGACACTTTGCCTAGAGATGCTGTGGTGGTTCAGCCGTGGCCTCTTCCTACTGTGCCATCTCTTAGGAATTCTCATCTCTGAGGCAAGGAAAGGTCAGCTCTCAGTGAAGCAGCAGATGAACTCCAGTCATGCACAAGATGATATGTAATAAATCTGATATCAATAAACTGACATTCAGCTTTTCATTTTACTGAACGTCTCAGGGTGGCAGTGGTAGCAATCCAGCAAGGGAGTGAGGTGGTACGGAGAGCTGGCAACAGCACCATCGCAGCTGCCCCGAAGGCAGTCACCCTCACTGCAAAGCAAACTCTGTAAGCCAGGCTCTCGTACCTGGTGCTGCTGCTCTTTGGGTGGGAATAAAGACTAGGGAAAGTTGCCATCTGCCATCTTAGTGCTCCTGGTGGGATGAGGGGTGCCGTTTCTTGGGAGGTTAGACTTGTGAGGTGACCATCAGGGCTTCAACTTTCCCCACACTTTCATCAGGAGGCCAACTGGGAACAGAAAGCTCATCATCGCCATGCTCTGCAGTCCTTTTTGTGAATTAAGGCTTCTAGCAATCATGTAGCATGCTGCAGCCAATTAGGATCTGATTTCTCTGACAAAGCTATCACCTGCACTTCCCATGGGTTTCAGCTATCCTTTAGGCTGATTAAACATTCTTCCTACAAGAAAGGGATATTACAACTAAGTTAGTATGTTTGGACATGGAACCTTTTCTTAAAAAAAAAAAAACCAACATATTTTTTCTGTTGATAAAGCAGTGACGTTCAGCTGTAAGCATTTTTATCCAAACTATTTTATTTTTTCACAAAAAAAGCCAAGCTCTCTCTGGGGTAAGTTTTCTGTATTTATAACCAGCTCTGATTATCTGATGCTTGCTTTTTCTGAAGACCTAGTATATTCTTTAAACTCTTTTTTCCCCTTAAGTGTTTCTGTTGCGCTTTATATTATTTTCCTTTTGGCTGTTTTTTACTATTAAGTTCTCAGCATCATGATTCTCGTCTTGTTCTCATTCCGGTGCTGGGGTCCTTGTCAGAAACTTCCGTATGTCGAACCTTTTATGTAGCTCAAGCATTTGTTACCCTCTGAATCCCACTTTTATGGTTGTTGTCAAGCCAGTGCTGGCTCCTCATCCTTTTCAGCTGTACAGTCTGCAAGGCTCTCCCTCCTATTAGAACAGTGCCTCCTGGATTACTCCACCGTCCTAAATCACATGGTGTGATCTCCCTCTTGTTTTTCCATAATGGGTATTCGTTAACAATCACCAGCATGTGACATACAAACCAGAAACAAGCACACTCTCAGTGTAAGGCTGTAACCTTATAGACATGTCGGAATTTATCATTTGTTCATGAGCTTGTGTCTTGAATTGAATGGGACCATCTACTGTTTGAAGTTGCATCCCCATGCAATAGTTCACAAGATTCTGACCTAAATAAGGGAAATAAATATTTGGATTATTTGCAGAGCTACAACATGACCATTTGCTTAGGCCAACTCTTTCTCCTTCCATATTTCTTCCCTCCCCATCTGCCAGCATCTCATTACACCTACTCTGAACTCCTTTCTCCCTGCGCAGATTGGCTTACAGGTTCTGTGGGACTTCTATTCAGGTGCATATCCAGGACAGAGACACTTTCAGCAGCTTGGAGGCACCTTCCCTTTTCTGTCCTCCAATATATTTGAGAACTTTCTGAACACTGAAAATACTGACAAAGAGAAAAGACAATGACACAGACCATACAAAACCATATATTTTCAAAGCATACATGCACCAGCTCAATATATACTAAAGGATAATGCAATAAGGATATACGTAAGCAATATCTTTTGAATGTATCTGTTTCTTCATCTTGTCTGTTTCTCTGAGATTTTCCACACAAAAATGCTGCTCAGGAAGGTGAAATAAGATCTTATTTATTCCCCATTAATATGGGAGAAATTTAATTTGAAATTACAGATCTGCCAGATATACCAGTGAGCACTTATATGATCAAGCTGCTCTTTATGATGCCAACTTACATAGTCTTTAGATGTTTAGTTTGCTCCATCTGCATATCTGACACTACGAGAAGACACTTCTTTGTTTAAGAATAATGCATTAAATGGCAGTGTCCAGATAGCAAGCACAGGCAATGGATATTGCTAACACCACCCAGTGAATGATCAACCATGTGCAGAAAAAATTTTCAATGATGACAGGCTGAGACAGTTGGGGTTGTTCATCCCCGAGAAGAGAAAATCTGAGGAAAGTTTCTTGAGGCCTTCAATACTTGAAGGGGCTTATAAGAGAGATGGGGACAGGCTTTTTAAGAGGGTCTGTAGTGATAGGAATAAGGGTAATGGTGTTAAACTAAAAGAGGTTAGATTCAGACTAGATACATAGAAGAAATGTTTTACAAAGAGTAATGTATGTGTAAAAAGAGCATGTGTGTGTATGTGCATGGTTGTCCATTACTGTACCTCTGACTAGACTTCAGAAATTCAAATAAATAATATGATTCAAAAGGTAAATCATTAAATAAAATATCTTCAAGTGCACCTTTTTTTAAAATGTAGACAAAACATTCTCTAACTGAGAGAAGAAGAGCTCAGTACAAGGATCTTTTAAAGCACCCTTGACACAGCTGTCCTTGTCACAGTGTTTCTTTTATCCTGAACTTCCCTGCATGTAAAGCAAAACATCTGTTTATGGATGTTCATCAGTGATGACACCTATAACTATTGGCAATTACTCTTTTTCCAGTCCATAACTGTTTGGCATTTATTTTAAAGGTGACAACCTTAGAAAAGACAAAAATGACTGATCTTTTGAGCAGGCTCCAAATGTCACGTTGTGAAAGATGTTGTTTTTATCATCAACATATGGCATCTGTCTGGGCTCCTTAAGGAAGTCTGTAGCTGGAAAATAAATGTTCTCTAAGCAGGATCTTTGTGTCTCCAGCTTTTAGGCAGCTTTGACTGAAACACCATTCTGAACGTTATTTACCTTCAACTTAATTTGATCCTCAGGAATTTACACATAGTTTAAAGTTTCAGAATAAATTCCTCAACCAACTCCTCATTAAATTTACTTGAAGGGTTCTTTTATGATTAAAACAAGCTGGTTCCCAGAAGACTGTATCTGCACAAATGTACACATTAGTCTTTAAGACTGCCCACATCCTGGTACTGTGGTTGCTTGTGCTTTTTAATGAAGAGTGAACTCCACAATATATTTGCTGTGCCAAGAATTAGGTATTTTCAGTATGCTACCAGATAAGGAATTTATTTAAGCCTTTATTAGGGCCATCTTAATTTGAATTCTACATTTTGTCAAAAAAACAATTCTTTTCCTGAAGAAATTATAGTTTTAGTTGTTAATGAAACAGGGGCAAAAGAGCAGCTGAACTGTGTGGTGATGGATGCTATGGCAACTAGAGCAGGTATGAAAAATGCTTTCAAGGAAAGTATTTAAGTTAGAAAAATTGTAACAATAGAAAGCTAATTAGCAATTTAAGTAGACACCTTTGACTCCAGAAGTGAAGGGCTCTGGAATGCTAGCAGCTGATATTGCTACAGTTATGTGAAAGTGCTTTCAATTTGCTGTTGGTTGGTTCACTGCAACTCAAGGTATACAAAATTAAATTTGTGCAAGTTTTTTGCCAGTTTCTTCCAGGACAAATTCAGACTTCTGTAGCAAAAACATCTGCCAGGAAAAGAAGCTGTGGCAATGGAAAGAAGCAACCAGCCTGGCACAGCCACACCGTCCTTGGTGAGCCAGCTAGTGAATTAAGCTGGCACTGCTTTCACGGAAGAGCCACGGGCATGAAAGTTGAGGAAATGGTGACTTAAATGTGTTCATCTAGTAAATGCAGCCTCAAAATGTTCTAACATAGAAATACATCTGCAGCTTTGGAAAGTCAAATTTAGCGTAGCTCATTCACCTCCTATGTCTTCTCCAAGAACGAGTGACCAGTCAAACTGCGGACCTAGGCCTCAGCCCCCATTATATGATATGGCCTCTTGGGGTTTTTTCAGAAGTGTTTGCTTGCTTCTGGAGAAACATATAACCCCTCTATACCTTCTATGATACATATGCCTTTGCATTTTTGGATCCCTTTGGTGCTTGATTTTCAGCATGTGTTGGGCAGCTATCCTGAGCTGGTGTCCAGTTCAAGCTTTTTCCGAACAATTAAAATCTTTCGTCTCCTCTAGAGAATAAGGGCATATGAGTCAGTAGTATTATCATCGTTTTTCATATTTCTGTGAAAGAAAGAGAAATATTGATTTCTGTTGTGAAGATCAAAAACCGAAAGACAAGGAAAAAGTAAATTCTACTGTTTTATGGCAGAAACCCACAACACTACTTTCTAGGCCATAAATGTCACATCTACAGGCACACTGTGCTTTTGATCTGTGCATGTCCATCAGAGCCTCACACACAGAGTGTGGCATGGAGACAGCAGCTCCTCTTTGCTAAGACAGTGCCACCAGCACACACACACCTCCCCAACCCCACTAATTTCTAGATTTCTTAGAAAAATGCTCTTGATAGATAAGCTTTAATGTCTTGGTTGAGCTACTAGAGATGCCTAGAGCAGGGCTGAGGGTTTTTTGCATGATGACATACTCCATTCTCACTGCAGTTCAAGGTATAATTTCAAGGTTGCTTAGTAATTTGCAGGTTCAGGCTACTTCGGCATTTGAGAAGCTGAAGGTTGGCTACAGGTTATGGAAGTGCCCAGAAACTAGAGGGTTAATCAGGGAAATATCTGAGAAACGTATAGCTCCACTTCTCATTCATGTCAAATGATGAGAGACTGGGATGCTACTTTTAACAGAAAACCTTAGAAAATACAAGAAATGCTGCTAATCCTCACTCCTTTCCTGAACGGCCAGGATTCAGGATGCAGTGCCACGGGAATGCAGGAGGCCAGCCAGGTGCTGCCTCTGAGATGAAAAGTCTCCCTGGAACCTGTCACAAGGGGAAGCCTGGGGAAGAGCCACCCGGGTGGCTCTGGGCATCGCCAGGTCCAGCACTGCTCACTGTGCCCAGGCTGCTCAGCCCGAACTGGCTTCAGTGTCTGTAACTCACTCAGCAGCACCTACTGCCATCCTAAATGCCCCTGGGGCTTCCCAAGGCAAGGAGCCAGCCACAGCACCCCTGGCATGTGCAGTCTATACATGTAGATAACTATATAGATAACTCACATAAAAGGGAGAGCTGATTGCTATCCTCTAGCCTAAGCAGTCTGCATCTACAGTGGAATGGGAGGAATAGATCAGCAAATCATGGAATGTCTTACCTTTGCTGTAAGGCTCTAAGACCACTCTCATTACTCCTAGGTTACAGTAAGTTGGTTGTCAGTGGTCCTGCAATTTTATAGTAATCACTTCCCATAACATGAAGCAGCACAACCCAGAGCAGATCAGCCTTACACAGAGGTTTGCTATGCTAGCTGAAATATCTGCTGAATATTTGTCAAAGTCACAAGGAACCATGCTGTAGTCAACATCTCAACAACAACAAATCACTGGAGAATTTTTGTAGAGTCCATGTAACTGCATCAAATTTGGCCTAATATAAAAGACTATGGAACAGAGACAGGTTTCTGCATACATCACAAGCCCCTATAAATTAGATGTTGACCTTTTGCTTTCACAACTTCAGAGACTATTTTTTTTAAGTAGCCTCAGCAGCTACTTTCTTTCTGAATAAAATAAATGTTGGTTTAGTTCTGCTCCCAGGGGCTGCACACTGTGAAGGTGGTAACAGCTAGTTCACGTGACAGTGAATGAAGCTGAATAATTAAAATGGCCTCTCTGGTAAGAAAATGTAGGTGAGAGATGAAAACACAACTCTTTATCATGTCCTGCACAGAAAGTACATAAGAGTTCAGTAAATTGATCCTGGTTTCTTAAAGCAGCAACTTGATTTTTAGGAGCAAATGGCTTTAAACCAGCCTTTCAATTTGTGTTTGCAGTGGCTCAGGAGCATGGAATAAAGGCCAACTGAGAACCTTTGCTTTTCTCTTGCTTCATTGATATTTTACCACTGCATCTGCACAGAGCAAGTCTGTCTCGCAGTGCTGAGAAAACACTGTTTGATAGTTGGGGTTTGCTTGGGTACGGTCCTGATGATCTGACTTCTTTTCTGACTTCTGACTTCTTTTGCAGTTCAAGCTGAAGCAGAAGACCCTGAGTATATCGCACTGGCACTCAGAAGAACAGCAGAGCGTGCATGGATTTTTCCTAAAAACAGGTATTGACATGTAAGACATCATAGTCTCTCACAAGTCATGGTGACACTGAAGTCCCTCGCGCCCTGTGGTTTGCATCTATGGATTGCTAGCCACTGCTATTGAATCCATCTGTCACACCATAACATTGTACTGGAAAGAGTGGAAAACAGCCAGGGAACTTTTCCAGAGCTGTAACACAAGATATTCAGGAGTTCCAGTACAAATCCCCTAACCCTCATCTAACTGATGTATGAAACCAATATAAAAAACATAGGGCTCACAGTAAACCCAAAATGTGAAGCTGCAATTTGTTTGGGTTTGTTTTCATCAGCTTACTATACTGATCTGCTCTTCATTTTGCTTTTTTTTTCTTTGTGGAGCTGCAGAGACTTTACAAGTGTGTGTCTGAGACACCTCTTGAGGCAAGGAAAAATACATGCCTCCAACCTTGCTGAAATGGAACCTGAAGGTTGCTTCAGGGTGTTTTTGTAAGCATCAGCTTACAGTCATGAAAATCTAGCCAACGTTCTGCTGGTTATATTTCTGTACTCTCAGGTCTCTCCTCTGCTCCATGGACTGTCATGCCATGGGCCAGCAGCATAGCTTGGAGCCAAAGGCACAAGAGCTGTATTAACAAACTGACACAAGTCTAATGCCACACTGACATGTCTCTCTTGCTCTCAGCACCCAAAAAAAGTACCTTTTCACAGCTTTGTGCTGTGCTATGTAGATAGAATAGTTTGTTTGGTGTCTTAGGAACATACAATTCCTCTTTTCTAGCAACAGTTCCTTATTTTCTTTTTCTACTCTTCCTAGGTTGAGTTTTTTTCTTCCCAAGATTATTTAAATCTGAAATTCCTTTATGTAGATGGGAGAGGTTTAGCTGTTCAACAACACAGTGCCCCCTTCCTTTCTTGGGTACATTGTCCAATAACAACTGTGGGAGTGCTGCATGTGCACCGACTGATGGATTTGCCGCACATAGCTCATGCCTTGCCAAAGAGTCTGTTCTGCAGGGTTTGCTGGCTGCTACCTGCTGTCTGCAGCCAACAGAAAAAGTGGAAAACACCGGGACAAGCTTTATTCCTAGTGGAATCCCAGTAGATTTGCACGAAACAAAGTTGGCTTATAGGATATTGTAAAATACATGAAATGAATGGCATATTTCTATTTCTGTAGAAATATTTCATCAAAGATGATACACGAGAAATATAAGCGCCTCAACTTCTTTAGACTGTACAATATGGGGGACTCTTAATTTCTTTTGAAAAAACTTCTATTGACAAGTCTACTTAATGCACAGTAGGGAGAGGCTCACTACTTGCTTTCCAAATATTAATACCTTTAAATTAACTCTAGCATTTGATTAAGATACTGAAGTATTTTCTTGAAGGGAGAAACAACAGCATTGTGGTACCAAAAAAAAAAGTTATATTATTATTTTTTATTAGATTTTAATATTGGTGATTCTGTCAGATTAAAGGACAGTTGATACCACAAATAACACAATGATCCTCTAGCAGGTCAGCTCTTCATGCTCCTGTGCCTCAGGAGCTGTCTGTGTTTGTCAGTTTTTGTCATTAATTTGTTAGAAATGTTTTTATTTCTAGTCTTAATAAAGTCTCTTAAGGAAAATCCTTCTCAGAGGGGTAGTTAATTTGATCTTTTATCTTAAGCCAATGTTTTTAATTTAATTTTCTAAGCTAATAAAAGGTCAATTAACACTTATAAAATAATGAAATGGTCTCCATGTGTCTTCCTTGAAATCTCTACATTATCTTTGGATGTGATTATGTAAGAACATTGCTAATTTCATTTGCAGCTCTCTATTACCCTATTTGAAATGCTTCTTAAGGTACACCTTGAATTCTCATGTTTGGGAAATAATACTCTACTTCAGCTCTAAAGTATAATACAAGAAGACTACCTCACAAATTACAGTATAAAGTTCTAGCTAGAAACTGGATTAATTACAAATGCCTTTCTCATAGTTACATTCCAATATTGGAATATTATTCCAATTTTATTATCAATCAGAATTCCATTACCATATAATTTGAAAAAACCTACTTCTTAATTTTAAAAATCCAACCTTGAAAGCTGAAATTAATTTGTATTTGCTCTATTTTTCTCCCCCAAATCTCAGTATTCAAATATTCCCTAAAAAGAACAGCTACACACTCCTTTAGCAATATCCCACTTACAAGAAGAGCTCCCTCAGGTGCCTTTGCCATTTACATTGCAGTTGATTCAAATTTTGATTGCCAAAGCTTGGAGGAAAAATAACCTCTCTACCAAGAAAAAAAACATTTTGTGCTTATCCTTTCTTATATGTTCTTTAAAGAACTCCATCTGTCAGGACAGGACGCCTACCGTTGGACTAACCAGTTCTTTATATTTATACTTACAGGTGATGTATAATCCTGGTGTCAATAATTTGGGGCCAGTAGAGGGTAATCATTGGCTGCTTCACTCTTCTGTGCAGGGCTGACTACTTTGGTGGTATTACTAAACAGAGTCTCTCCAAAGTTCTTTCAGTTCTATGTTTGTATGCTGTTCCTGCTTTGACATATTAAATCTCTGACATCACTGGGGTTTCTATCCAACACAATCGCCTTGCTGAAAACAGAGGCCTGGAACTTACATTTGGATTGTGCGTGGCTCACTGGATGACTTCAACTGTTGCAGAAATAGTTTATATATACAACAAGCAAATGTTTTTAATGAGAAACTGGAATAAAATCAATATTGCAGAAGGAATTTGAGAATGTTCATCATGTTGTCTGTCAGCAGTCTCATTTTCTTTAATTCCTTTATTAAAACCAGCTCTTAGTAGTTCATTATATGACATAATTTAGGTTAAAACACAACCCACATTCATCCTGTGGCAAAGAGTCTCCAGGGGAAACAGAAGTTGTTTAACTTCACTTTGGAGACCGAGAAGCAGAAGAACAGTGAGATAGTGTAGAGAAATCCACAGTTTCCTTCCAAATCCTATAGCCTTGTCACTTGAAGGCATTTTCTACGTAAGCATGTGCTCTGACTGTGCAGTAAATGAGTACACAGCTGCCCTTCAAGTGGGAGGGCAAAGGTTTAATCTTAAAAGTTTCCCCCACTGAAGCTCTATACTTTCTCTTCTTAAGATTAGACGGATTTCATCCTTAGGTGATCACTAGCACTTCATGAGTTCATTCTCTGCCATCTGGGAATATAAATCCTTTCACACTGGCATTTGAGTAGCTTTACAGTGCTTTACATCTTTTAAGCACTTGAGAACTAATCCCATCCTCTATATGCAGTTTTGTGTGCTGGATTATCTGAGGCAGTGGGAGAGGAAGAGCCTCTCTCATGGCAGGATGGAGCACCCTGTTGGCCAGTCTTTACTCCCTGGTAGGAAGGTGAAGCAAAGATTTCATGCAACTTTGGTCTCTAATAGTTCTGCCATTCCCATTACGCTGAAGCAACTATGCTCTGAGTTTGAACCAAAAGGAAAGTTCTCTTAAGCACACATCCCAAGTCTGGCCAGACTCAACCACTGACTGGATTTCTAATGCTTCCACATCTCCAAATGTGGCTTCAGCTGTTTTCTGCAGGGCAGCATTGGGCTATTTGTCCTGAGTGCTGACTGGCAAGCATCAAATGCTCAAGCAAACAAGTACTGAGTTTTAATACAATCGTATACTGTCAACCACTCTAGGAAGCTTTGGACAGTCAGAGAAATAAAAAGAACATATGGAGATGGGCCTAAAGACATTTTGGGTGTAGTTGGTGACAAATCAGATATTGTTAGACTCACTTTAGACCAAGTATGTCTTTGCTGGCTTCTGGTGTTCTGCTCCAAGTCCCATGGAGATATGCCATCATGACACTGACAACTACCAGGAGCTGAGGATCGCTGGGGTCAGGAGGTGGCGGCAAAAGGGAAAGGGATGCTTGTTAGCTGGGAATAAAACCAAAGAACAAGAAATAAAAAATATCATAAGACTAGGAAGTTACCACAGTTGGTTGAACAGAGAGGAGCAAGAGAAGAAAAATCTGGCCAACTTCAGGTAAGAAATTGAGAAACTGTTCTCCCCTCTTACAATTGTTTTGGGCAGGAGAATATGATCCCCAAAGGCCAAGGAAGAAGCCTGGTGGTTTGGGGAAGTGTAAAGCTGGTCTAATAGATATTAAGTCCCAGCTAATCTGGGGACCATTTTTTCCCAGGAAGAAAAGCAATGCTCCCCCGCAGTCCCAGCTGAGCCAAGCCCTGCCTTAGCGCAGCTGACAACCAAGCCCTTAATTTTGTTTCTCTGGGTAATTGGATGACAGCCGTGTATCATCCTTCCCTTGGTGACTCTTACTTCTGGCACCATTCGTTTCCATTTCATTTTAAGGTCAGTATGAATTGTCTCGGGCAAAAAAATGACTTAATAATGAAATTAATAAAATGAAATACTGTTAAAATAATACTATAAACTTATCTTTTGGCGATCTGACAAGCAAAGGAGGTTTTAGATCAGATTATCCAACAATTAATTTTTATAAATATACCTAAGCCATTTCTCAGTGTAAACTTCCAGATTGCACAAGCACTCAGCAGTCCCTTGTATGCTGCAGATTCTTATCTTTCAAAAAATGTAGCAAGGTTTTCTGTATGAAACTCTCAGTTTAAAGACTGTGATATAACTGATTGCTTTAATATAATTTTCTACCAGAATGTTCCATGGTACACTGTGCCCTGAGATAGCATCTGAAAGTGGTTGTTTGGGAGAGGGGTAGGAGGATCAGGATTCGTGACTCTATGGCAACTGGAAAAAAAATCGGGTCCCAATGTCATCATAAAAATGATTCCCTGTGATAGGCAGTTCCGTTTGTGCTTTGAAGCTGAGAGCAATAGGAGAAAAATAGTATTTGGTATCCAACCTATTGAAACAGGGAGAGCATTTCCCACTCTGATTGGAGAAAGCAAACATGTGAATTGGAGAGGAGAGGAGAATCCCTAAATAAATTATTCTTTAGGAGTACATGGATTTCCTAGCCAGAGACATGACAAATCCCAACACAGGCAGTGAAGTAACTACCCCACAGCATCACAAGGAGGAAATGAAGGTAGAAGAAGATGGGGAACACATCTCTTGAAGTAAAAGAGCATGGCAGCACTTCAGTCAACACTAAGAAGTGGGCCTGGAAGGGATTAACAAGTGGACACTGTAGGAAATGATCTTCTAGAGTTTTGCACATTGAGCAGAATCTTATGTCTATATTAAAATGTGCAAAAAGCGCTGTCATTTTGCACAGATGACTGCCTGAGGAGTAAAGGCCAAGACAGTCAGGTCTTTCATCTCAATAGTTATAGGCAGAACAGAAGAGATCTGTTGATCTTCTGTTTATGTCATGATTCAAATTTTTTCTTCCACAGAAGAGGATTAAGTAAATTCTGACAATTAACTTCTATCCTTCTCATAACAAGCAGTGAAAGCCTATTTTAACTAAGCCCAGCAGTAAATCAAAGATGTCTGTATACAGAGTAAAATTGCTTCTTTCCTTTTGTACATTTACAAAAAGACCATCTGATTCCAATGATAATCAGCCACTCCACATGATTCCCATTAGCTCTGTCCACGGAACACCTGAACAAAAGCCAAAGGAACTTGGACATGTTGCTCATTCTGCCTTTTCATTATTTTTTTCATCCAAACATCTGTTTTCCCATGTTGACGTATGAGCTCATAACTTGCAGAACAAAGACAACCCGTGCCTTCATGTAGCAGCATGTTTATGTAGGTAGCACTGGGTTTTTCTGACACTTTCTCCATATCAGTTCCACCCTTTAGTCTGTTGTCCAAATTCACTGCCACATTGCAAGGAATGAGCGAGAGGCACTGAATGCTTCTTTAGTGGGGAAAGTTTTTCAAAAAATAACCAGAAACTAAGGCATAATTTTATGAGGGATATTGGTTAAATATAGCTTTATAAGGAAAACATGATGGTGATTACTTCACGAATAGCAATGCTATGACCACTATCACAGATCACGTCTATTTAGCTGCACAACACCATAGCATTTTCAAAACAAATGTAGTACTTGTGCCCTATTTTGAAGCTTTTACATTTTAGGGCCATGATCCTGTAAAAGTCTGTACTTTTCACAGATCACGGGGATCTCTTGCAATACCCAATGCTAAGTATGTAATACCCAATGCTAAGTATGTGTGTGTAACAGCTCAAAGGACCAGGGCCTCTTAAACACACTGTATTCAAGATCATCGGATCCTGTGGAATGTCTCACATATGGAACACTAGGAAAAGTGTAAGTGCTTGCAGATCAAATAAATAAATTTAGGGAAAAAAGATGAAAGATAAGAAAGTTAGAGATTACAAAATAGGGTACAAAGTAGAGTTGCTTTGGACTTTAATGTGAGTTGTGCTAGTCCTGCTGGCGTTGGCTTTTCTTCGTTTACAGTATGAATGCTGTAACCCCCCTACTTATATCCAAAGTTGAAATAAAGTTAGATTCAATGTTAAGCATTTAAATATTTTTAAAGTTTTAGCAGTTTACAGTGTTAAAGTCTTTCTTGCATTAATGGCATTAATATCTTTAGAGTTTAGAGAAAAACAAATATCTTAAATTTTTTCTTCAGTCCTTCTCAATTACATAAGTTGAAGCTGGAGTATGGAGATCAAGGAAGTGGAAGACAGAGAGGGAGAGCAAGATGATAGCACAGGAGTTGTAGCAGGAGGAACTTGGAAACAAATGAGAAAATGAGTATCATGTTAAGGTTAGGACAAGGAGGCAGTAAGAGTATGGACATACAGATTTGTGGCCATTAACACAGAATACAGAATATCAAATGTAGCATTGTGTATTCCTTCAGTAATGTAAGCAGTGTCAACAAACACTCCATCAAACAATGTCAGGAGTGCAGCACCTGGCTCCGAAGAGAGGAGGGCAGGCTGCTGTGGACAGGCTGCTGTCAGAGACCACAGGCGGACACCAGCTCCAGCACCACCTCCAGCGAGCTGGGGCTGGAGAAAGTTTTTGCAGACCTTGGTGGCACTGAAGTGGATTGGGGAGCAGCAAATGGGATTACAGCAGATCTGGGGGGTTATCCAGCATTCTTCTTGTGATTATTCATGCAGAAATTGTTTTCTCACTACAGCTCACTTTAGGGAACCTGTTCTTCCCTTCAGGGATTTCTAGAGATGCCCATTTCCATAAAGTTTACTGTTGGAAGGCTGGAAATTTAACCATAATTACTAGCATTTCAGTCAAGAAAGACAGTCATAATTTCAAATATTAACTGCCATCGCCCCATCAGCTACAGCTGCTCATATATCTTTCCCACCCAGCAGGAGAGTTCAAATGCCAGTTTTAGCTGACTCTGGTCCCTTGTCAAAGACAGACATTAAGATCAAGGGATTCTTAAATCAGATTTACATACAGCAGATGCAAAGGGATGCAGTTTGTACCTTTTTTTGCCTTTTTGTACCTTTTGTTTGTACCTTTGTGTTTCATCTGAGATGGTACAGACTGAGAGGAAGCATTCATGCTGCAGTTTCATGGGAAGGCTGGAGAGTTGGGATCCCTGTGTGCTAGACAAATGGGATCACCTGGAGGGTGAGTGACCGTGCTGCCACTTTTTCACTGATTCAGCCCATGTGGCCAGCTGATGCCAATCTGGGCAGGAACAGCCTTCTCAAATACCTCACAAATACCTGCAGCTGTGTTTTTATGCCTTCTCTTAGAGTGGCATTGAACTTACACTCTGCAATGCTATGACAAACCAGGTTGGGGAGCTAAAGTAACACACAGTTATTTGCATTGTCCTCTGTTTTTTTCTGACAAATTGGCTTCTGGTCCCATCCCTCCTGACAGGGCAAGGGGTATTCCATTGCATCAGTGCTGAGTCTCTAGCAGGTTATCAGGCTGCACAGAAACCTGAAGCATAACTCACCAGGGGTAAATGTTTTCAGTCTAAACACTAAAGAAGTCTTGAATAATGTATATGTAGCTACAGAAACTTATGAATGTGATTGTAGCAGGCCCTGCAGAAACACAGTTAGATGCTCCCTCTGCCCTAGGAGACGTAAAACACAATTTGGGAGAAGACCAAATGATAAGTGGGACAGGTAAAACATTAAATAATAGGAGGAAATATTTATGTAGTAACTCCAAGCAGCTAAGGTCTTAAAGATTAAAACAAGATGAAACATTAAGAAGAAACACTTTGTAAAGGTATGGACAATTTGGGAAAAACAGCTTGAAGAAAAATAGTGTTTCATGCAGTTCCATGGTTCCACAGATTTGTATGACCCCTAGATGTTTCACCGGTTTCACATTTGAGATCCTCCTTTCAGAAGAGTGTAAAAGGGAAGTGTAGTTCCTTGCATATAATTCAGAAAATATAAAGGGACACAAACAGACAGCCACAGCAGAGCAGAGAGCTGAAGAAAGAGTAGTGTTACAAGAAGGTTATCTATTAAGTGCTTTCACAAAAAAAATTACATGCAGTGAAACTCACCAAGAACAAGTTTTACAAATCTGTTTCTGTGCTCTGCATTTATATTTAGGGCTGGTTTAAGCTTTTATTTCAATTATAGAAGTTGCAGAACAAATTCATTCCCATAATTTGGTTCCAACTGCTCCGATTTGATTTACAAAAAAACCCACCATAGACAATGAGAAGTATCTCTCTCTGTTCTTTAAATAGCCTTCTGTTCTGTGCACTCTGAGTGCTTCACAGGTATATTCACAGCCCTATTAATTAAGAAAATGCTGTTATCCTCAGCACTGGGAGAAACCAAGTTACTGAGAGATAGGTACCTCAAAATTTTAAGTGTCTATCTCCCAAAAGGGCTTCCAATGAAAGGAAATGTGGGTGTCTGATGTAAGTGTTTTGCAGCATGGCTGAATAAATTGAGCCATCTCAGGTATACTAACAAGAGTGGTGCTCTTTCTGCAAGCACTCATCTGGATTCAAATTGGATTGTTCATAATATGTGTTGAGATCTGAGAGGTTCCAGGTTCTCCTTTCTCTGTCCTTCCTTGCTTCTGTGTACACTCAACCTAGGAAATATTGTACAAAAAGTTCCAGCAATGTGGGGATATAGGAACTTTGTGTTTGGAGATCTCGTGCCTAAATAAACTGTCCAGGACATGATTAAATTCCAGCCAATTTTATACATCAGATAATAGAAACAACTTTATGGGAAGTTATGCTGATTATAATCCCACAATGAAACTGCCAGCAGTACTAAATCACATTTAAACCTCAATAGTTCCTCTTACTGTTATGTTCCTGGTTTTTTTCCTTCATGCTTTTGTCTGTATAGATGCTTAGATGTGAAATTATAAATGTGACAGATGCACCAATATTTATATCACGTCTGACTTGTATGTTTTCATTCAAGAAGAAAGAAAAACTATGCCTCCAAAGGTCAAGATTCTCAGGAGAGGATTGTTGTTTCACCTGTTGGATAAAAACATTTACGGGTCAGCCTCACAGCACCTACAGCAATGAACAGGGCATGAGGAAAGATAAGCAGAAGTTTTTAGTCAATCAGCCTTTATCTTTTTCCTCATTTTTGTCTTTCTCTCCTTCCAGATGCATGAAAGGGAGGGCACACAATGGTTAATTCTTAACAAACCAAATTAAAACCCAGGCTAATCTCCTGATCCTTATCAGGACAATGACACTACAGCACAGTATGCTTAGAGGAATGAAGGATAATATTTTGTAAATATACATACATGCTCCTGAGACAACTATTTATGACCAAGAGATATTTGCTTCCTATGTGTGACAGAAATCTTATCATACAAAAAATTATACTATGCAAGACCTATAGTGCATTCACTGACACTTAGGTTTCCCATCTGACTGCACAGATAGTATATAAATATTACATTTTAAATTCTAAGTTCTTCTTATTCATGTTTGAAGTCTAACAGTGCAATGTTACATACTGATGTAGGTGCAACTAAACACTTCATGCACATATTTCACGCTGGCATGAAAGCCTGACTTTTCAAAAAGTGATACATTTTCTCCTGGACATAGTTTTCCCTGTTAGTTATAAAGCAGGAGGCTAGACTTGCTAGTGGACACTTTCAATACCTGCTCTTGCCATACACCTCATAGGAAATTCCCTTAATTCACAAACAAATTCTGAAACTCTTACTCATATAAAACTGCCTTCAACATAAATATGTGTCATATCACTCAAGCTTATACTAGATAACCAATGGAAAAATGGTCTTATAATCTCTTTTTGATCCTTCTGATCTATGGAATGTTTTCAACATTAGATGTGGGTAAAACTCCTACCAACATACTAATACCATCAGTAGTAATAACATCAACAAAGCATCAGCTGGCATTATCTATTTTTGCCAAGAGAATTGTTATCATAATAAAGAAATTGAAGACCTGTTTACTTCGAGGTATTCATGAAGCACTTATATTCACAGAACCATATAAAGCAACTAGGCAATATTTCACATTAAGAGCGAAGATGATCCCCATCCTGACACAAACTGATCATTGTCTAGAGAGTGTTTCAAAGAAGCAAAGATAGAAACAGGACTGAGGAAATTTTAAAATAAAATACTGGAAAGAAAGGGCTTCCTAAAGTATCATATAAACAAAATAACCCAGACAGCTAGAGAAAAAGAAGCCCAACTTCCAAGTGACAAAAAAAAAAGAAAAAAAAAGAAAAAAAGAGTTACAAAACTCACTCCTTTCTTTTGCAGAACATTTTTAAGGTACCAAGCAAGAACAGTTTTGATCTTCTTAGCTGAACAGCTAATGAACAAAATCATAGATGGTATAGCATCTCCTGTATGGGAGTTTGAGAGCTTTGATTCAGGAAGTGTCAAAGAAAAATAAGAATGAAAATCAAATTTGATATAATTTATAAGTAAGATGGTCTTTTGTACCATAGCTCAGATCTGAAAAATAACTCAGGGTCTGCAAAAGAGGTCACTGAATTGTGACTTTTTGCAAGTATCAAGCTATTTCCTACTATTTCCTTTGTCTTGTCTTTTCACAGTTGGAATATTTTTCTTAAGCAGTAGACAAATAATAACAGAACGGAGTACATTGTAGTGAATTTAGAGCTCTCCATCAGATAGTCTATTTTACGCTTCTTACGCCATGAGGTGAACTTTACTGTAACTTCTCTGGCTCTATGAACTTACATAAAGGATAGAGGGAACTAATGAGTACAGCAGGACGAATGGCAGTAAAAATAGAGCAGATGTCAAGATTTATTGTAAAGCATACCAGGGCTTTAAATCTACTATAAATTGGCCAGACTTGTATGAGTTTCTCCTGTTACAAAATGCCCAAATGACTACAAGACTGAAAGAATTCTGATAATTCACATTATCAGTGGCAATTCATGTGAGTCAGTAAAAGGAAATATTAGTACTCAAACATCATAGACACGTGCTCAAATGAGAACAGTTTCCACTATTTTTGAACAGCTAGATCCCTAATCATTATTCCACTCAAATAGTTGGGTTTTTTTTCAAAAAGTACTCCCATAATGAAAGATAAGTATACTCTAGGCATTCTGTACTAACTAAATACATAAAAAATAAGGCAAACTTTAATAATGCTACCTCAGATTATTTGAAATGTGTGTGTCTTGAGAATCAATTATTCAGGTTTTAGCTCCTGCTTTTCTTGATGTTCCAGGCCCCATGGTTGCAGTACTGATTAGAATGACAGGATTACATTGCATAAGCAATATCTGCCATCTGCTGGAAGGATATTTTCTAGCACTGATGAGGCGGCATTGTTTGGTTAGGTGGCCAAATACAGAGAACTAACAGCATTCTAAAAGTTGTTGAGAAATTGAAACTCAGTCTGGAGTATAATGAAGACCTTCACATGCTGTTTACTGGTGGAGAAATGAGTCACAGAAAAAATTATTCCCAGAGCAACCTAATGGAACAGGACTAGAGACTTGATGGAATTCCTAATCCCCTTTTCAGTATGGTATCCCACACTGCTACTACTGTTACTGCGGAAAAAAAAAGGGGGGGGTGGGGAAGGGGGGGTGTTAGCAAACCCCATAAAACCCTATTCTCTATTCAAAGCATTTTAACAGTACAATCTTCCTCCATCTACTCTGCAATTATTTGCCAGAAGTACAGACTAGAGCAATACTGCATATTTGAACAGAAAAGGGTCTTGGTCTTCTTATTTTACATAAGAAGTAAAACATTTAAGTTAATCATGATGACAAAACATTTTAGAAAGGGAATCAAACCTAGTGTTCCTGTAATGGTATCGCAGATATAGATGGCTACTGTGGCATACACATGTATTGCATACAGATAAACTTTCACAATAAATATCTTTGGGATTTTGACAAAACACTGCTATTTGTCTGTGCTTTTTAATGCTCTTGAAAGTATTCCATTAGGTTTCAAATTGATATTTCCATTATGTGAATGAATGGAGTGAAATGCTGTAATTACCCGAGCTAACAGAAATTGCACATTGCCTTTGCTGCTCTTTGGTAGCAGCAGTACACCACCTGATTTGTTAATACATTAGTGCGCTGTAGTAGGACTCGTAGCACTATTATGACAATTATCCATCACTTCTGAACCCACTTCCCTCTTATCAGCTGCATATAATTTTGCCACATATGAATAGCTCAGTCTGGAATTTTCTATGCTGGATGTTTGCCTCTGGATAATTTTATAGAAAACTTCAGTCAAAAGCTTTCAGCTGTTTCTGAAAACACAATTAAGGGGGGGAAAAAACCCATGTTGTTTTGACCATGTTAAAATATTCTGACAGCCTTTTATTTGAACAGCTATAGTACATTCATCCTTTGGTACAGGGACTTCCTCTTTGCAAGCTGGGTGGTCTATTAATCAAAGGTAAACTTCTTGCTATCCTCATCAAATTTTATCAAGGTCTGTCCATGCTATAAACCTTGAAATCTTTGCACAACAGATGTTTGCAGTAGAGACCCCAGAACATCCACCCTCTCCAGCCTTAGGCTGCACACTGCATTCCCCACGTTTCTGGCTCCAAGCTGATACCACGGCTGGCTGGTCTGGCCTGTGATCTGAGAACAAGGAGACACTTTCAACAGCCACAACACTGAGTCCTGGGAGAGGAAAAAACAGGGAGTTGGCCAGGACAGAAATGCTATGGTAGTTGTGGGTGGTTTGATGCAGAGAGGTGCGGTGTGGTGTGGTGTGTGGTGTGGTGTGGTGCGGTGCGGTGCAGAAGGTGCAGCATGAGAGAGAAAAGCTGGGATGGGTTGCCAAAGTACTAAGAGCGGTGGGATGGGAACAGTCAAGAGCAAAGAAAAGGTTGGGGTGGTTAGCTTAGACCTAGTTGAAGACGGGATTGAGATGAAGATCTTGAGGAGTGAGAGAGTGAACAAATAGGTTGGCAGGGAGGAGATATGAAAGGGAGATGGACTCAATTGGTGATCAGATACGGTGGAAATAGCGGGAAGTGTCTAGGAAAATACACTAGAACAAATAGCCAAGAGCAGATGACAAATCTGAAGGAGAAGACTGGAAATCATTGTGAATGGGGAAACTGAGGAAAAAAGACTAGATGAAGAGTTAGGAGAGAAGAAAAAGTATGGGTAAGAGAAGCACAAAAACATAAGCTGAGGAATGAAAGGGGGCCAGTCAAGGAGACAGAGTGGGAGTAGAGCTGGGATTTAGTTGGATCAGAGATTAGTACTGGCTTGAGAAGTCTATCAGACTGAGAATTCTCAGCCATCATTTATTTCAAGGATCTTTGGTCAATAAGGAACATTTGTCTGAGTGGACTTTCTAAGGCATGGGCTGTAGTCTGGGTATCCCCAAGTGATGTCATTACACATTATCTTTTCCTACTGTTTCATTCACTGATCTGCTCTGATGATGCATTTAATATTAGCGTCGTAAAGGAAATTGATTCTTTGCTGGCCAAAATGTGCTTTAGACAAAAGTGAATGAAGAATTTAATTCAGTAAACATATCACCTATCAAAGACAGTCTGTTTTCACTTGGCTGTATCACTTCCCTTAGGAAGGCTGTGCATGTGTGTGTATCCATGCATTTCTCTCAGCTTACCTTTCCTTCACAGAGTGGGAGGGAGGTGTGAAGGATGAGACAGTGATCTATCATCTTAAACCATTGTAGAGGTGCCACTTTCATTCTTCCATGCTGCTTTAAAAATGAACCTCAAGTATTTTCATATTTCTTCTGGTATGAAGAGAGCTGAAAAGTATAAACTCATATTTGGAGAGCCACCACATTGAGAACTACAGGCTGGAGAGGACAAGATGTGTGAGGAGAGCTGTGGGCAGTAGGCAGGGAGCACCAGCTGACTAGATGTTGCTGCATTTCTTGCACTGGGTAATACAAAGATCCCACTCAGTTCCTGGCCATACACTTACTTCGTTGAGAAACCAAATCTCAAGAGTTCCCCACCAGTTTACTCATAATTTTGAAGACTGCATTGGTCTCAGGGGGCACTCTGCTGATAGACCATTAGTAATACTTATTTTTGGATTTTCATAACCATAGTTAGAATAGAAGCTATTTTGTGACTTTAGCAATAAAGAGATGTAATTTTCTCATGCAACTGAGGAATGGGGAGAAAGTAACACAGACACGCTGCATAATGCCCCTACCCACTGAACACTGGAGTGAAAATGGTCATCTCCTTGAGAGTAAGAGGAAAAATGCATATGAGATTAAAGGAAACTTGGCCATGTGTATAACATTATGGATGAGTGGATTTAGAACAGATAGGTATCAATTGCTCCCTAAAAAGCTGCATATAAAATATCTAATGTCCTGTAAAATGTATGTTTTGCCAACTAACAAAAAAATGGGGAAAAGGATTCATATATTTTAAATATTTTAAATATTTTAAATATTTTAAATATTTTAAATATTTTAAATATTTTAAATATTTTAAATATTTTAAATATTTTAAATATTTTAAATATTTTAAATATTTTAAATATTTTAAATATTTTAAATATTTTAAATATTTTAAATATTTTAAGTATTTTAAATATTTAAAATATTTGTATCTGGAGTATAATTTGCATACCCCTAAGAGAGCCTTCCTTATGACCACAACTGATCTTTAGTCTCTGTACACTGGATTCAGAGCAAATATGAAAGAACAACCCATATCATTCAGTGGCAGACAAGGGAGTCTTTTAAACTATGTGGGTGATGTGTGTACTTGAAGGCTTCCATTGCTCTCTTGTGGCAAAGGTTCCTGGGCATCAAACCTTTCCCAAGTGGTCAAAAGCAGAGTTTTTTTAATCTCCTCTAAGTTCTAAGCTGTTTTCTTTCATCTTTCTCAGTCTACCCATGCCTGTTCCTGCCTTGGGTTCATGTGAGTGCAAAGAGTCCTGTGGTATTGCTGCCTAGTGCCCAGAAAAAGCTGTGCTGTGCAATCGCAGCTCTGTCTAATGTGCTGCAGCTAATTAGTGTCAGAAGGAACAAAACCAGAAAGAAAAATAATGACATCTTTAAAATACTCTTAATATTCTTTTTTTTTTTTTTTTTTT
>VZRL01000332.1:359553-373310 GCA_013397895.1 Origma solitaria | reverse complement strand
TTTTTTTTTTTTTTTGGTAGGATCAAAAAATTTTTCACTCCGCTGGACTGGTGTCAGGAAAACAGAGTCCAAATCACACACGCATACTTCAGATGTGGGGTGATGAGTATTTATTCCCCATGCACAAAATTCCACCCCACCCCAACCTCTTAGCTGGCAACATTGAGGCAGAGCTAAAAAAAACCCTTTTGAGACTCACTTGGAACTTGCTGCTGCCTCTCTGTAGCCCAGTTTCTCAATGTTTGAGCTTAAACTCATAGACACATGCCAATACAAAAACCCATACTGAGTTCAGTGGGATCACTTGTAACACTTTTCTTCTTGGTGTGATTTCATGGTTTTGGCAAGTCTTTATGCCTCTCCATTAAGAAGCATTTCAATTCCTTGGGCTCTGGGTAGTTCATCTGTTTAAACTCCTCCCATTTGTTACCATAAGGCCAAATTTTCAAAGCTGCTGAAGTGCTAAAGTTGGGAGAGGGGCACCAAAGGGGTAAGGGCATGGCAAAAATATTTCTATAAGAGCACTAACTGCAGGTGCACAGGATTCAAGATTTCTGTATGTTGTGCCTGTGACCAAGGATAACATGACCAAGGATCATACGCTCAATAAATATTTCTGAACCAAGTAGAGGGGATAGGAGATATCTACCAAAAGGTCTCATACAGGAAGTATGGTCTCATGGACAGGAACTGTCTTTTTGTTGTTTGTACGCTACACATATTATTGGGTTTCTCAAGGGAACTCAATGAAAAATACACAAAAGAAGCAAAAAATAAAATAAAATAAGCAGTTGAAGAATTTAGACAATCCAAAGTTCATTTAAGTAGTTAAACTGTAGCCCACTTTTTGTTCCTTTTTAAATTCTGCCCTTGCAAGGAATGTTCAGTATCACCTAATGTTCAAGATGTGCAAGTGTAATGCAAATTTTACCTAAAGACAACCTGAATGGAGAAGACTACATTTTCAACTCTGTCAGATTGTTAGTACTGAGTAAAAATGCAAGTGTGATCAGCATGTTCCTTAGAAAGCAAAAAGAAGTGTGAAGTCCTGTTATTCTTTTTGGTGGCTTCTGACTAAGGAGATTAATGCAAGGAAGGCATGGTGAACTACGCCAGTCCAACAATTGGTCTTTTTCCTGCGGATGCTGCTCGCCTGGCTTTTCTATTTGACTCCACAGTGCAAAGCTTTCTAGGTGACCAGCATCTTTGTTCAATGCAGGATAAAGCTGTTGACAGTCTTACAGGAGACAAAATTCATTAAATGGATGCAAGTTCAGAAATATTTTTTTCCTAATGCTTTGCTGCAGCATCTTAACAACCACATCCAGTGTTCCTAATCAGTTACTTCTTGTTAAAATGTCACATAACTGATTAGGAATCCTGAAAATACAAGGAAATAAGCCATTTTTGAGTCATTATTACTCTTAATGCAGCTCTCACTTTTGGCTTATACTTTAGAATATTGCTACCATGGCTGGCGAAGTGTGCACAAGGGATCAGATCAAAGTTTTCTTTTTAGTTAACCCAAATAATTTTCTGACACTGTAAGTCTCTGACTACTCTTCAGTCTCCTGATCTGTCCTTCTCCAGTACCACAGCATCCTCTCCCCTCTCCTGAGGATTAAACTACTCTAGTTCTCTACTTCTTCGGAAGACAGTTCTAAAAGCAGTATTTCTGCTGTAATTTTATTGGGGCTTGGATGGTTTTCAGTCTAGACAGACAATTTAATCAGGATGGAAGTGTGCCAGATACTCCTTAGCAGCCAAGACTGATATGAGACCTCTAAGGAAGAACCAAAAATGGAGTACACTAAATTAATTTTTTCCTTATTTCAGGATGTAATTTTTCTCTAACTCATATAGCAGATAGAGCTTCTTTCTTCCTTTTCTCAGGCAGACTGATCCATTCAAGTGTTTGGGTCCTTATGGTAGTAACAAAAAGCAATGTTGCAGAGATGTCCCAAGGGACACATAAGGGAGATGCCAGTGTACATAATCCCACCAAAAAAAATGGAAATCATGCATCAGAAAAGGTATTGACTTGCCCTGAACAGTTTGCACTTGTTGCATTAAGAGTAGAAATTTGACAGAAAATTAACCCTTTGTGTTCCAGCTGGTCCTCAGAGATCAGGGAGGCTGGGTGTGGCTGGGCTTAATTTCTGATTACAACCAGTTCAGCATTCTAAGTTTGGTCACGTTCAGTAAGAACTTTCATGAGCACAGGTTCACAAGCAATGCAATTTTGACAGTATGAATCTGATCGTGTTCAAGAAGAATTTGTGTGAACATGGTTTCATGAATACCACTCTGATACTTATACCTCTGGCCAAGTTCAGTAAGAACTAACATGATCCAGAGTTACAAATAGTGTGGTTTATTGAAGAAACAGGAAAACAGGTTCCAGATTCACAGCAGCAAATGCACTAAATTCAGAGAGTCAATATGTGTGACCAAAGGTATGGTAACAGAGATCTATTATAAATATATTCCTGGGTCTGCTCCAATACAGTTGCTCACCTAAAGGCATCCCTTTGGGAAGGAGAAGAGACAAACTCCATTGACTGGTCCCAAACAAGCAGAGGTGTTTTCCCCCATCTCTTGTCTTTTTTGCTTTCTTTTTCTGCTCCAAACCCCTCTTCTTTTATACAATAATTTTTAGCCCATCCCAGAAGGAGGGAACAATTGCATGTTACAGGTCAGGTTTTGGTGACTGTGACAACACATAAGGGCATGTTCTCTTTTCATTTGCATTCTTAGGGGGGTGAAAGTTAATAAGCAAACAGGGCTCAATGATGGTCTTGGCTATCTTTACTCAGAATTCATACAAAGAGTAAAATAAACCCTTTGGTCTTCCCCCACCTATGAAAGAAGCAGTAAAGGCTGTCTGACATTCATCACAGAGTTTTTTCATACATACTTATCTCCTTGAAGGTCTGGATGTGTAGCAAGTCTTGTTTTGCACAGTGAAAGAGCGAGTGAGGCTGTGGCTGATGTGGAGGCATGGGTGCTCTTCTGTGCTTCACTGGAACAACTTTGGGTAGTGAGGCCTCCACTTTGCTCTAAACATCACTCACTTGTTAGGCCTTACTAGAGCCAGGTGCAAGATAAGCAAGAGGCTCAGCTCATGTTTTTCCCAACCAGCCGCATCAATTCAACAGCTTAAGGCAACTCTCTAGCAAGTCTGACAATTTATGATATCACAGATAGGATAAAAACAAGGTGTAATATTTGCCTGGAGCTACTCTTGTAAAGGCTAGACAACTTTTAAACGATATTATATTTTAGTAATAGTTTTTTATTCAGTTATATAACATATTATAGCATTATATCTTTAATAAAAAGAAGTATCCAAGAATGAGTTACAGGGACTATGGAATTAGAAAAGGGCAAGACTGCAGACATAACTCTAGAATGAAAAACACGGCAGAATCATAGGGAACTGAAAGGACTAGGAGGAAGGTAAGCCAAGTCAGAGGACAAACAGATGAGGTTGCAGAAATGGCAGTAAAAGAAATAGGGCCAAGAAAAAGGAAAAACTCCTAACATCTGGAGTATGCCATATGTTATTTGTACCCTGTAGAATAAATGAACAATCTATGTTTTGACTTTTTAAATATCTCCTCTCTTCATTACTGTTCAAATGATACTGCAAGAAATGCCGTATTTCGGGATTTATCAGAGAAAACTCTGAGAAAAATGGTCACCATAAATAGAACTACTCTAGAAGATTAGAAATTCCATTTAACTGTTGGAAGCCCTTTGGCACCTACATAACTGTATCCCCTTGGATTTTAATAGAAGCGCATTGTCTTGTAAAGAAATATTATTTATTCCTTAATGCACACACACTGCTGATGTACTGAGAATATTTTCTTACTATTTTTGAGTTGAATTCCCCCAAAAATATCCTACACTTCATGAGAGGATTGAGAGTGAGATTTTAATGCAGGAAACAGAATGACTATTTTAGACACATTAAAAATGGAGAAGCAATTGTTGAATAGTCTGCATAAATGACACGTAATAAACCTAATTATCATAAAAGTTAGTCCTTAGGTTAGAGGATTGCTTTTTTTTTTTACTTCAAGGGACTTTACAAATAGAATGGGACAAAAAGAAGGCAATGGGACATGCAGAATTTCCTTAAAGTCAAAGGCCATGGTCCCATAAGATGTTCTGATGGCACAGAGACAGTGCAACTGCAGGCAGAAAGCTGGGATGCTGCTCAGAAATTCAGTGTGCAGTCGTCAGTGACTTCATCCCACTGTTCATGATCATGGAAATGCCTTGAAAAATATATGGAATTCAACACCTGTGACTTTTTAGGTCTTCTTTTTTTTTTTTAATGAAACATGCCTGTTCACCTTTTGGAAGCTAGAAAATGCTTCTTAAAGTTCAACACACCAAAACATCTATTAAAAGTGAATATGGCAAAATGGAACTAAAAGGAAGGGTTTATCAAATTGAGTCAAACTGATGACTTGAAGTTTTAGTTGGAAGACAGGGTGGAAATTCTATATTTACGTTGCAACAGTTAAACTTCTTTGCAATAAAATATTTCTGTTCAGAAATGCCAAAAGCTCTGAAATATAAAATTTTGTTTCAAAATAACATCTTCTCCTTTTAAAAATTGCTAAAACAAGGAAAAGACTAAGCAAAAGACATAACTCTAAAAGAAATGAGGGAGGGGGAAGCATGCTTCACATTTTCTTTGGCCAAAATTGGTTTTGCCTTTTCAGAAAGGAATTATTGCCTTTGTCCAGTTTTAGCCTTCAGCCCCAAGTGTCTGTTTAGTTCCGAGCTTTCTTTTTATTTACATACAGGTTTCAGGCTCTAAAATCTATTTTCTCAGTGTAAAAGTCACTTCCCAATATTTTTCAATACTTACAGGGCTGGAGCATATGCCTTAGAAGAAGATTCCGTTTCGGTTAGCCTGGATAAGAGAAGGTTAAGAGGAAATTAATGACCATCTTCAGCTAACTAAAGAACAGTTCTAGAGGAAACAACCACAGACTCTTCTCAGATGGGCACAGCAAAAAGAGGCTGCAAGCCACATCACAGGACATTCCAGCTGCAGATAAACATAATATTTTTCACAAGAGTGTGGTCAAGCACTGGCATATGAAATTAGAGAGCCTGAAAAATCTCCACTCTTGGAGACTTTCAAAACCTCATTGGACAAGGCTGAGCACCCTGATCAAACTACAGAATTAGCCTTGCTTCATGCAGGGGATAGCAATATATGGGTCACTCCAATTTAATTTACTCTGTATTTCTGAATGTGAATGTTTTGCATAGCAGTGCTCTGGTTTAGATCAAAACAATACACAGAATGATTAAGTAACAACTCCATGACTACCAAAAAGCACTGGTCTGGCAGCTAATGAACACTTTCCATAGAAATCCAAGTGGCATTTCATGCTCTACACTTTCAGGCTGAGCTTGGCCAATGTCTAGGAGGAAATTTGCATCCTGAGCTTGGTTTGCATGACGCCAGCTAACTTTCCAACCAAAACTCAGGCAGCACGCTCAGGATATTTTACATTAAGCATTGTTGACATGCTTTGGCTTTCTTGGACCTACACAGTCCTTATGTGTTGAAGTATCTTCACAGATCCTTACAGTGCACAGTAAAGCATGCAACCCTCAAACTCATTCTATAAAAACTTATCTCTGGCAAGCTGCAACACAGCCCTCACATTGTGTCTGACAGCTTGACTCGAGAAAAAACCTACGAAAAAACAGCAGTTATGTCTTAGGGTCATAGGAACATCACATGGAACCCAAACAAAACCCAGAGGCACAACTTATTCAGTACGAACACAGACCATCAGTTAAAGCAGTGAGTGTGAGCCAGAGTGTGCCACCCCAGAGTGGGGAACTGAAACAATCCCTGGGATTGTTTGATTGAGCACCATAGACACATATACTAGACAGGGCAGTCTTTCAGGGAGTCAGGTTTTGATTAGTTTTAAATGAGGCTGAGGTTTTTACTCTGTATGGCAATAATGTCACTCTGAAGTAGCTTTTAAAACCAGGAAAACTTTTTTTCCTATTTGATTTTTTTTAAAGTCTAATTTGTATGTAATTTTTTTCCATTAAGAATAATTAAGAATGCCAAATCAAGTACCCTAAAGTTAGGAAATACCATGTCTAGCATTGACAGTTCAGACTGAATTCACATATGTTCAATGTATTATTCATAGTTTTGTGATTGACTGGTGCGTTTTTTTCTCCTCCCATGGGACTATACAGCTTCCCATTGACTAAAAAAAGGGATGGAAAACACATGATATCCGACCTCAGGCAAGGGTTTTGGTTTTCTGGGTTTCCAAGAGTACAGCTGCCAAGAACAGGTCTTTTCTGTGGCAGACCTCAGAGCCAAGGGTGCCCAAGCTTCACAGCACCCTGCTACACAAGCCATCAGGGAGAACAGGACCAGATGAGGCTTCCTGTGGGTGCCTAGTGTGCTGCATTGAAAGCTCACTGAAAGAGAGACATTTTCCTTTGTGACAGTCATTTCCCTGAGCTGATTTGGTACTTTGGAATATTTCCACCTACCTCTGAGACAGAATGACAGAAAACAGTCCAAGTCTGTAACAAAATTATTTAGAGTAGGACATATATGAACAAGAACTCAAGTCTACACTAATGTCCCTGTAGTTTCTGACAGCACAGGACAGTGAGCAACACAGACTGCAGTGCTACAGGCTAAATGTGTAAATGAGCCTGCATGCCTGGATTCTGTAATTGTATTGCTAATACATGAACCACATGGTTTAAAGTTAACTTGGTGCCATTTCTATGAACAGCAACTTCTTGATCAAAATGCTGTATTAGGAAAATGTGGCAGGTTGGCCCCAAGCTGCCTCCGCCCCCCAGGCCGGGGATACCTCCTCGGAAGGAGGAGAATTGCCTGGGCGGGCCCCTGGGGGTATGAGCTTCTGGGTCCGCCCCTGAACTGTAGGCAAAGGCGTGCCCAGGGCTCCGACTCCGCCCTCTCTTCCAGCAAGTTCTGTTCGGTTATGTATATCATTGGTTACTTTGAATTGTACCCCACCCCTGTTTCTAACTATTGGTTCTGCTTATCCCCACCCCTTCCCTCTTTCCCTATTGGTTAACCTATCCCCTTATAAGCCAGCATGAGACGATCTGTAACGGCTGTTCCTCTCCTCCCTCTCCCCCTCCCGAACACCTCGACCCTAAACCCCTTACCCTTAATAAAGGGGAACTCCCTCCCGCTAGGCTTTTGCCTCGTCTGCCTCTAAGTTTTACGCCTACTACAGGAAAACTGTCTCGCCTATAAAAAAAGCTGTGAAAACTCTCCAAAGACACATATTACAGGAGATATTAAATGTACACTTAATACAATTTCATACAACCAGTGATATGAGCTAATAGGACTATAATTTGGTGTTTGCTTTCCATTAATTCAAGGAGCTTTTTCTCAGCTGGGTAGCAAGTCTTTGCATATTTATTTTTCTCAGTGTTTAGGGCTGATAGAAATTTGGACATGAACAGTCTGCCAAAGCGTTTTTCACCTCCCAAGGCACTCATGAGCTCTATCAGTCATAATGACAACTTAGCTTTGATGACTAAACACTACTTATGTCAAAGGTTTAATGAGAACAGACTTAACCACCATACAGGGAATTAAGTTTAGTATTTTTATCAGGATGTTTCTACCTTTGAATGATATGGTTATGCACAAGAATGTGAACTATAATGAAAAATAATGAAAATTTGAGAAAGACTTTGAAAAACACATTACTCCCTAACAGTGAATTTCGATTTAGGATTCTATCTCAGCTCAAAAAGCTGATCATGCCAATAGGAAATAAAAATAAGGTGAACTTTGAAGGTCAGAGGAGCATGGTTTACTCATATAACTGAACTATTCCCTTATGAAAGAAATCCTCCCTGAAGCACTGCATCAGAAAAACTGTAACTGTTCAAAGTCTTGCTGAAATCACTGACCACTCTGAGAGAAGGCCATTGAGCATTAGCCCAGGTCCACCAGCCATGTCCCAGGTGAACAAGTTCTCACAGCACAATGTTTTTTTACAACCTACACCTTCCTTCAGCAACCCCCTTCAAGCTTCTCTCCTAAGTGAGCTCTGTGCTTGGTCTCTCTCTCAACCCCAAATCTATGTGTTTGTGGGGACTTAGCCCCAACTACCCCAGACTCTGTGCTGGATGAGACTATGAATTCCTAGCTATGACTCAGATAAACATGTCCTCATGTAAAGTGAAGCACAGCACAAGACTTCAGGAGAGAATTCTTTTGACACTCTACTGTTCCCTTTGGCAGCCTTTTCCAGGCCTAACTGGACTAAACTGGAGGTTATACTCTTCATGTCTCTTCCATCTCTTATCTCAAACCTAGGTGACAGGTGAGGGTTAGCTCAACATTCTCAAGCTATAGCCCAGGTGAACATGTCCTCAGGGAACAATTCTTTTTGCCCCCTGTCCCTTCCTTTGGCAATCCCTTTTCAATCCCTGACCAAATGAAGCGCTAGGCTTTTTCTCTTTTCCCAAAGCTGAACATTACAAGATCCCTAACTATAGGTTCAGGCTGAGACTTAGCCCAAAGCCCCTAACCATCAACTAGATGAGAAACTTCCCTGAGAATAATTCTTTCCCGTCCCAGTCCAAATGGGGATTCAAACTTGTTTCCTGTTTCCTGTCCCTAAGCCTAACTGTAGCCGCAGATCCAACACCCAGTATCTGCAGAGACCAGCCCAAGACCCCAGGCCATTGCCATGATGAACAAGTTATCATAAGAGAATTCCTACAGCAAATCTTTTTATCAAAATGGACCTCTAGGCTCTGCCTTATTAAAAGTCTAATTTAATCTGAATGCAAAGCATGGGTTGAGCCTTAGTTCCAGATCCTGAACTAGCATCCAGATTAAAAACATTTCAGGGAAGAGGTATTTTTGCAACCTACCCCTTACTCTGGCTGCTCCTTTTCTGCCCCACACCAACTGTAGCTATAGGTTTTATCTCTCTCCCAGCCAGGTATGTAATATTAACATTAACCCTAATCCCAGATATCAGCTGAGCCTTCCCCAACATGCCAGGCCATGGCCTGGATGAAAAATGTCTCAGGGAAGAATTTTTTTCATGTCCTACCCCTTTTTGCCAGCTCTTGGTAGCTCCACACCAAGTGCATCTCTAGGCATGATGACCTTCATTCTCCTAATCCAATTCTTAACTCTAATTGATTCCTCAGCCTGGAGTAGGCTCAAGGCATCCAGCCATCAGCTATACGAGCAACTTCTCAATGAAAACTCTGTCTGCAGACTACTCACCTTTCTCCAGCTACTTGTTAACATTTGCCAAGGATGGCAATTCTTGGATCAGAAAAATTTTTGTTGTTGTTGCTTCCTCCTTTCACAAAAATAATGAGTATATAATTTAGTATTTAAAATGAATTATGTACTGAGTTCACCTTAAAGCAACTCAGAGTCACGATCCATACAAGACAGCAAAATTGCTTATTGTTCATGATTTTTTTCAATTTCCTGTCACAACAACCTTGGATGTGTTTTGTTGGGATTCTGCTTATTTAACTGATCAGAGGCTTCATCTGCTTCTGCTGTGTCCATTTGACTTCTAGTCTAAAGAATGTCTACAGCTGCAATTCACATGGCTTCAATATTGTTCAAGATAATCACAAAAACCACTTGCAACCGGTATTTTGAGACTGTAAAGCAATAGTTAGGTTTCCTTCATGGCATGACAAATGGCAGGTACAGAGTTTTAAATATGGTGGAAAGGTATTATGTAAGGTATATCTACTATCTGTTGTGGTAAAACAAGGTCAACAAAGATTATATTTTAAAATATAAAATTAAGCTTTGTCTCCATTCTTTTAGGTTTTGCTATTATTTTTTCTTTTGTAATGTGTCAATTCAATCTTATTTGGGAGAATGGCATGAGAAGGATGATGCTTTATATGAGCACTGCTGGAAGAGTCCTTGGGGTAACTTTGGTCAGGTCTAGTAAGACAGTTGAAGATTAATACTAGACTAATATGTGTTGGAATTAGTCTCAAAGAAAATATTTGCTTTATTTGATTAGTACTGTCAGCATAGTATATTTTTTCCGAACAGTTTTAATGAGTCACACAATCTTTCTTCAAAATATTTCATATTATATTTCACATAATATAAACTGTATTCCCATTTATGGCTTTATCTCACTCGTTCAGAATAAAAATATGTTTATTCCATTCAGATTAATTTACTTTACCAGCCGAATCAAACCGAAACTGGCTATTTTCAAGTGTAGATCTTCTCCCTTTGTTCTTTTTTAGGACAAAAATGTGTTTCCTACGAGAGCTCGGCTCTTCACCATGCAGCCACTTGGTGGTGCACCGGGGCTGCAGTGAAAATCATTGTGTCAACCGCTTGGATTGTGGAATTCAGCCCCAACAGGTTCTTGTGGTGCTTTCTTTAAAATGAACAATATTTACTGTTCTGTGGCCTCGGTCTAAAAAAAAATACATATACAAAACACAAAACTTCCACTGTAGCAGAATGATGCTTTCAAACTTGTTAGGCATATTTTTTCAGTTAATGTACTTAAAACTATAACCACATGATGACTGTTCTGTCACCTCTATCTATACAGTGCAACATCTCCAACAAACTTCTTAAAATACTACAGAATATTTTATTTGGGATGTTAGGGTGGCTGAAATGTGCAACAATCACTTGCAACAATGACAGTTAATATTTTCTGATAAATGTAAATAGTTTATGCTAAAGCATCCCTGACTAACTGATCTCCTTCCATGACAAGGTGACCCACTTGGTGGATGAGGGAAAGAAAGGCTGTGGATGTTGTCTACCTGGGCTTTAGTAAAGCCTTTGACACTGTCTCCCACAGCATTCTCCTGGAGAAGCTGGCTGCTCATGACTTGGGTGAGTGCACTGTTTGCTGGATGAAATACTGGCTGGATGTCAGGCCAGAGAGTGGGGACGAATGGAACTAATCCAGCTGGCAGCTGTCACTAGTGGTGTTACTCACGGATCAGTACTGGGCCCAGTTCTGTTTAACATCTTTATCAATGATCTCAACAAGGGGATCAAGTTGACCCTCAGCAAGTTTGCAGTGACACCAAGTTGTGTGGGAGCATTGATTTGCTGGAGGGTAAGAAGGTTCTGCGGAGAGATCTGGACAGGCTGGATCGATGGGCTGAGATCAAGTGTAAGAGGTTCAACAAGGCAGAGTGCTGGGTCCTGTAATTGTGTCACAACAACCTCATGCAGTGACACAGGCTTAGGGAAGAAAGTCTGGAAAGCTGCCCAGCGGAAAAGGATCTGGGAGTGCTGGTTTACAGCAGCTGAACATGAGCCAGTGTGTGCCCAGGTGGCCTGGAAGGCCAATGGCATCCTGGCCTGGATCAGCAATAGTGTGGCCAGCAGGACAAGGGCAGGGATTGTCCCCTGTACTCAGCACTGGTGAGGCCACACCTCGAGTGCTGTGCCCAGTTCTGGGTCCTGCAGTTCAGGAAGGACATTGAGGTGCTGGAGCGTGTCCAGAGAAGGGCAATGGAGCTGGGGAAGGGTCTGGAGCACAAGTCCTGTGAGAAGTGGCTGAGGGAGCTGGGGGTGTTTAGCCTGGAGAAGAGAAGGCTCAGAGGAGATTTTATTGCTCTCTACAACTTCCTGAAAGGAGGTTGTAGCCAGGTGGGGATTGGACTCTTCTCCCAGGCAACAAGCAACGAGGTAAGAGGAAATGGTCTCAGGTAGCACCAGGACAGGCTTAGGCTGGATATTAGGAGGAATTTCCTCACAGAAAGTGTGATCAGGAATTGGAATGGGCTGCCCAGAGAAGTGGCGGAATCCCTTAAAGCATTCAAAAGGTGTGTGGATGTGGCACTTGGGGATATGATTTAGTGGTGACCATGGTGGTGCTGGATTAATGGTTGGACTCGGTCTTAGAGGTCTTTTCCAACCTTTAAGTTTCTCTGATTTTATAAAAGGCTGATAAAAAAAAAGAAAGCATTATAACTTCCAATTTAAGAAAAAAATCTTCTGGAAGTATAAATGTCTACCAGTAAAATGCTGTGCCTGAAATTTTTGCTACCTCTACTTCCAGCAGCATCCTTTGTTCCAAAGGAAGTTAATTAGAAAAGCGTGACTTCACGCCACTTGTCTGGTAGTATCATTAAAAAAATTAGGATTTAGAGGCAATTTAACAGTACTTTTCTAAGGAAATTCAAAAGCATTAAAAACATAAATACTTTTATGTAAGAGATAGTATACTGACTTTACAAAATAAAGTGAAGTTATGAGTATAGAAAGCAGTGTGCTGCTTTAAAAATCTATTTTTATTTTACTACATTTAAAATTTTAAGTATCCTGTGCAGATTTCAATGCTTTAAACCAAGATATTTTGCTAGCAGATTGTAAGCGAGAAACATTTTATATATATTAAATTGCATAGGGGAACAATGGGACACAATATTAATTCCCAGCAATGTACCACTGCAGCTATACTTTAGTCACTAAAGCCATTCAACATGCCAGCTCTGAGGGTCTGATTCCTCAAATCCTGCAGGAACTCTGGATGCTGTGAGAACATATTTCTGAAAAATCAAGACAGGCATTTGGGGTCAAACTTTTTAGGGCTTGTATAGAAACACAGTTCTGGCATTTTTAAGAATAAAACAACTCCCACTGTGATACAGCTGTATTTTTCATAAAGCTGTTTAATTCAATGTATCAGGCCAATTTGTGGGAGTTAAAATCTTACAAAATATGGGTCATAAAAAATATCTATGCTGTATTATCTTGTTTAGTATACTGAGAGATAACTAAAAGCACATGGATATTTTTGGCAGCATTTTCAAATTCTATTTCTGCGAAGAGATGGCCTCTGAGGGGCCTCGATTCCAGCCTCTGAAGCCTGACCTGGGGGAGCATCTACCTGCAAGTCCTAGAGCCTCCTGGCACGGCCCCTGGGCCGCTCCTGGCGTGGCACGGGCGACAGGCACACACACCGGCAGTGAGCGTACCCGCTCCGGAGCGGTGCCGCTCGTCAGCGACGATTCCTGCGAGATGCACCCACATCCCCTGGGTCTGGGGAGGCCATGCTGGGGCAGCGACACGAGCACCCGGGCCATCCCTCACAATGCGCTCAGGTGGCCAAGAAGGTCAATGGCATCCCGGCCTGAATAGGGAATAGTGTGGCCAGTAGGACCAGGGCAGTGATTGTCACTCTGCTCGGCACTGGTGACGCCACACCCCAAATCTTGTGCCCAGTTCTGGGCCTCTCACTAGAAGAAAGGCATTAAGGTGCTGGAGTGTATCCAGAGAAGGGCAACGGAACTGGTGAAAGGCCTGGAGCACACGAGTAGCTAAGGGAGGTGGGGGTGTTTATCTTGGAAAAACTGGAGACTCCGGGGTGACTTCATCGCTCTCTACAATTACCTGAAAGGAGATTGTAGCCAGGTGGGGGGCGGTCTCTTCTCCTAGGCAACCAGTGACAGGACGAGAGGACATCGCCTCAAGCTGTGCTGGGAGAGCTTCACTTTGGACATTAGGAGGAATTTCTTCACAGAAAGGGTGATCAGACATTGGAATGGGCTGCCCACCTCGGAGGTGTTTAAGGGAAAAACTGGACGTGGCACTTAGTGCCAGGGTCTAGTTGACACGGTGGTGTTCGGTCATAGGTTGGACTTGATGATCTCAGAGGTCGTTTCCAACCCCTCGGCATCAGCAGCCTCCGCCGCTCCCGCCCCGT
>VZRL01000332.1:311787-358763 GCA_013397895.1 Origma solitaria | reverse complement strand
CAGCGGCGGGGCGGGGCGGGCAGTGGCACCCGACCGGGTCCCAGTGGGACGGCGACGGGGTCGCGTCTGGCGAGCGGCCCCGAGCACGGGTGCCGCTCCGCAGGCCCTGTCGCCGGTGGGAAGGGTCTGGGTGCCATAGAGCTCCCCCCGAGCCGCCGTCCTATATTTGCCTGTGGAAGGAAGGGATGGGGGGCCCTGTCGTGTAGACTGATTTATTTGGTTGCTTTGTAAACCTGGAGGAGCAGCGCTGCCACAAGTAAATTACATGTTAATAGCCCTGGGTGATGAGGAAAAGGCTCGCTTTTTGGAAGCATTTTATTGTAAACAAAAATTATATGAAAGCAGCCATTGCTATTATTATTCCCTGAATGCTTGCAGCGTTAGCAACCAGGAGTGGAGAGCTTAGCGTGGCTTAGAATTACAAGCCAGGAGTTGTAGTCTAGGCAGGTAAAGACTATAGGAAACAGCATTCTAAGCCTTATAAATGCTGTGATGATTCAAACTTGAGTAAGCTTTTTGCTTTGTATTTTCAATAGAACACGTTAGTGTCAATGTTGCTGTGAGCTTGCCTCAATAGGAATACGTCTGATTTACTTGTTACAGTAAGGATCATCTCCTCTAATAAGGAAATCTGTGTCTTAGCAACCCCTTAAAAAGAGCTCATTCCTGCAATTTATTTTTTTTTAAATGCTCGGTATGTGTTGTGGGTACCTTCCATCTCTGACAGTATGCATCCACTTACGAGAAAGTTAGTAGAATGCAGAGATTGTCAACTGTCCTTTTAAAGCTTCCAGTTGTCACAGTTTTAGGGCTTGAAGGGATTGCTTCTATAGCTTTTATATTGTTAGGATGTTTGTAATCCTATTTATGTCCAAATGGATTATAGGAATGAAAGTGTAGCAGATGTCCCCTGCCTGTTACAACTGTGTCGTGTAATTATATCTTGCTCTATAAAATCTGAATTGTTTCCCTAATGATGAGAGAAAGGAGAGACAGTGGGTTTGTATCTTCATTTGAGTCTGTGGCAGTATTAAGATTTGAGAAGTTTGGGGATTTTTTAAAATAAGAATTAAGGTTAGAATATCTTAAACAGAAGAAAAAAATTCATACACCACCAACCCGTCTTTGAACATTGAACTACTGAAGTTATTTCTGGAAGTTGCAAGAGACTGAATGCTGAGCACCAAGAAGAGGAAACATGATTCAGAATCTTTCCAATATAGCTAGGTTCTCCATTTTGGAGAAGGCATGCTAAGGGTGTAATATTTTTGCCATCTTGAGAAGCAGATATTTCAGTGCTTAATAAATGTGTTATGCCTTCTTGACGACAAAGATTAATCCTAGAAAGTATTTAGATTTTACCTGATTTATTTATTTTAAACTCCAGTATGCAAACAAAGCATCAGCTCTTGCAAGTCATTGCTTAAGACATTAAAAAATGCCTCCACAGAAGACAGTGTGACTAGGTAGATATTCACTGTCAACTTGACAATGCTTTGTAGTATAGGGCTTCATAAAAGCAAACTTTAGCAATTTTATATAAAACTTAACTAACTGACATTTTTGGTGAATTTAAATAATTGTCCTCTGTTGAGCTTGGTTTACAAAGGCATAGAATGAAGTTAAGGCAATGTAAGAACAAATCTTTTCGTAATCAAAAGAGTAAGGAAGTTTTTAAGCTGTCATTCTGTATTGTTAAAGTTATTTTTATAGTGCTTTGTATTCATTATTTCCATGGTGAGATGAAAAAAAATCCTACCTTTCTCCAAAAGGAGATTAACAAACTGAATCATTAACTGTAGTGCAAATAAGTTTATACCAGAGACAGAGTTTAATAGGCCTGCCTCGTGCTCATTTTCGAAGGTAGTTTAGAGAGACCAGTGTTAGCATGTCCCAGTGTTTTCTGATTTTCACGTGAAAAGTTCTCAAAAATGACATTGTAAATTTCAAGATGAAACAAAAATTCTTACTGATTGCTGCCTGGTCATTTTCATCTTGTGGTTTTGTGTGCTGTCATGCTAATGCTGAGGTCTGGGAGGGGAAAAGAGTAAGCCTATTACCAGTAGATTTACTACAGGGCTTGCTATGCCAGGGTCTAGATTTCCAATGTGGACATTTCAGAAAGCTTAAAGCTACTGGTCTGTAGCATTAAGAACACACTACAGATACCTAATTAAAAGCTATAGGGTTACTTTAATGCAGAATTACTGGGCTCACTGTATTGCAGGTGATGTATAACACTCATCAGTCAGGATCAGATATGTTCTTCACTGCAACTTTTCTGAGGAAGAGTATTCATTGCTTTTTCTTTCTTGCATGTAGCTGTATTCAGTACCTGTATAAGTAAGGTACAACTTATCTCATGCTTTTAGTAAGATTGGTTTCTTTGAGTAGCACTGGGTTGACTGGATCCAGTAAGTACTGTAAGTACTCGTAAGTACTTACGAGATTCTGTTTATTTACTTGTGGTGAACAGACTGAGAAAAAAATTGGGCTGAAACTGTTTAATATTCATTACAGAGTTTACAGAGCCAGTTCTGGCTTTCTTGGGCTGCTTGGAGCAAGGTATCATGGTGTCTTTACATCAGATTCTGTGCAGTAAACCTGAAGCTACCTTTTTCTTTTTTCATTTTTATTTTAACTCCTAGAAGAGGCAGAGCTCTTTTTCTCCTAAAACAGAGTTCTTTGCCCCGTTAAGATTTTTTTTCTGCCCAAAAACCATGACATTTAATTTTAATTCCTTCCCCTTCTGAATAATTACTGTGCCTCTCTCTCCTACTTCAGCAGAAAAAGGTGAAGCTGTTCCTACATGGATTCTGTGCAATCTGCCAAACACCACAAAAACTTGAGAGTAGCCATCTTCTGTGCTCTGCTGCTGCTTTAGAAAGCCATTCACACAATCTATTTGTAGATGTGGAAAATACCAGATTGACTGTGTACTTCCTATTGTTTGTCATACACCTGGAGAATAAATGCTACACACTCTAGTAAAAGCGTTTGCATTCATTTGAGGAAGTTTCATATTTTGTCTGCTTGTAAGAACTTTCTGGGCTATGGCACTAAGTTTAGTGCTTAGTTGCGCTTAGACTGTGTAAAGACTATACGTTCAGCTGATACTCTGTATTGGTTTGTGTATAAGTTAATGGTCACATGGGAAAAGTAGGGCTATAGAATTCTTCAGGGCTCAGAGAAAATTGCTTAGTTTCTTTCTGAAGAGAAGCTTGCAGAAAACATTGGTAGACAGATTCTTTCACTGGCTGAAGATAGTCTAAGTAGAGGTATCTTTATAATGTGTAACTGAGGACTTTGGCTAATACAGCCTTGCAAGATTAAGGTGATAACAATTTTATTAATGCTGTTTGATTTTTTCGCAATCAAGTTAGCCTTTGCACTGCCATGTTTAAAGAATATTTTTCATTTTGACAGTCTAAAAAAACCTTCTCTACATTTGGTATATCTTAACATCCTCATGAATATGTGTGGAAAAAGGTTTATGAAAGTATTGGAATTTTAAGGTCCTCAGGCAAGTAAAACATTTAGTAATCAGTACTGTTACTGAACAGCACTATTTCTGCCTTGTTGCAGCGTGTCTGGCAATTTTAAGATGAGGGTAAAAATATGGTGAATAATAAATTGCACAGTTTTGAATCAATTATTTTTGTCTGTGGGTGTTTAATATATTACACCCAAAGTTTTAAACTTTGGGCTGTGGTAGTCTTTTAAAAATTAAACACTTCTGAATACTGTAGAAAAAGTTTTTTCTTTCCCGCTTCTGTTCCTTTCTTTGGTATATCCAAAAATGGTCACATGGATTTTGGTTAAAATTCTATGATTCATCTGTGGGCAGAAAATAAATGTGGAAAGCTTCCACTGAAAGGCAGGGTGTTACAATTAAGGGATGCATTTCTCCCTGAATGTATCAAAGTGCAAGTTTTCAAACATATTTCTAAAGGTTGTTGTTTACATGATCAGATGATCAGACAGCATGTTGGACAGTCATGTGGATGAATTTTTCCAGAGGCTTCTTAATGGATATGAATTAGTTTATTGCTTCAGAGAAACAGCTGAAGGTTTTGGTTTTTTTAATTAAAGATTAAAACTCCTATTGAATAGTTGGGACGGATTAAGAAAGTAGTTTTCAATTTAAGGTATATATGTAAGAGCAAAGAAGCAAAGCAAGTTACAGAATTAAAAAAGTTAGTTGGCTGTAAACTTTTTTGATTAAAGTCCAATACTAAATGCATCAAATATGTTAGCATAAGAACTGAGTTTTGGCAGTGAGTTATTTTCAAGATTGAATATCAGTTCTTTGGTATCCCTGTGTGATTGAGTACTGTGGGCTTTGTTCAGAAGAATCTTTAGAGAGAGTTCCTAGACACAGATTTGTAACATACACTTTGTTTTCAAAGTGCTGAGGGAAATGTACTGCATCATAGATATGAGAAGTCTACTTTGAAGCTGGTTGTTGCAGGAGAAGAGGGGTTAGGTGACCTGATCTTTCAATTTCTATTAATAGTTACTTTGAAGAAGTTGGCATGCTTGCTAACTACAGTAAGCAATACTGTGTTATGCCCTGGTGAAATCATGCCAAGGGTGGTTTGTAAGCATAATACGATGTGGCAAGACTTAAATGCCTGTAACAGTTAAATTAAGGATCAGATCTAATATTTGAAGGAGTAGGCCACACAAAGTTGTGATATGGCTTTTGTTTTACTTGAAAGCAATTAAGTTTGTGTGTTGCTGAGTTAAAATAGCTTCTGGGGTTTTAATAACAAAAAATAACTGAAGGTAATAGAGTTTGAACTTTATTTTGAAAGAATTGCAGGAATTAAAGTAACTTTTAAGTAGCTATTTATGCTTATTTAGTTTTCAGTCATTGATTTATCCAAGTCATTTTGAATGTGAACATTTGTGTGGTGACATTTGTGTGGACATAATCAACACAAATTGACAATTGTTTTTCACTCAGTGAAGTTAATGTCTGACAGTAGTATAATATATGCATATTTTCATCTTTTCTGCAGTTAAGCAGAGTAACTTCAGCTTTTTGTTAAAAGTAAATGACTTTTAAATTATTACATTTTTGTATGGGGAATGTATAGGTTAAGGTGTACGCCTTTGCTGTCAAACATAACGTACAGACTCATTTAATGATTGTCCAGAGTTTTAATTTTATATGTTGAATAGTACATGCTAATTTTCTTTGCTTAATTTTGTCAGGGGGAAATGTAATATTGTAACTCATGTAATGCCTGTAATCAGATCTGTCTGAAAAGAACAATGGGGTGTTGTGCTTAGTCATGCTTCATGTTTGATTTCTAATTGCTGTTCTACTATGAAGCTTGACTTTTGAAGGAAGTGAGCTGCGAGGGGTATACATAGATAGAAGTCACAGATGTCTGGTCAAGGTAGAAACACTTTTAAAAATTAGTCCTGTTGTTATTCAATAATCATACAAAAATTTTTCAGTCAACAAGTAATTGCATTTCAGTAATAGTGTAATTTGATCTTTGCTTCATCAGCTTTCTCCAATTTTTTTATTATTTATGCTTATTGTTTACACAGCCTAATGGACGGTCTTTCCTTGATGTATCTGAAGATGAAGTAATACAAACTGTCCGTAAAGACAATATAAAGCTGCCTGTGGACACAGAAAAGAAGAATGAAAAGGTCAGCTATGGATACAAAGCAACAGTGTTGACATTTGGTGTATGTTATTTCAATATCTAGTAACTGTATTTGTGATTTGAAGTCATGTTACTTATGTGAGTGAAGAGGCATATTTATTACTGTGAAGAGTACTAATCTAAATTGGAGTTGGAAAGAGCTAAAGTAGTATTTTCTTAACTTCTGGGACATGCCTTATCACAGAATGTTTGTCAAGCAAACCCCACTCCCAGCCCCCCACTAAACACTGATATCTGTGTTCATCATGTGATGGTGTTAAGTCTACAGAAATAAAGTTTGTGTTTCATCTTTGAAGGCTTCTATGGGGATGCAGCATAATGATGGTATTATTAAGTGCCTTGTAAATGCTCTACCAATTGGGGAACTGTTATTCAAAGGATTAGGGCCATGTGCCTGCATATTTCTTTTGCCAGATGTATCCATTAGAAATTAAAGTTCTTCATTTTTTATGACAAATGTGAGCTTTGAAGTCTGCTGTGAGCTTTTTGTTATGCAAATTAAGCAGCTAAATTAAAAATATATTTTTTAACACTGATCTGCAATGTTATCTAAAAGGTAACAGTACTAGTGTCAGTGTTACTTTTTGAACTGTGAGGACTAGTGTCCTGTCTTATATGCTGTCATTTGTGGGCAATGTGGATATACCTGATAGGCCTTTGATAATTTCTTTGCTTGGTTCTTTTACTAGCATTGTGCATTAAGTTTTCCCACTATCATTGTTTTCTGACTTACTTTCTTCAATAAAATACTTTCATTGTAACTATACTGAGGAAAAATACATGATTATGTATAAACAGTCAGAAACACTTTGCTGCAAGGATGATGAACAGGTTGCCCAGGGAGGTTGTGGATGCCTCATCTTTGGAAATTCAAGGCCAGGTTGGATGGGGCTTTGAGCAACCAGGTCTAGTGGAAGGGTGTCCTTGCCCATGACAGGGGACTTGGAACTGGATGGTCTTTAAGGTCCCTTCCATCCCGAGCTATTCCATTATTATTGTCATTTCTTTAGCTCATTCAAGATTTAATAAACAAACTTGACTACTCTCTAATAACTTCTTTTGCAGTTAGTATTTTGGCTAAAATACTAACTTGTATTATGTTAGTATTTTGGTTAAAATTTCAGTTTGCTGTAGGGCTTTAAACATTTTTGGCATTGGCAAATTGAATGACTTTTCTGTGAAATAGATTTGCCTTAAAGTTTCATGCTATGTGCCTCTTTCTCTTCCCTGTGTTTTGCGTATCAGATGGACCTTGCTGGGGTTTTTCCCAGGAGCACAATTTGAACCTGAATGAGTAACTCTATTTGCAGGTTTTCAAGTAGGTACAGTGTTTAAATTCTAAACTCAACTTCACCTTAAAATTGCAAACATAGTGATCTGAATTTTAAAATGTGAAGTTGAAGCTGCAGCTCCAGGAAATGCATACCACTAAATCGATATGGATGATTGTTTTCATATCATTTTGGGGGACCCTGAGCAAAACATGATTGCCTCAGGAGTAAATTGCTACCCTTCAATTAAAAGTATACTTAAGAACTTTCTTTGGAATACAGGTAACTGTACAGGCTTCTAGTTATTTGGTAAGGCTTCTTAGGGCATCTGTTATATTTGTAACATTATAAACCTGTTGTAAGGGGTCCTATGTAGGTGTCTTTGTGTGCCATTTTTGGGATGGATGGTATCAGACAATGGATGTGATTAAAGTTGTATGTGCATGTGTGTACATATATGAATACATATAATCCACGGTCTGAATGGCATGGTTATTTTTTTGTGCTTCAGTATATGCTTTCAATGAAAATCACACATCCTTTGTTTTTCTGTATTTTTTGGCTGCTTCAGAGTTGTGAATTTCATGCGTGTTTTTCTGTTTTGTAGGAGGGGAGGCTTTGGGTAATGTCTGTACTGTGGCTCTTCGTAGGGTTTATGATTCTGCAATTAATGACTTGCCACAGTACAGGGGGGTTTTTTAGTATTTAGTGTAAGGGACTGTTACCTAAGAAGTGACTCTGTGGATGAGACTGTGGGATGTTAAAATGTCATTGTCCATTCTGTTTGCAAGCACATAACTGTTTTATCCTGAATACTAGAAATAATTATTCATCTAGGGATCAGGAAGAAAGGTTTATTTTTCTGTTGTTCTTGCATGGAGTACAATGCATCTTAATGACTCTAAAACATTTTGGCAGGCCTGCTGAATTCCTCATGTGCTGTTTGGCTTTTGGCAGAGCCAACACTGGCATCTTTGTGTGTTGCAGAAGGTGATACTCTGAATGCCTAGACTTCTGCAAAACGACCTGCTGGCTTGCTCTGGCTTTAACATCTCTTTCTGTTACAGTCAGTTTGTTACTGAGATAGCAACTGGTACAGTACGAAGGTCAGCAGGTAGTGAGTAAATTGGATAAAAATTATGGTTCTGGTTTCTCAGAACACAGTAGCACAGTTTAGGAAAGTAAACATAGTTTCCAGATTTGAATTCTTGATCTTTTTTAAAACCATGGTTGGTTGTTAATTACAAACTTACTTTTAAGCTGTTAAACTTCGATGTTTTCATGAAAAGTGTAAAATTTGATGTCAGTACTTGTATAGGAGCTAGTTATTGAAGGAAACTGAAGTTACATCTTGGAAGAGTAGTCATCTTGAACTGTTGTCTGGGAGACTTCTGAAGTAATTCCATGTGTTCTTAGTGCCAGAGGACACTTAGGTAGTTATGGCTTTGTGGATGGGAAATTTTAAGATCTCAAGTTCCAGTCTCAGGGTAGCTGCAAATGGGAGACAAAGTCACAAACTTACTGATCTTTCCTCTGTTTGAACTTCAAGAGGCAATTTTAAACTAATTTTAATGCTAACTTTCACTTCTCTTTTTAATTCTTTCGTTAGAATGTGCTCTAGCAAATAATTTGATTTGTTCATATTTTTCAAACCAGTTCTTCTCGGGTTGCTTTTGAAAACAACCCTTCTCTTTTGGAGACTTTCCAGAAGTTATCTGGTATGTGGGTGGGTAAAAGTAGTCTGCTGAGCAAATGAGAATTCAGTTTGGGTGCATCTGTAGTTTGAGTCCCTCGCCTAGCACATTACACCATGAATTAACTGTTCAAGTCAGTTCCCTTAATGTTATAGGTATGTTCATACAGCGTTGTATATAAGCAGTGAATTTTTTATCATCGCTGCTGCACTAACAAGCTATACTGCTTTCAGTACTTGCATTGAAGCTACAGGTTACTTTTGGGGCATGGTAACTTGCTAAGGCATGTGAACTGCATGCCACTGTGGGGGCCCACAGAATACCTGCAGCAACTGGTAATAATTTAGGTGGTACCAATTCTGAATTCTAGAGAGATTGTTATACACTTCTTGTTTAAGACTAGAAAACCAAATAGTGGGAACTCAGGTATACAGCTAGCAATTACTAGTCTGACTCTGGCAGAAGTATGTATTCCAGAAAGACATCCAGCATTCTTAGAATATTTCAGAGACAGTGAATAAGTGAATAGTTCCCCCTATAACATTTGAGTGGATAACCATATTTCTTTTAAAAGTCTTGTTGTTTTTCATTCATGTTTATCTGGTAGTTCTTACAGCTTTCTTCACTAAGTTGAAAAGCTTTTCAGTACTGTATTTTCTTTCAAAGAAGGTAGTCAAGTCAATTTGTCATCACTTTAGCTTATCAAAAGATTAAAACTCCAAGGCTTTCTGCGATACATTCTCTCCCAATATTTTGGGTTTTTTCCTCGATATTATCTTTTCAACATTCTGTATTGCTACCTATTGCACCAAAACTGTTTGCAGAAGTAGTTACGTCTGTTCCTATTTGTTTAGCTTAGTTTATATCCAAGAAGCCATAACTGATGAAACCTTGGGGGAAAAAAGTCATTAATGGATGGTCTCTCATCACAGCTTGTGTTTTGCAGTAATTTCCAACCTGGAATTTTCTTAACTTTTTTCAAAGGAGTTAATGGCATTATTTATTTCTCCATGTGTAACTCTATACTTGCTTCTGCACAAAACAAATTTTGACACAGTGGGATCTGCCTGCTAAACAGTTTGGTACTCCTCTGTGACTGTGATGCTGTCAGCATAACTTCTTTCACCCAGCTTTTTACTCTATAGCATAAGTAATGTTACCTCCACCTGCCATTTCTATGCTGCGTAAGTCTTTCACAGAGGGTTTTTCAGGAAAATCTGTTTTAAATTTATTTCTGCATTTTGGGGGATGGGGGATTCTGAATCACTGTGCCAAGTGATCACTAAGTAATTATTAAGATAATGTTTTATTTTTATTCTAGTCAAAGAAAAAAAAGAAATCAAAGGGAGATGCTAAAACGGTTCAGGATGTGTCTCGTCTAGATGGAAAAGAAGTTGATGAAGGTACTGAACACAAACATACACAAAATGCAAACATTTTGGCTTAAATGCTGTTTAAGATGTACTTCTGTTTGGTTTATGAAGAAACATAAGAAACTCGTAACTCCATAGTCACATATTATGTCTCGAAATCTGATCTTTGAAACAACAGTATTTAGTAACATCAACTTATTTTTTTGAAGGTAATCTTACAGAAACTGAGAGATTATGAATAGTAGGATACTCAGGTTATTCATGTTTTGCTCTGTGAAGCAAAGTATTGTCACAGAAAGATTTACCTTTGGCGATTTGTGTGTGTCTTCTAACTGCTGTTGGAGCGGACTGGTTAAACTGCCCTCAGACTTCAGTTTGATATGATACAAGCTAAAAATCTTTCCTTGCTCTCTGACTGAGTGATGTTTTCATTTGGGTGGTGTTTTAGGAGCCTGGGAAACAAAAATCAGTAACAGAGAGAAGCGTCAGCAGCGTAAGCGAGACAAGGTGCTGAACGATGGTGGCTCAGGAGAATCAAATCTCCAGGGTATAGAAAATACAGTTGCTGTATCCATTGAACAGCAGATGCCTGCACCATCACTTCCAGTTGGTCTCAGAAAAAATAAAGGTATGGTGTTTGATAGGTCTGTGAATGTGTCCTAGAAAACTAACTTTACCCAAATGCTTTAAGTAGTGACTGTTTTGCATGTGTGATAGGTGTATTTGGAGGTGAAACTCAGGAAGAAATTATTTCAAGCTGTGTAGAAGTACTTTCTCATTGTGCAAAACTCACCCTTTTTTTAGCCATATTTTTGGGGAAGCTCAAGAGAGTGTTTTAGAGTAAGTGGCTGAGGCACTGGCCTCCATGCACACTGGTGCACCGTTGGTTGCTGCACAGCTGCGTAGGCACATCCCTATTCCTTCGCTTGTGCTCTGTGACTCTGCCCTTTGTTTCCCGATACTCCAAAGGCATCCTCAGCAATGCTGCAGGCAGCACCAAGTCCTTAACTTTTTGAGTGCTTCCTTGTGTGAAGGTTATGTCCTTGAAGTTCTCTTTAAAGATCATTCACTGCTTAACATGTAGGCATTTTTTTCCAATGTAGATTTAGTAGTGTCCTGTACTAAAGCTGTTCATAATGGTAAGGCACATGTGGCTGAGATTTAGTAGTCAATTACTATAGCTGAGGATTCAATAGATATGGCTGGTGCTGTTAGAAAAAAAGATTGCATGGGCTGGTTTAAAGCTTGCGTAGGCACAGGAATTCATATTTGGCTAAAACTGAGAAATAGGTGCTTTAATTAAATGAAATTTGATGTTCTAGCAAAGTGACAAAAAGACTGAGCCTAACAATGGCTGTCTGGTATGTTTGAAACAATTTGTTGAAATTTGTCTGCCTCACGCTCCTGTTTTTTGACAGTCATTTGCACCTTGATTTAGTGCATAATTCTTGCCCTGAGGACTAGATCTATTATTTCCTGTTACCTTTTTTTTCCCCTGCCATTTACACAGAACTTCAAGAAATGGTAATTCCAGCTGTCTCTATACACTGTTGCTAACCATAACTACCTCTCCAGTCAGAGTCCATTATGTATCATATGTTTTTGTGTATCTTATGTATCACAAGACTAATCTAAAAATAATTCAGCTGTATCTAGTGTTTTCATGGTAAGGTAGAAGTTAGAAATAGTTACAGGTCTGAAATACTTAGAGCCACTCTTTGCATGAAAATGACAAGCCTGCGTTTTAGATTTCTGGTCTTCATTCATTGGGAAAGTAACTAAAATTCTTTGAAATCTGGGATTACTTGGTTTATGGGTCCTAAGTCAGTTTGAGATCATTCTGCCTGCAATATAAACACAATCAATAAAAAACAGAGCATTTAAATTTTATTCTTAAATGTTCTGGAATTGTCTTTATTTACTGTGAGGTACTAATATATTTCTTCTCTAACAATATTAGTAATGGATACTCTGTTAGAAGATTTTTACAGGTGGTGGTGTTTGAAAAAGCTTCATCTAGCTTTGTTTCCTCTTCTTAATCAGGTGATGCACATTTGAATGCACAGATTAACAGCTCTAAACCTGCAAAGGGGGACTCATCAATTCCACAAGGTAAAAAGTTTTCATTATTGAGCATCCTAAATAACTAGAGAAGTATTTTACAGAAGTGAAAACAGCAACTGTGCAGGATTTTGAGCAGTTTTACACAGAACTTTACTGTACATCTGACTCTTTTGGCTGTGCAAATGTTATAGTTCTAAATTGCAGTTATTTCTTAAGAAGTTGAAAACAGTCTGTTACGTGTAGAAATATGATTCTGTATTTGGAATTTCAGATATATTATCTCTTATAAAAATGTTTATGTACAGAACAGTAACATTTATTTCTAAGCTCTGCTGAAAAATTCTTCATGCAAGCTTTTCAAACTTACTCACTTTTTTGTGTTAATGAATTATTTGCTCAAGGAAGACCCTAGTATAGATAACTGCAAGGAGCTCACAAGTCCTGATTATTGTTTATACTTGTTCCAGATTGTATACAGGAGTTACTTAGTTCTTTACATAGTCCTTTGAGATGCATAAATACATTCATTTGAAAGTTCTTAAATATAAATGCATGTTTATAAAATAATATACTTCACATATGTCATACACATAACTTAAAATATTTGACTATTGAATCTTAGCAGTTTTCTAATAAGAGATACTGCTATAATAATACTTGAAGTAAATTAGTTTGACATAGTGAAATCAAGATGGTTTTTTACATATAACCAACATTAGTTGTGTTGCTTTAATGGAAAGTAGGTAGTGTAAATAAGCAAGTCAACAAATGAGTTATTAAAAGTACCCAGATCCAGAAAGTTAATCCCTTTCTACTGGTTTTTGAGAACTTTACTTTGCATGCAAGCTTCCTGTACAATCACACAGAGGGAGGGAGCTGTATTCTTCAGAGAAGAATAGATGGAGGACAGGAGGTGATAATCAAGTTGCAGTAAGGGGAAATTCTGACAGGCTACAAGGAAGAAAGGTTTCATGAGATAGTTCAAAGCATCTCTGGGCAATCAGCCTTCATGGTTTCCAGAGCTTCAGTAATGTGGTATAATTTTGAAGTTAGCTGTGCACTGAGCAGAAGGTGGGACTAGGTGACTTTGAGAAATCCTTTTCAATCTTAAGTTTTCTGTGATTCAGTGAAAACTTGCTGGTCATTTAGAAGGTAAAGTTTTTGACAGGAGAGTAGTATAATAAAAAGAGAATAATCAAGCTCTCCTGCGTCAGAACCTCAGCTGCAGGAAGTTGACTGACAGGAACAATGCTAGTGCTGTGGAGAGAGGGCAGTGTTTTTTGTACAGCAGTGGTCACCTTACAGGTGTCTGTGTTTGGAATTGATTTGTCTGAGAAAATCTAGGCGTATCTCACCTAATTAATTCTGTGTCAGTGAGGCCACCTTGAATTGGGCATGTTCATACTGCCTGAGCTACAAGTTCATTTGAGAAATAAAATGTTTGGTCTGTTGGCATATGACTTGTGCAGGAGGGTTTGGCTTACTGTTTAAGTGTTACACTTGTAATATGCAAATATTTCTTAACTGCTTGTAAAAGAGCAGTTTTTCTGGTTTTTATACTGCATATATAGAAAGAGAAAGGGGATTTGATGCTTTGAGAAAGGTTTGTGATATACAGGAGGAGAGGCTGGGTGCTCTAGCACTTATATTTTATAGGGACATAAATTTAAAAAACTTTTGCTGTGATTTTTGTCTCAGTGTACAGCTGACTTCTAGAAGTATACAGTAAACTTGCAGTAGCTAGTAATTTCTCATCACAATAACATGTAACAGAGACTCATGCAGTGTTGTGGTCTTTCACCTCATTGTAACATAAAATATGTTACTTATAAATTGTTTTGAGTGTTACTATGATTTTTATCTCTAACTGTGATGGACTCTGTGGTAATGAATCTATAGTGATAACTGTGGCTATGCTCTTTGTAAATCCTGTGCAGTGTTTGGGAAGTATTTTCTAATACTTGGTAATTTCATCTACATCCTGCTTGGAGAACTGCTGCATGCGGTTATGAAAGAGAAAATATTCTCCATTTAGTGCATGGGCTTTTCCACAAGTCATCACCATACTCTGTAAGAGAAATTAGCTGATAGTGTTGAAAGCACTTTCCCCACCCTTTTTTTAATCTAGAGGCACCAGTTCACCAATACATCAGCCCTATGAAGAAAGGGATGAGGAAAGAAAGTGCAGTTGGTGCTGTTTTTTCCTCACTCTTCAAGTTAGTAGGCAGATGGTGTATATCATCTGAACTGGAAAATCAGCTGAGACAGAGCAGCAGCTCTGTCTATATCACACTGGTGTAGCAAAACTGCTGTTCATTCAGGGTTTTTTTATTGAGTGTGCATGTAAGTGATATTTTAATTCTTCATCCAGTTCTTATTTTAAATAATGCTTTCGTTATTGTTGTATTTAAGTTTCTCCAGGATTGAGTGAAAGCCATACAGTAAATGGGGGAAGCTGGAATGAGAAGTCTGCAAAAATCTCCTCACAGATTGGTGTAGGGGAGGAGAAATGGACATCTGTTCCTTCAACTGCAGCTGGGAAGAGGAAGACTGAGACATTGGCTTGGGGCCAAGACACTGGAGATGCTAATGGGAATGGAAAGGACTGGGGTGTAACCCTGGTGGGCAGACCCTGGAAAGAGCGTTCTTTGTTCACTCCTATTGGTAAGCTATTTCGAAGAACGTGCTTCATGTCAACATTTTTACATAAATGTATTTTTTGAAAGTGGATCTCTGAAATTTTTTTGTTTATATATTAAAAGAATCCTGATGTGGTCTAATGAAATACTAACTGAACAATTTCTGTTTACTCTAAGTTCTGGTGGCTTAGCATCTATGTCTCTTTGTACAGTTAAACTGGGTTTTTTGAGTTTATCTGACAAAATTATTTCTGTGAAGGAATTCAGTGTTTTATATCACTTTCATAGAGTTCTGAAGATGATTACTAAGCCGTTTTGAAGTGTAACTTCTTTTAAATAATGTCTTAAAACCCAGGTTGTAAGTCTATTCTGTTGATTCAGCATGATCAAATCAACTGTGTTGGGTTTTGGCAGGTATTTTTTAGGCCCCTGGCATAAAGATTGTTCCGCTCTTACAACATTTAGTGTTACACAGTTTTTCTCATTAGAAACTGGGGTTTAGTGTTCAGTACAGCTTTCTGCCTCTATCACTTGTGCTATCCATCATAATAATGGAGATTTCTTGATTTCTCTCTGGGCAACAATTGTCAGCTTATTAGTAAATACTGTAACATGGCTCTTCCCACTGTTCGGCCTAAGTAATCCTCATCTTTTCTGGAAAGCAGCGTTCCTTTGTAGTCAGCAGTGTTGCTTTAGTGTTGCCATGTCTTAACCCCATCTAGCAGCCAAGCCCCGTGCAGCCAGTCACTCACTCTCCTGCCAGCAGGATGGGGGAGACAATTGGAAGGATAAAAGTTGGAAAAGTCATGGGTTGACACAAGGACAATTTAATAGGGAAAGCAAAAACCATGTATGCAAGCAAAGCAAGGAAATAATTCTCTACTTCCCATGGGCAGACAGGTGTTCAGCCATCTCCAGGAGAGCAGGGCTCCTTCATGTGTGATGGTAACTTGTGAAGACAAATGCCGTAACTCCAAATGTCCTTCTCTTCCTCCTTCTTCCCCCCACTTTATACACCAAGCATGATGCCACATGGTAAGGAATATTCCTTTTGCCAGTTGGGGTCAGCTGTCCAGGCTGTGTCTCTTTCCAACTTCTTGTTGGGAAGACAAGCCCCAGCCACTTCACTGCCAGCAATACAAGAAGTGAAAAAGGCCTTGACTCTGTCTGAGCACTGCTCAGCAATAACAAAAACATCCCTGTATTATCAACCCTGTTTTCAGCACAATCCAAAACACAGCCCTACACCAGCCATAATCTGCACAAGTCTAGACTTTTTTTATTTCTGTGGCATATCTTGGAAATGGAGTTCCTGAGCCTAGATCTGATACACCCTTGGAAGCTTTACTGTTGCCAAGTAGAAGCAAAGGTTTTTTTTGATGGTCTGGCTAGATGTGTTCTGGTATATTTTCTAATAAGGCAGTTCTTAGTGACTGTGACCAGCTTTTTGTTGGTTTTGTTACTGAGGATGCATCATGTCTGACCAGGCTGATTTGCTTCTGGTAAAATCACTAATTTTGTGGGTGAAGGGGGAGCAGTGAAAGTCTTTTATGATGACTTGACCAATGCTTTCAACACTGTCTCTCACAGTGTTAATGTGTCCAAGTTAAAAGGGTTGAAAAACTGATCAGGCCCAAGGTAATGTTTAGGAAGTCCTACTCTCCCTGGAGGCTGGTAACAAGGGGAGTGTCACAGGGCTGTACTTAGAACTGTCCTGTTTATCATCTTTATAAGTGACCTGGAGGAGGCAACCATGTCATTCACATCCAGTTTCCAGATTACACCAGACTTAAATGGGGAGACAGGAGTCAGCTGAAACAGTCCAGGTCAGGAATGCCATCGAGAAGGACCTAAAACTGATGGAGTAATGGGCCAACAGGAACCCAAGGAAGTTCAGTGAGGACAAATGTCAAGTGCTGAATCTGGGTTGGAAGCAACCCTGGCTGGATATTGACTGCCTGGATTACAGCTTTGTGGATGAGGGGTCTTGGTGGGCACCAAGTTGGATATGAGCCAGCCGTAGATTGTAGCAGCAGAGGGCACCAACAGTATTCTGGGATGTATTAACATAGGAGTAATTTGGGGATAGTGATTGTCTGCTTTTTGGACAATGTTGGGAATAGCTGTCCAGTTTTTAGCCCCTTCTCCCCCAGTTAAGTAAATGTAATTCTAAATAAAAGCCACTAGTAGTTTTTATTTAGAATCACATTATAACTAGGTCTGTCTTTGGACACATTAGCACCACTGGCTATTTCTGCTTATATTCTGCCTTACATTTAACAGTTGAGTATGTCTTCATTTTTAAGCAATATCTCCTATTTGTCAAAAATTGTTCCAAACTTTTCCCTATTCTCTAGCATATATACATATTTGTAATTTACTCCAAGCTGTGTTCCATCTAGTATACTTTTCAAAACTTAATGATTGCAACAATGGGAGGAATAATAGTATGGGGCTCAAAAAACAATTCACTTTTCTTTTGTGAGAAGTTTATATATAGAAAAGACTGTAAAGGGAAGATGATCTTGAAAAACTTGAAAATTGTTTCAAGCTGTGTGTTCATAAAGCCACATCTCTATCATCACTGATTAATGCCCTCAGTTGTGTGAAATTTCATCATGGCTGGACTAGCCACTGTTTTTCTGATTTGATTCATAATTAAATAGCTAAATTTTCAACATTTCCAGCAGTGTGTGAAGTTCTTTTTATTTTTTTTTCTCCCCCCCCACAGCTGCTTGGAATGTGGATGCAAGGATTAATACCTCTGAACAGAATTCTACTTCTTTCTCCTCATTTGGATTAACTCCTGGAGTTTCTGGTATGTGTGCCTTTCGAAAGATTTTTCCACTCTCTTCTACTCCACCAGGTGGAATAGAGTTTGCCAAGTGTTACTAATATGCATTTTCTCATTTTTCTTTGAAAATAGTGTTGTAAAGAGGTGGAGGACACTTAAAAAGCTATTTTGTTATGCGGAAATTATGCAGTAAAGTAACTGTTTTAAATTGATAATCAAAAGCTAGATCAATTACAGAATATTAGTAAGAAGGTTGGCACTAGAGGAGGTTGGAATGAGATGGTCTTTAAGGTATCTTCTAACCCAAATCATTGTATGATTCTGTGATTTCTTATTTAGCCTTCCTTGGTTGTGTGTTCAGTCTAAATAATGGGCATAAGGAATTGCTCAGTGTTGCAATGTCTCAAGTTAGAGATCTGAAGATTTCTTTCTAGGAAAGCCTATTTTCCCCAGTCTCCTGGGAGGTTTTTTATTTGATGATTGAGTTTTTCCCATCAAGGAACTGAATCGCTACTTTCAAAATATGTTCCTTAAGGCAGGATTTGAAGTCTTGTGTCTTTTCTTAGTATGACAAATGGAAATGCTGAGCTCCAGGGTTTTCTTTTTTTAGGGTGGAATTGCTATAGAGGGCAAACCTGGCTTCATAATAAATCTTGTGTGCTAAGCAATTAACATAAGTCCTACAATGATTTATTCTACAATATAGGATCACATGTCAGGTTTTCTGCGCTTCCATGCTTACGCCATGAGCTTGGCATGGCAATTTTCTTTTTGGAAGTAGCTGGCCAAGTGCTTATGCACTTAGGCTATATTTCCTTGTATTGTAGTTTACAGGCTTTTAACCTTTGAGCTCAAGATCAGTGTCCAGAGTCTTAATTTTACAGAGTTTTAATTAAAAAAAGTCTCAAGCAGCCACCTGAATCCAGGTTCAGTCTCTAAGCTAAAACTTACAGAAATTTATTGAATAAAGTAGGATGGTAGACTGAGCTAAGATTCAGCTGCAATACCACCATTTCAGCTTGGAGAGAAATATGGAAAAGTGAAGTATATTAGTTATCTTTGATGCAGCTTAGCCAACGACATTGTAATGCAGTGTGACCAAAAAGAAATATGAGCATATCCATGTTTCAGTCATCTGAGATATCTTTTGCAGAGGTGTATGTAAAATAGAGACCCAGATCCTATTTAAACTGAATTTCAGAAGTCTCATCATACAGTAATATATTAATTTCTTTCATTCTTACAATTAAGTTCTTGTTTATTTTTCTTAAAACGATGTTAGATGCATAACACTTTCTATTATCACGACTGGTTATGGCCTTACTGTTGTTCATCCTGCTGCTTTTATGTTCTTGAAACCTTTCACTTTAAATAAGAATTGGATTCTTAGTAGTGTATAATTTAATTGTTTTATCTGCAATGTAATTAATGAGGTTTCTTTCTAGTAATCTTTTCTTTTAAGCTTCTCCTGGTAAGAGTCCTTATAAGAGTTCTTAGGGTAACAATTTTATTACCCATAACATTTCATTGTATTTTTCAGTTTGAGGAGGCTGCTTTACTCTCCCTTCTTATCTCTTTTTTTCTTCTTCTCATGACTTTATTTTATCTTCCTTTTTCCTTGTTTTCTGAATATACCTCATGCACAGGAGCCTACTAGCTTTTCTGTCCTGTGCAGTACTCAGAATCTGACATTTTTCTTTGAGCCTTTTGTCTTCTTTTCTACTTTGATTGGACTTCATATTCCCCAAGAAAACTTCAGGAAATTTCCTAACTTACAATTTTATTTATTCTCTTTCAGGCTCCAACAGTGAAACGGTTTCTCAGGCTGGTACTTCTGATTTTCAGTGGGATTTAAGTCATGCTCAACCCCCTGTTGATGACGAATGGTCTGGGTTAAGTATGTTCCTCTAAAATGTTCATTAACAAAATGTTGTTAATAACTTTTAAAGTGTAGTTATTTATATTAGCTACTTGTATTAGAAGTGGTGGGCGTCTGAGGAAAAACCTGGAATGTTTGACTTCTGTAAAGCTAATGGACTGCTTGAAGGAATTAGGAAGAAGTATTTTGATAAATTCTGATAGAAAATGGTTGATTTTTAGGAAAAATATTTGGATATTCAAACTCAGAAGTGAGAGTGCTCATGCTTTTTAAGGTAGTTCTGGCTTTTGCTAGAAAAATCTTTTGAATAAATTAAAACAGTCTTGCTGCAAATGATGAGAAAAATCTACTGCAAGTCCGCAAAATACATATTTAGTAGATAGATTTTGAGTCAGAGGTTGTTTTTACATGTTCGTACCTTACTGAAAAGTTAACGTAACATAAGAATCTTGTATTTAATCTAACTTGCTTTCTCATTTAGCAAACATTAGGAAGTTCTTACATATATAGGAAGCATATACAGGCTAGAAATAACTGAAATTATTTGGGAGTTGTAGTAAAATTGGTGTTTACTCTCCACTTTCTCCTCCCTGTTTATGAAAAAGTTTAATGCATCTCATTAGGGAATTGACCTGAAAAATTGCTCAAGAAGTTGTCAAAAGGAGCCTTGCATGTTACCTTCTCTCTCGGAACAACTTCTTGCAGTTAAATAACTACAAAAGTGGAATAGATCGATGCAGGCCTTGACTGCACCACTGTTGGCATGACTGCTCTGATACCAGATAATTTTGAAACTTACCTTTTGTGGTTTATCTGGTTTAAGGATAAGGGAAGCACATTTCAGTTAACCATTTGAAAGTCATCAGTTTTACCTTTTATCAAAAGCATAATCGATTCACATATCTGAGCACAGAATGTTTATGGCTGTAGCTTCTGAATAGAGAATTTTGTCATAATTATCAAAGAATTGAAGGGTACACTGACAGAAGCGGGCAAATGCAAGATTAGGCCAATGTGATACACAGGTATGCCTTACTGCTTTATCAGGATCAGGACAAGGAAATTAACTGTATGTACAAATACTACTAGTTTTTATTATTAATAAGAATAGATTTTTTTTTTCTTAAGCAACTAGTGAGAGGACAGTGATAAGCTGAAAAGTGTTGAGTATTAATTGCTTTTTTCAAATCAATAAATTTTAGTAGCTGAAGTAGGTGTAATTAAGATAACATTTTTATTAGGAAAGTTTCTAAGTATTTTATTCTAAGAATTCTAACTCATCTTAAGATATCTTAGTGTATTTTTGGCTTCATCATGTTTGCCAGTAAATTTAATTGGGTTTATTACTGTTTTTTACTTTATTTTCAGTTATTTAAATTGAATCCCACCATAGTTGGCAGACCAAGTTTGCCTCTTCTTCAATTTGGTATAGACTGGGGGGAGAAATATGTGTGATGTTAATATAAATGTGAAATGAAAATGTGATCTTTTACAACTTGTTCTGTTTTAAAGTCAACTTGCTGTAACTTTCTCCTAAACAGACAGCCTAAGGCTTAGTTCTTTGCTTCAGATATTTTTAATTTTTATATAATTGACCCTTTAAACCTATCATTCCATCATAAATGAACAATAAAATAAGAGAATGGACTTAAGAGTATTATGAAAAATAGGTTACTAAAAATGTCAATGTTATAAGATGACTTTTGAATCAGTAAGATTTACAGTTGCAAAAATATTACTTGTAATGGAATCTTACTAAGGTAAGATTGATCACTGTTTAATTTTTTCACAAGCTAGGAAGAACATATAGAGAACAGTTTAAGATAGAGAACAACTCATAAATTTGTCCCTCTTCACATAGTTTAAAAAAATGTCTTGAAGCCATTGCATCTAGCTAGCTGCTGCTGTGATTAGGCTCTGTAAAATCACTGTCATACCTCATTACTTTAAAAAGTCCTCCACTTACTGGTAAAGTCCTTACCTTTTTTTTTTCAGAAATACTGGAAATTAGTATTTATATCTTGATATGAAGAAGGGGGTTTATGCATAGGGGGTTTTTTCATTTTTAAACTGGAAAAGAGCACTTGTAGAGTAAGGCAATATTCCTGAAAAAACCTTTTAATCTTTTTAGATGGACTTTCTTCAGCTGATCCGAGCTCCGATTGGAATGCACCAGCAGAAGAGTGGGGAAACTGGGTAGATGAAGAAAAAGTTGCTTCTGTTCCTCAGCGTGAAGAGAGATCTGATACTCAGAAGGTAAAAGGTGGTATTTTCTCCTTAGCTCCAAGACTTTGTCCTTACCCCTGCCATTTCTTAAAGTAACCTAAAGGGTAATGATAAAGGTAATCTCTCATGGCTTTTACATTGATAAGAGTAGCACAATTGTGTTTGCTGTGTACACAGAGAAGGAAAATGCTGAATGTTACTGAGAAAAGTCGCTTAGCTCCATGTTAAACCTTTCTGTCTTTCCATAATTATAAGGATTACCTTATCAGTATAGACTGAGAGGATCTGTTTCTACAAATAGTTCTTGACAATATGTAATTCTCAGTATGAAAACCAGCATTTCCATGCCACCAGTGCCTGGTGGTCTGTTGCATTTTCCCAACTCCTCTACCAGACAGCATGTAAAGAATGTGGTCTTTCTAAAATGAACTGGAAAGATAAGACTCGGTTCATTTGCACTTGTACATGTTATTAAATTCCTTATAGCTATTAATTTATGTTTCATTGTCATTTTAAATGCTAAATACCTTCTCCCATATGAAGATTTCAGATAGGGAAAGAGAAAAAGCAGTGCCAATTCTTCAGAGTTCTACAAGTGGCAAATCCAAGAAAAAGAAGAAGAAAAAGAAGAAACAGGGTGAAGAAACTAACTCTGCTGCACAGGTAAAATCTGTATGGTTTAAAAGGCAATTGCAAGGAATTCACAAAATTGCCTTACCTTTGGGTATTAGTATCTTGAACAAAAATTATTTTGGGAAAATAATTTCTTTATGTGATTGGGTTGTCGACTGTACTTTCTCAAGAGTTAAAGTAACTCTTCTTTTACAAGTATTTCCTAAATTTGTTGTATTCACAAGTTGAACATGGGATAATTTGTAGTTTTGCTGGATTTATGAAAAGCACAGAATACATGGAAAGTATTTATCCTGAATTATTTATTTTCTATCAAGTCAGGATTCTGTACTGTAGGAATGCTTCCAGGAGGAACTATCCTCTGCATGGGAAGCCTTCTCCTCATGTCTTTTGAAAGACAGCTGCCTTGGTGAATATAGCTAGTTAGGAGAATGAAAGAAACTGGAGTTTTCTCTTAAGCTGTCTTCAAATTCAATTGTGTGAGAACATAATGGTTTTCTGAAGTACTGTTTTAATTTGATTTATGTGAAATAGTAAATCCCAATGCTTCGAACTCAGTAGGTGGGGCTACTCTGTGAGTCAGATTACAATAAGGGAAAGAATATTTTCAAACTGGGGATGGTTGGAGTTTTCAGTGTTACTTAAATAGCTTTTGAAGACCTACATTGAAACAGATTTGTAAAAATAGCAAAAGCAGTTTGCACTTCACATGGCAATTGAATCATGTTTGAATAGATGCAAACAAGTACGTTCCTAATGGGAGAAATCTTTTCATTTACTATCAGAATGCACCCTGCTTGTGCTTACAGTGACAGCCATTCATAGTTTACATTCCTTACAAAATGATCAATATTGAGTGAAATCTGACTAGATGAATTTGAGAGAGAGGGAAAGCAAAAACTTCAGTCATACTTGCTTTGGATTTGCTTTTATGGTTATCACACTTTGTTTATTAGATGAGTTCTAAAACATTCAATTCCTGTTACATGAAATTTTATTTTCAAGTTTTCTGTATGGAGGTGGAGCCTGTGTTGATTTCATTTGCTTCTTTTGAGGCAAATTCAATCCAGGAACACTAGGGCTGCAGCTTTTTTGTAACTGAAATCTGTTCTGGTCTCTGCTATGGCTCTAAGTGTAAGTTAGGATTTGTAGGTTATGGTTAACAGGTGTTTGTGAGTGTCCTACATGAATCTTAAGGTCAAAGAGAACATTCTGATTTTTTTTCCATTGCTTGTGAGCTGTCTTTTCAATTATATATGTCAAGTGGAGTCCTACTTTCTATATTAACATAATTGGCTTTGTTTATTCTACTTGTTGGTCTCCAAACATTCCAATTTTGTTACTTTTTCTTTCAATCCATCAGTCTACAAAGTCATCAGTTTACAGATAAGAGTTTATCTGTATTAAATTCTTATGTAAAATTGGGAATTTTGCTTGATAGCAGACTGAACTGCTAATACATCACAGAAGTTATCCTTGTTGTAACAGATTAGTAATTTAACTTGTCAGTCTTACTTCAAACTCATTTAAAATTTGTATATTTATCTTACGAAAATTGAACACGTGCATTTAAACAGCTTCATCTTTCTCATTGGTTATACTTAAATGTTCACAGTCATTTGTTGACTTCAGTGTTTGTCAAGGCAGTAGAAACTAACTGAATAGCTTGGACTAAGCCAATATGTGTTCCTTCCTGTCAAGAATCAACAGACTTAGGCTGTATTTTCATAAGGTTCCAGTGGAAATAAGTGAAGGAATAGTGTTTCCAGTTTAAAATAAGACACCTGTTGACTACCACAGGATTCTTCTAGTGCCACAAACAAGTGTAACTACTCTAATTCTATATTTAAAATGAAAACTTTCTGCTATTAGAGTGTGTAAGGAGTAAAGGTTGAGACTATTGGATACTTTGGATATATTTTCAGTTTCTGTACTGAGGTTTATTTTACAGGCATTATGGCAAACTAAACTGGATTGCAAAAATATTAAAGCGTAACAGCAATAGAAAACTGTATATGCAGAGTTAATATGCAGAGTTTGCATTTTAAAACTTGTAACAAAGCACAGAACGGAAAGCAGTCAAGTGTCATTGTGATATTTTTGCATAGTGTTTAGAGTAAATTCAGTTTCATTTCACATTCTTAAAATTTAACAGAAGTGTGAAGTGTAGTTCATTCTGAGATTGGGCTTTTTGTTAGTAAATTGCATGAGGAGTACTGCTTTCTGGGCTTTATTGGGTTCTATGAGTATTTCTTTATTACGTTGTTCTATGAATTTTGAGTGTTGGCATAGGCTAGTATGAGCCCATTCCTTTAATTGTTCTTTTTGGTAGATTTTCTTAGTTATAGAAGTTGATTATGGCAGCAAAACTCACTCACAGGGGAGAAGAGTCAGAACTTGACTGCAAACACAGACTCTTCTTTTTTCCCCTCCCACTCCCCTTTTTGTAGGATGCTGAAGAACTGGATAGAGAAGCTGGAGAGCAATTTCAGGCGGATACCTCAAAAGTTCAACCACAGCAGGAAAGAGCTTTTTTGAAGACCATAAGTACTAGTGAACCAGCTAAGGTAGGGATGCAAAATTTGATTTATGTTACAGTTTGATTTGGAAGTGCTCAAGCCCTTTGAAACATTAATTTATGTAGATAAGGTTACAGTAAGAATACTGTTTCAGGCTGTATGTTTATGAATATAAAGGTAATTGAGCAGTTGAATTTTAGGTAGATGTCAGTTACTAGTTTTAAAGAGTATGTCTACTCTGAAGAGCACTATCTTCCAAATCAGTAGTCACTTCCTTTACTGGCAAGTTACTTTCTTGTTAAAATATTCGAGCAATGGTTTAAAAGTTTGAAATGTAGAAACCAAAGAACTAATAGGTCTGAGCACAAGACTAGTAGCATATTATGCTCTTACGTTGCAACAGAATGAAGTGTTACTAACTTAATATATTCTAAGTTAAATGCAGTCTAAAATTGATTTTTGATAGCAGTACTAAGCTTAGTGACTGAATAAGAAAAGGTTTCATTAGAGCCAATTCGCAAACTGACTGTTTGGTTCAGCTCACAGTTGAAACATATTCTAGAGAATACAAATTCTCTTTGAATCTTTATCCAAATAGCCACTTTCTTAGATACTGCTACCCTACAAAGCATCACATTCTAGGAAAGTGTGAAATACTTAATTTCTGGCATTGATTTTTGGGTTCCATAAAGAGTGAACCACACTGGTGACACTGCAGTTTGGTGCCAGAGAGTATATGCCAGAATACTGAGTTTGAATTTTTAATTGCTAAGCATTAGTTTCATAAAAATAATGAGGTCTTAAGAGTCAAATGAAAAAATTAGAATGAAATCTTCTACAAGAGGCTTCAGGTCACCAAATAAAAAGTACAGAAGTGTGTTGAAAATGTCTTGCAAAGCACATTCAGACATACTTAAGCTTACTCTAAATACCCTACATCAAAGTAGAGCTTTACTACAATTATGTACTGCAACTGATTAGTTCAGATCAACCTTTAATCAAGATTAGCAACAGCTGCATATTCTGACTAGTGTGTTACTGTGTTTTGTGGTGGGTTTTTTTCAAGCTGTGTTTGAAAAGGCATCTGCCTGTGTGTGCAAGAGGCTTTATTCCTGGCAATGTGATTTTTTTAAAAAACCTTGAAAGCAAATACAGTTTTATTTTAGAGGCTTTAGTTGAAAATGTGTAGACAGAAAACTTGGATTGTGACATCAAGGCAGGGAGGGGTTTGACTTCTAGAAAAAGGCATACTGGTACATCCTGGAAGACTATAGCTTTTGCTGTTCAGAAATCTAAATTGATCTGAAAAATACCTGCAGTTACATTTTTTTTATTTCTCTCACCAACTGTCGGCACTGCTAAAATACAAGTCCAGTTTCAATAGACTTTGATCAATGCTTTACTGTTTATAATCATACCGAACTTCCTAAATGATTTGATGGCATCTCATGTAGACCTACACTGCACTATTTTTGAGGGGTTTGAGGGTTTCTGTTACTCTTGAGTCTTAAATTGAGTCTGTTCATATATGTGTCTTATGTATAGCTGTGTAAGTGATAACTGTGAAACAAGTCGTTTTGTATTAAATTTGGTGTGGGGGCAAAGGACAAACAAAACTATTACTATCATTCTCTGGAACTGGAGTTGATAAAGGACAACTTGGGAATTGTTGTATCTGACAGTACAGATGGTCTGTCAGTCTTTATCAAGTCTCTTTGACATCAGATTTGGCTTCATAGTAATTTCACACATGCAAAGATGCCTTCTAATATTGTTTGACTTGGCTGTTGCAAAACGTTCTAGAGACAGTCTGTGACTGATGTGTGAAATGGATGACTTGAGTTTCCAAGGTAGGTAATGTAGTTTTAAGCAAAGGCTTCAAAACCTGAGAATGAAATATAGGGAAAAATAAATTGAGTACAAATAAGTTATTATTCAGTATATCCTCAGAAACATCAGAAGTAGCTTGAACCTTTTGTTTCACATCACACTGTCTGGTGGTGGTATTTCTCCCATGCTATATGTTGGGCTGCGTTGAAACCTTTTGCATTTTATCAGAAGTCACAAGTTTTAAATGAAGAGAGATAGTTGGAAAAAGACGTAACAGTTTGACAAGTCACTACTTCATTATTGAATCACAGAACTATGCATAAAACTGTTTATATTATCAAATAGGCTTCATTCATTGTTTCAGGGCTCCTTTCTGAATGAATTTATTAGCACATAATATCCTAGCAAGGAGTAGTACCCAATTTTTAAAGTTTGACTACCCACTTTCCTGTATGCAAAATTTAGACAAAAGTAATTGGAAAATGTCCAGATAGTGCTGCATTTACCTGTGTCATTACACTTGCAGTAATACTGCGTTCTGTAATATTCAAGCTGCAACATGTTTCTTAGCCAACCTAAGACAGGGGAGCTATTAAAATCTTAACTGAGTTGCTTTACCTGCTGGTGAAGTGTGACTGTCCTAACAAAACTATGATACCAATAGTTAACTGAATTGATTACCTTGCGCCAGAAACGTTCTGTTCCCCTCTTACTTTGGAAACCACATTTTGGTTGGTTACGTTCACTTTATCTATGTAGCCGATGGTTGCTAATCATTAGACAACATTAGAATTGGCTAAGCTTGGAATTCCTGTAGGATGGGGGCTCATTTTATCAGCATGGTTGATGTATAAAAATATTTGAGATTAGTAATTTTTGGCAGACTGAGACAAATACTGCAATTACAGATACTAAAAAAACTTGTTTCAGTTGATCTGTAAGGGCACAGCAAGCTATTCATGAAAGGTTGGAGAACTGCTGTCCTTTGAATTTATGTGTTGGGTTTTTTTCAGTTAAAGCTGTTTTGTTTCTTGCTTAATATGATACAATTTTAAAAAATTGTATCCTTTTGCTCTTTTGAATGTTCTGACTGAATTTTTGAGATGCTTACATTGTAGTGGTGGAAGCAGTACAAACTGGTGACTAATAATGTAGATTCTGTAGAATTCAGTATTTGGTTTTCATAGTTCCGGGTCTTGGCTGTTGTGACCCAACTGCAGCTATGATTTCTTAATAACGTCTCAAAGTTTGGAGTTTATTGCTTGTCTGAGACACTGTGTTCTAATAAATTCTTTTTTTTAAGCCTTTTGTCATTTGGTGACTTGCTATGCTATGGGATCTTCTGTTTTTTATGTTCTGATTTTCCTATTGGAATGTCAAAATGGGATGGGGGGTTTCTGTTTTACTGTAATTTTAATTACAATAATTGCTACACACAAGGCTACAGTTACATTTTGTCTCTGTAGTGGGAACTTTCAAAATCAACTAGGTAATAGAAAAATGCTACGCATACCTTTTACTGGGCAGTTATTTCTGCAGTAATTTCCACTGAAATACTTGCTGGCTGCTCTTACAAGTATTTTTATTCTACTATAAGCATAGAGAGTGTTTTGAGCTGTTTATAGGGACAACTGGAGATGCTTTTTGTTGGATGTGTTTGGGTTGTGAGTTACCTGTTCGGGCCTATGTAACTTGCCTGCTTGCCTTGCAACCAAATGCATACATATCACTGTTTTACATCTCTGTTGAATATTGTAGAATCTTTTTTGGGTATTGGTGATTTATACATTGGTCTGCCTTTCTTTGCATGTGCTGTATTTTAAGAATTAATTTATGTCATTTATCTTTGCTTGTATGCAATTAAAATTTTTGGCACTAGATGGCAGTCATAGTATTACAGCCTCAATTTGAAATTTTGAAGGATTTTAATATTGGCTTAATTTTTCAATGCCATCTTCTCAGCAGCTGTTAAGTATACTGCCAAAATAACACCATATAAGACTTTTTGCTTTTGTGTGACTTCAAAAACTTTTGGAAACTTTTTCTTTTTGTTGTTTCTCAAATAGTCTGAGGAGGCTCCTTCACTTGCTGTTTCTACTGAGCCATCTGTAATTGTATCAGAGAGCAATTCTGACAAGATTGCTTCCCAAGTGCCACAGATGCTGCAAGAGACAGATGTTTCTAGTCCCAATATTAAGCAAAACAGTGTGCCTCCTCCACAGAGTAAGTATCCCTCAGTACAGTTTTTGTCTGAATTCAGGATGTACATTTTCCCTGTAAGAGTGCAATCAGAATGTTTTGCCCTGGGGTTTGAGTTTAAAGTGCCATATCAGATATTTGTGTATCTCATTTATACATCTTGCCATATTTTTAACTTCCATTAAAGGACCTTAATATATTTATTTTCATTGTGAGGAAAAATTGGCTTCATATGCTTGGATGACTGAAAATGTCTGTTGGACTTGTCCAGTCCTTAACAGACATTTGGTTGTATTCATCACCATCAGCACTGGAGCTACATGCTGTGACTAAGGAGTTCTGCCAACACTGTTTCAAAGGGCTGCTTGCAAGTCTTCAGTGGAGAACAGATGGTTACTGACATTACTGTTGAAAGACTATTAAGCTACCAGAAATTTGGGAAAAAATACAAATAATTCAATTTTCAGCCTACTGAGCACTTTTAACTTCTCAGTTTAGCTCATTAGCATCTTTTTCCATATGCTTCCATGTAATCATAGAGGCAAACAGTTCTTTATTTGGGAGTAGAAAGGTATTGGGTGATGGACTTTTTTTTTTTTGTAGTCTTAACAGCACACAGATCAGGCTTTATTGCTGCAGGTATATTGTTGTTTGAAAATGTGCTGTGCCCAAAAATGTCAAATGTACCCTCTGTTGTACATAACAAAAATGCTTGTACTCACAAGCTCTCGAGTACTTTACAAAAGTACTCAGAAGGAAAACAGGAAATTTAGAAGGGAAGGCAGGATATGAAAGGCATTGCTTTAAAAACCACTTGTTTTAATTCAGACTTTTTAATAAAATTAATAAATACTGACAATCTGTAATAAGTTCCTGGCTAAGTGTTGAAGTACTAAATGAGTTTTTAATGACTGCAGAAGAAACATGATGACTTTATAATTATGAAGTCTCATTCAGCTGCATTAATTGGCTTCTTGGTTTTGAATACATCAAGCAATGGAATCTTTCGTGATTGATTCATTCCTCGGCAATTGAAAGAACATCTCCTATGTTCAGTACATATAATACTTTACATGTTTTACCACTTTTGGAAGCCAGCCTGTTTTAAAGCAGTCTGTTTTATTAAGAACATAGTGGCTCTGTATTGGATTATGGATTCCATATAACCACACCTTTACACAGTGCTTTACTTTTAAAAATATTCCTCTGACATGTCACATATATAGTGGTTAAGAAAAGTATAATCTAATAAAAGAACAGGTTGAAATTGGCAAATGTTGGCTTAGATGCATTTCAAATTATTTGGGAGAAGAAGGTGAATAGAACTTCTAGTTGATGCTTATGAATCACTTCATAATAGTACAGTGTGTGTTGTCCAAGATTTTAAGTAATGTGTAAATGTTCTCAGTCCTAATGCTGTAGTTATGTTTTGTTTTTTAGCAAAGTCTGAAGAAAGCTGGGAATCCCCAAAACAAGTTAAAAAGAAGAAAAAAGCAAGAAGGGAAACGTAAAGTTCCTGAGATGGACATGTGTTGCTGAATATTGTCATGAAGATTATGCTGTTTATGCAATAATTTGTGAACATGTACAGAATTTTATATAAATTTCAAACAATTTTTAAAAACAGAACTGCTGTGAACACAAGCATCTTTAAAAAGGAATCAAATGAAAGTAACTTTATGATACAGCAAACAAAACACGCTACATTTGAAAGACATTCTGAAGAGTCTGTTTTTCCAACTTTTGAAGAGAGATCTTAATTTAAAAAAACTGGTTTTACAACACAGTGCCCTGTTTACAACAGATTATACTCTCATCTACAGCTGCAGATAAAAGATTAATTTCAAGGAAGGGTTTTCTGTAAAAATAATCGTCTGTACAATAGTGGGTGTTTCTTGCCTCTCTTATGAGTGATGCATTAGAAGCACAGAATGTCAACCATTTGAATTTGTTTATGCCTAAATCAAAGTGCTTTGATTAAATACATAATCTGCCATATCTTTACAGTAAGTTGGTTAGCAAATCTGCTAGCTATTGCAGGAATCACAAGTGCAAATCATTAACCATTTGTACAGTCAAACCTTCATGGTTTATTATATGAAGTTAACACAATAAAACTGCTTTGGGTTAAAAGTTTGAGATTGTGATTTGAAACTTGAGTATGGTTCATGAAGTTATTTTTTATAATGTCTATTACCTTACTTGAATTATTGAAGATAACAGTATATTTTTAAGAATGCAGTAATGTGCATAAAATTGGTTTTCTTCTTCATTCGCTACAGTTCTTGGTTGATTCAGAATCCCATCTAAAACTGTATTCTTTCAACTTCTAAACTCATGGAATGAACTGAAATCAAGCGTTTCCTTCCCCTAACACTTGTTAACTTACCATACCCAATTCTGTTGTCTGTATTACTAAAACCTGAACAAATCAAAGTGAATTTTTCACTCACATTATTTGGATTTCAAAGATCTGTTGGAGAACTGGAGTAGCTTCAGACAGCTTTAATTGACATTGTCAAAAACAGTTATCAGGAACACATTTTTTTACTGCCTTAACCTGTAGTATGTAGAATGTGTCTAGACTTCTGGACAGGAGTTAGTGTTTTTATATTAAAAAAAATTAAAACGATGCAAGTAAAGCAATTGTAAAATAAAGACCACTTCCCACTTGAAACTGATAATTAAAATGGCATTGAAGATGTGTTGTCATTTTCAGGCACTGAAATGACATGGTATTGAACTGGAGATGTGTTTGTGTCTGTTAGGTACATGCTCAGCCATGTACACTGTAAATAGCCTTTACAAAAATTGGTTTGATAAGGATGGTAATTTAACATCAACTAGTAAGTTCAGTTAAAGAAGAGCCAGGATTCTTTTCAAATGATTGACTTCTGGTTTTGTGGCACAAACAGAATTGTGAACAGCTGTAACGTGTGGTACTGATCAACAGTCTTGTGCTCTTACTGTACTCAACTGCAATTTGACAGTATTGCAAGGCAAGAGCAGATAATGCAGCAAGCTGGGTTTAATTGTACTGAAAATGCACCTGCTAATGGAGAGCTTTCCTAATTAATGGATACTAACTTTCACAGGTATTAACTCCTGTATATCAGGAATGTGACACTCTAAATTGATTTGTTAAAATAAATTGAGCATATTGATGGTATTGATTTATTTACTGGGAGGGAGTAATGGTTAATAGTGATATTTGTCAAGATTCATGTAAAATAAATTTAGAAGTGAAGTACAGCTTTTCAAGGAGTATCTTAATGTGAACATGAAAAATAGGATATTATGAAATCATGCAGAGTCCTTTGCATGTAAATAATATTATAATTTTACTTGTCTTCATAGTAAAGGTTAAAAAGAATACCCTTTGAATTCAGGTTTTTAATGTATGTCTGAAATGTCTGTTTCCAATCTGTGTGTTATGCTATGAGCCTCTTTTATAGAAAATACAAAGATTTTATGTAATGAAAGACACTGCCCCCAAGGACTTTCACTGCATAAATTCTACTTTTTTTTTTCTTGAAGATAAAATTGGTTATATTTCTGGGTTAGTTAAATAGCTTGTCATTCTGGAAAAAGGAACAAAACTATCTAAAACATAGGAACCCTGCTAACTAACTGCTACTGCTAAGCAGGGTCATATAAATACATAGCCTTCCTTTCAAAATGTTACCTATTTAGCGGCACTTCTTACTGTTTTCTTAATGTGCAGTTTCAATGTCTTAGAAAGCAAAACTTGCTTTATTTGACATTCATTAAAGAGGCAGTAACTCTATATCATATTGTCTATAAATAGAAACTTGGTTATCTATGTACTGTCATGTTTCTATGATTCAAGCAGTGGTTAGTCTTAATGATACACTGAATCCAGACTTTGGTACTTGGATAGAGCAAAAAACACCATTTAAAGGAACTTAAATCTTTTTCTTTCTTTTTTTCTTTGGTTTCCTTTTTTGTTGTTATTGAATGCATGGAATGGTTTCATAAATCCAATATGTTGTTTTTTTCTAAATACTCTGGAATTATTTGTATGTGTAATTTAAACTTGTGACGATGTGTAATTGGATAGTCATGCCATATTTTTATTTCTTTTGTGGGGAGGGAAAGGTGTACAGAATTCATATGTGCTTGTTACAAAGGTAACTGTACATTGGTTTGGAGGGGGGTGAAAACTGTATTTCTGATGCCCTTTTAGAAGTCTAAAGAAAAAGTGCAAGTGAAGAGCACTACTTTAATATTTACTAAGAAAGAATGTACATATTAAAAGCATTTCAAAATTTATAGAAATATTGCTAGTACTGTTGTGTTATAACTGAATTGTATCTCATTTGAAACTGCCCTATTAATAGTTCCTAGCCATGGGATTTTCCTGTGAATAAGGCTTGAAAAGTGCAGACATCCACATATATGGTTTAAGCAGTCTTTCATCTATTATTAAGCATAATTATTGTGCCTTTAACTCAAGTAGGTTGCCAGTTAAGATTACAGCTGTTAAAATAATGCAAGTCTCTCGCAGACACTTGTACCTGTGAGTCTCCTCCTGGTGACCATTGAGTAAAAATGAGCAGTTCTGTTTTTTCAGGCCACTACTAAAAGATTGTTTTGCTGTAACTGCAAGGAAAAAAAACCTTGAAAAATTTAATTACTTCTTAAAATATTCTGCTAAGATATTTTACTGTTAAAATTCTGAGTGAATTGCTTCATTTAAGAACAAAGCATCAGCCAAATGAATTGGGGGGTGGGGCAGGGTGGAAGGACCAGGAAAGAGCTGCATGACCAATAGTTCTTAACTTGAAAGTAATGTGGCAACACAGTGGATTTTGCTCACTGCAGGACTAACAGAACTGCGGTTAGTTTCGATGGACATTGGGAGTAAGGTGGGATGATTTCTGGTTTTTTCATGGGCAGGGGGTTAGAATTACTGTTGCCTGTGTTGTCCTATATCCTGTCATTAGCAGTTCATGGGTTGTTCCTGTTGAAATTTGGTTTAATTACTAAAATTGTCTGTTCTCCATAGTGGGTCCCTTCAGCTGAGGAAACAATTGAATTTCTGCTCTTTTAAATTTCTGGCAATTTGTACCAAGCTGAAGGTTTCTGGTTCACTGAAAATTGATTGAACTGAAACTGTGATGTCTTTAGTGTTGGTGTATTCTGAAGGGTACATTTAAAACTCTTAACATGAAGCTCATGGTTTCAATATTTCATACAATACTCTTTTTTTAAAAAAAACATGTTTAGGATCATCTGCAGCTAAAAGCAAACACATTTTCTGTCTTATTTGAAGCATTAAGTAATCTCTTAACTTGGCTTGGTATTTTTAATTCAGTCCATAGCAGAGGGTAAGTCATGGATCACTCAGAACTGGGTTGCAACAATGAACTCAAAACTGACTAGTGTGAGATGGTTCCCTGCTTTCTCACAGATCACAAGTCCTTTACTAACAGTATTTCCACTTAGCTATTCAGTAGGCTTTGACTTTAAGTAGTTTCTTATTTCAAATACCTGGTGAAGTATAAGCCAAATATGTTGTTACTGAGGGGTGGGTTTTTTTCAGAGGCTGTTCTGACAAGGGCAGCCACAGTTTGTTTTTCATGACTGCTATTTACTTGGCCAACCTTACCCATGTAGCTAACAAAGTCATGCCTTGAGCTAAGGTTGCAAACAAAGCCCTGGATGGGAGAGAATTCCTCTGTGATGTGATTCTGTATTACGCTCAGCCAGCCTGGCTTTACTGTGTCTTTTGAAGAGGCACGGGACCCGGGGGAACAGTGCCTTTCTGAGCTGTAGCCAATTAGCCAACAGAGTAGGAGCTGTTATCAACTGCTGCTCCCTCTGCTGCTGAGGGGCTGAGTGGCTGGGCATAGATCTAAGGACATGTGCTAGCTTTGCTTCTGCTCTCAGAAGTCTTCCAAGGCACTGTGAGAGATCAGTAGCCTCATATTTTCAACTGTACACAGAGGCAGCTATTGAATGTGGAAAATACTTGCACCCATGTCTGAAATCACTGCAGTTAAGGTTTTCCAAGGAGGGACATATTGAAAAATTCCATTTCAGGGAAATCTTCCGTGGAGGGTAAAGAAGCTGAGTGCTGGGACTTTTTCAAGAATGCTCTTCTAAAAGCACAGAACCAGTTCATCCCTTTTAAAGACAGAGGATGTAGGTGGAGCAAGAGCCCCCCTGACTTAACAGTGAGCTTCTGAGTCTGCTCAAAAGCAAAGTGTACCTGAGATGGAAATGTGGATAAATACTCACTTGCGAACTACATGGATGTTTCCAGAGTCTGCAAAGATGCATTTGGAAAAGAAAAAGCTCAGCTCAAACTGAATTTGGCCAAGATGTCAGAAAATACAAGAAAGGGTCCTTTGGGTACAGAAACAACAAGCAGAAACAAGGGAAACACTGTCCCATTGATAAACAGGAGAGGAGAATTAGTCACTGGCAATGCTGAAAAGGCAGAGGTTCTCAACACTTCCTTCACCTCTGTCTGCACCAGCACTGCTGGGCCCCTGGCCTTGGGACCAAAAATCTAGGCTGCTGCAAACACAGATCCACCAGTGTCAGTGAAGGAAGAGTGGGGGGCGAGCTCTTATAGGAGCTGACATTGCAAGGCTGCTCTCCATAATCTCTGGGAAGTTGTGGAGAGAGGGGAATGTCACAGAAGACTGAAAAAGGATAATGCACCCCCATCCACAAGAAGGACTTAAAGAAGGATCCAGGAAATTTTAGGCCCATCACTCTCGCTTCGGTCCCTGGGAAAATTTTGGAACAAATCCTTCTGGGAGCTATCACAAGTCCGATGAAGCATGGGATGGGGAAAAGTCAACACAGATTGACCAAAGACAAATTGAGCTTGACCAACCTGATCACCCTCTGTGACCAAGTAATTGCTTGGTTGATGTGGGTTGGGTGGTGGATGTCACCTGCCTGCATTTCTCCAAGGTTTTCAGTATGGATTCCCACAGCCTCCTCCTGGAGAAACAGAGGGGCTGTGGTATGGATGAGTGCCCTGTGTGTCAGGGGGAAGTGGCTGAGAGGCAGCACCACCCAGAGGGTGCTGCTCAATGGCTCCTTTTCAAATGGGCAGCGCAGCAGAGTGGGGTCCCCCAGGCAGTGATGTTGGGCCCAGCACTGTTTAATATCTGCATAAGTGACCGGGAAGATGGGATCAGGTGTACCACAATGAAGTTTCCCAATGATGCCAAATGAGTGAGAAAGTGGACACTTCGGAAGAGAGAGCCACCCTGAGAAAGATTTGGATAGGCTGGAGAGTGGCTGACAAGAATCTGATGAAGTCCAGCAAGGACAAGCCTAAGGTCTTGCACCTGGGGAAACACAACCCAGAAGTGCAGCACAGGCCAGGATCTCCCCAGCTGGGGAGCATCTCTCTGGAAAGGGATCTGGGGATTCAGGTGGACAGTTGGATCAATATGAGCAAACAGCACTGTGCTGGTAAAGAAAGCCAACAGGATGCTGGGCTGCATCCACAGGGGCATCACCAAAAGAGATCAAGAAGTCATTACCCAATCTGCTCAGTATTCATCAGGCCACACTGGAATACTGTGTTCAGTTTTGGTCCCTACTGCACAGAAAAGATGTGGACAGACTGGAAGAGGTCCAGAGAAGAGCCAGAAAGATGATCCCACAGGAGTGGGAAGCCTGTGATGGGGAAAGGCTGAGAGAGCTGGGTTTGTTCAGCCTTGAGATAAGAAGGCTTAGGGGAGACCTTATCACCACGTTCACTATTTAGAGAGGATGGAGACTCACTTTTTACAAGAAGTCACACAGAAAAGACAAGGGATAATGGGTACAAGTTATTTCTGAGGAGGTTCCAATTAGACACATGAGGGAAATTTTTTCACAAGAAGAACCATCTGCTATTGGAATAATCTCCCTAGGGAAGTTGTGGATTTCCCCAACATTGGAGACTTTTGAGATGCGGCTGAACAGATTGCTGGGCCATCTTGTCTAGACTGTGCTTTTGCCAAGAAAGGTTGATCAGATGGTCCTTGAGGTACTGTACTTAAAAAAAACCAAAACAACGGCACCACCAAATGCCATAAAGCTAGCTGGTTACACTACTGTCTCATTTGAGTGCAGTAAAATTATGAAGGAAAACATACTGCTACAAAATTCTACATGACTGCTTGCTACCTGTCTTTCTTGCATAAAATGCATCTCAAGAATTGTATTTCTATCAATCAAATTCTGCAGTTATCCAGGTGATTTTGTCCAGAAGTTTGAGATTTTAACAGGTCCATGTGTTCTTCAAAGACTTTACTGATTTAGGTTACTGCAGTGTTAAACATTATTCTTTTCATAACCACCACCATGTGTTTTCTGAATTAAAGAAGAATGCAATCCATCAGTGCTTACTTTTCTAATAGTGTGAGGGGGAGTAAAACCTATAAATTCAGCCATAAAAAAGGCTGTAGTCTTGGCCCCAGCTGAGTTTTGTCAGGAGCAGTTTAGGACAGGGCAGCTGCCTCAGGTGCCTGTTTCAAGTCATCTGTTACAAGTAATCCTGCTGTGCCAGCATCATATTTCATTTGACTTTTGAAGTATGTTGTTCCAGTTTTGTGCCTCAGTTACCCTGGCTTTAGCTTTGCTGCAAAGTTAGAGGTTTTCAATTGCTTTGAAACTTTTTCGGGTAAAACTGAAATGAACTTTCTCCATGAACTCTTTCCCTGCACAGTCTGAGTAGCCACTTCAAGAAGAAGCAAATCTGCGATTGCATGGTGACTCTGGCAGAGCAGTGGCCAACACTCAGCAGCAGCAGCAATGCCAGCTCACCCTCACCCTGCCCTGCCCCTCTGACTGCCTCCAGCAGGGGCAAAGGTGGCTGTGAAATCAGGCCAGGGCTGTGGTGATACTTGAGAGGTATCCTTACTCCGGCTTGCTCTCTGGTATTTCTGCTGTGAGTCAATTCTGTGGCCTGCGTGCAGTGGGGTTAATATTGGTGTTGCATTAAGTATGAGACTCGCACAACTATCTTTAACAGGTGAGGGTCCACCTTCACAGATGCCATCTGTCACCATCATGCCTGGCTGATTATTTTTAAAACATTTTAAAATCTTAATCATAGTGGATATTTTAAATGTTTTCTCCCTTTTTGCTGGAAATCTTTTCTGCGTTTTCCAGGGATGGAGGTTGAAACAGCCGTCTGCTCTGAACTAATGTGATTTTTTTTTTTTAAATAGGAAAACCTGTCTTTTTAATAAACAAAAATAATGTTACTTGGACTTGACCTGGGTATTGAACACTTTTGAACAGTAGTACTTGCAGTAAAAAGTATTTAAGTGCTTTTCTGGAGTGGGCTCAGCACTTGATAGAATTGAGCTGTCAAATCAATACTGTGCTATTTTATATTCATATACTACAGACATGTAGTTCAAAGTCATCCAAGTCATACAGCCTGCTGTTAACTGTGGAACTTCTTTGTGATATTTTAGGACCATGTCTTTTTTTGTGAGTCCTTAGCAGGCATGCAGAACAGCAAATTTAGTGATTGTTTTTGTAATGGTTAAAACACTTTAACTTGTACTGCCTTGAATATAAAAAATACTTTATAGAGATCCATAATTGAAGGGTTCCAAAGCCTGGCACAGATGACTGAGAGGGGCAGGTTTTACATACCCAAAGATTGCCATATGTTTTGGATTTCTGCAGTCACATCATGTGAATGCTAGACTATGGTCAAACTTAGTCAGAAGTCATGTGTGTCACATCAGAAAATAACTTTTTGCCTGTTTCACTGTGAGGCAGAACATCAGTTGTGCAGCACAAGATCAACATGGGAAAGCAGGATTGTAAGTGCTTCACTTTACATTAATAATTGCATCACTAAAAATCTTGACTTTGCACTAGTATGCCACTGGAATTTGTCTCTGCTGCCACAGAGCATCATGCTGGAACACATTTTCGTACATGAACACTTAATGTAATGTTAACATCTCTTGAGAGCACCACACGTTATCTTTTACACAGAGTTTCACTTCTGCTTTGTGTTGCTGCTGTGTGGAGGACATGATACAGTCTGAGGCCTTAAACTCTTTAGACTTTATCATTCCAAATATTTCTTGAGCGGTCCACCTCAAGGAAGGTATTTTAACTGAAGTTTAACTGAAGAAAGAATTCCTAATTGCAAATTTTTGTTCTCTTTTTTTGTTACGGCAAAGCAGCAGCTCAGCCCTGCTCTAAGTGAGCTATCAGCAGGGTGTTCTCTCATGGCTTTAAGGATGTCTCCATCAGCATCAGCATGGTAAAACTCTCAGTGAGGGGTGCTGTCTTACAAATACGAAGCCATCCTATGTGGAAGTGGTTTGAAGGCTCATGTATGGTAAACATCAAAAAGGAAAGTGGGAAATATGCAGATTTGCATTTTTGAACTTTGTTTGGGTTTGGAGAATGTCATGTTGGTGATCAGTGATTTTTACAATAAAAATTAAAAGGAAGTGCTCTCCCTAGTGACAAATGAGTATCATTCTGTTCTGCAGAGATGGAGTTTCTGAATGCTAAGGCAAAACCTCTTGTATTCTAAAGCTTTATACATAGATGTTTGACGCTAAATGAGTTGCAGTGGAGATGATGAGTTAGAATTGTTCCTTACTACAATTACACTTTCTCTGTGCCTTTACTAGTCCATTACTGTGAGTTGGGACATCTCTGCAATGTTGGCTCAGTCAGGATTTCCCAAAGTTGCCTAAGGCTATAATCAAACATGTTCAGATGTGCATGCCTAGAAAATGTTTTACAGTCACAGTATAGTCATATACATTGATAACCTATATTGGGACACAGCAGAATGCACTGTGATTGTGAGACATGCTTTTGAAGTAATGTTTATGCTGCACTGGGAGATCAGCTGGCAAGTAATGCTATTTCAGTAGAATTATATTGATATTTATTACGTGAATTGCTATACAAAAAATGAAAAACTAGAGATATGATTTAAACTATCAATGTTGCTCTAGGCACGACAAGGACATTTTGGAGGAGATTGTGATGAAGATAAACCATCTTTGCTTTTTATAATTAGGAGGATATTAGCAGCCTTAATAATTTTTTTCTTTAGAAGAAACAATATGAAATATACAGTATTAGAAAGCTTCAGTCTCATTCCCACACACATACACATGATAGTGTTGGCTCCATCTTATGTAGCTTTAAATCTAGATTTCCCAGCTGCATTTCCTAATACATACAAAAGATTTATAAACTGGAACAAACTTAATCCAATTAAACTTTCTGCACCATCAGCACTGTTCTTGCTCTTGAAGTAGTAAAACCATCAATGTTGTATCTCTGCACTTCATGAAGGACATACCACAGACCTGTAATTACTTATAGTGTATATTAGAGGTGTTACATTGCATGTACAGTACTTGCAGTTTGCCTTTGCAGAAAAAGGCACATATTGGCTAACTGTATTTGAATTGCTATCGTGAGCTCAGCAAATCAATCCTCAAGGGGATTCAGGACAGACAGCTGAAAGGGACAAACCCAGCTGATATTTCACAGTATAAAACCAGCAGCTCCTATGGCATGCTCTGCAGGCTTGGCTGGAGAGCAATTGATCTTCATTGGTGACTCCATAATAAGCAGCGGATGGGTAAACAAGCAGAGGATATGACACTGTGAGAAAGTTAAGGGCTTTTTTTAGCATAGAAAACAATACATGTGAGACTGGAAGTTTCTGTAATGCTCCATGGCAAACCTCTGCCTGCAGTGAGCCCTTCTGGGAAGAAATGGATGGCATGCTCTGGAGTTTGCTCAAGAGTCCAGCAGGCTTGGAAGAGAGCAGAAAAAGAGGGATAAGTTCACAGATATTCAAAATAATGGTGTTGATGCTTTTCAGTTACTTTAAAGATGGTGGTAGCTCAAAGCTCTGGGTTTTGGCACATTTGGCTTAATATGCTAAAGAATAAAGTGCACCTGGGGGAAAGTCTAAACAGGCTCCCAGGTGAAGTGGTTGAGTTACTGCTTGAAACCTGACTGGCATCTAAAAATGTGAAACTGGGACGTGTTTGCTGTGTAAGTTACAGGCAGTAATAAATTACAGTTATGGAAGATGTGTGGTTTTAATTCTTCTTGACTGTACTTAAAGTCAGTATTTGTTCTCAATAGAATGGAAGAACTCGATTTACCACTAGACTGAGATTGTTGATAGAAGACAAAATGATCACGATTTATACTAGATATAACAAAAAAAAAATCCAAACAGGTATGTAAAAAAACATGCTTGATGATCACATTTTGGGGGGGGGGCGGGGAAGCAGGGTAGTATCTACATTTTTTTTACATAAAAAGGTGATCTTTTAAAAGAAGGGGAAAAACCCATAATCGCATAATGAAGAAGGGAATTAAATCTGGCAACATTCCCAGTGTTGAGCCATACTCAAATGAATCCATAAATTAAACATTAACTAATCTAACTAATGGAACTAAAAGGAAGTAAATGCTATTTGATGTATATTAGCTTTTCTTAGAAGGTTTGCCTCTCCTATCAATCAAAACCTGTGACCTCTGACTGGAAACTCAACACAGTATTAAAAACTGTCACTGAGTTTTCCTTTGCTCAAGCTATCTGGCAAGCAGCGAGACTCTGCTGGCAACACAACAACCAATTTATCCAACAGTCCTGTCTCATCCTTGTATGCTGTACTTTATGTTCTATAATTGGCTACAGATTATGGATAAAATGTCCCAGTCAGTTTAATACTGTGTCCAGCATAAGCATTCAGGCCAAAAGACCAGAAAAACTCCAAGCATGACCTTCCGCTGGCTTGGTCTAGTCAAAGGTTGAGTGTAAATATGGGGCTGTTTTAATCTGAGTAGTGAAGAAGAATGGGGGTACAATCTCAATACTCTGTTCATTGATTAAATGCATACTGTTATGTCTGATGCCTGCAGTTTTAAAGGCTTTTACGAAACTATCTAGACCCCACACTAGTGAGAGACGTAATAAACATACTTAAAAGACTGAAAGCAGTGTATGATGAGCAGAAAATTAATTTATCAAAAAGACTTGGGAGAAGAGTTTGTGTTGAGTAGAAATTATTAGGCTAGGAGGTGCTAAAGGGCTCATCAGCCTGGTAGAGGAAGAGATGATGAGTTTTAGTTGGGTACAGGATCCCTGCACTTACAAATTTTGTTGATAACAGTTGCAATTAGTGGTAGGATCTCCAGCTCTCAGTATTTTCAGGCATGCTGAGCCAGCAGCGGAAAAACTGGGAGAACTAAAGCTGTTACAGAAATTTACAGACTTCCCAAGGCCAAAGGAGGGAGTACTTTATTGTTAAGACATTGGCAGAGCCAGGCTATAACTCCAGTGTAAACATCTTCTGCAAGGCAAAACGTGAGCCTCTGGCAACCCTGTGCAAAAGTGCTCAAGAAGGACCAGCAGTGACAAGGGAGAGGATGGGAGGGGACACAAAAGAGACACTACTTCTGGAAGCAGGCACTCCATGTTGGAGCAGATACACCTCTGAGTAGACTGCAGCCCGTGGAAAGCAAACTGTGTCTGAAGAAAAGCTTCAAGAACATGTTACCAAATTGCGAATCTGCTGCCAAGCAAATAATTAGATCACTGCCCAACCTATTTTTGAGGCTTCTTGTAAATGTAGCACAGATGATCTCTTCTCACCCAAAATGGTAATCTGTGAGGTTGGCATGAATGAGAAGGCCAGAAGAAAAAAGAGCTGAATCTCAGAACTGTTCTGTACTCCAGAACTCACTAGCCTCCTTTGAGTCCTATATCTTCAGAGCAAAATTGAGAGGCTTTCAAGTCAGAAAAGAGGAAAAAGGATGCAGTAAAACAAGCATTTCCTTGGAGAATATTTGAGCTCTTGGCAGGGCAACATATCAAAATATATTAATGATGTGTTTCTTAAAACCAGCAACTTTATAGCAGAATTATGAAGCTGTGGCCCAAGGAAGCTAGAGTTACAAATACACTTTACCATCAGGAAGGAAAATGTGTAAGTATATCAATTTTCTAAGATATTAGAAACCCTACCTTCTATACAACAAATCATGACAAAATATCCCAGCAGTGCGCTAAAAAGTGCCAGGCATTTCTCTGAGCAATTTTTAAAGATTTAAACAGAACTTTTAAAAGAAAGAAGAAATGAAATAACGCAAACACCAACCATCTAACCATTTGTTATCCATTGTTTGGTGCTGAAACACGAGAATTTGACTAGCTCTGTGCAAGCAATTGCGCATCAAGCTGTGACATTGCAATGGTTCTCTTACAGATTCTGTGTTCTGAATTGTAACATGCTGGAGAAAAAGCACTGCTCTCACTCTGATCTCTTTTACACAAACCAGGGGTGTGAATGACCTCTTGAACCCAATTTGAATCGTAGCAGCAGTCCTATTTGATTGCATGTTGGCCAGTCTTTGTGGCAGAGGGATGGTGTCGGAATTTTAATGGAGGCTTACTTCTTTTAGAAAGTCCGGGTGTTTTTTAAACTTCATTGCATTAAATATTTCTATAGCTCTGAATACTTGAATCATTTGCAGCCATCCTGAAACACAGGTTCTGTAGCCACCTGAACAAAAGGACTCTTAAAATGGCTCTTTACTACAATCAGAGTCACTTCCCCAAAGTTGTCACCTCCCTGTGCCTGAGGACAATACCCAGACCTTGCTTTCTGGACAATGTTTAACCCTTTTCTTATCTTGTCTTAACCCGGCCAAATACAAAACAATTAACAATGTCTTTGTTCACTCTGGAGCACGTGGCTAATCCTGCAACCACAAGATGTGATTCCCTTGAGCTACCCTTTTGTTTATCTGCTGTAGGCAATGCTGGGCAACAGTGTAATTTAATTATCCAAAGCCAGTTGAACTATGCTGCACCACCTCTGTGGGCTGTGCGTACAGACAGAAGGTGGGAATCGCACACAGTTTCCAAGCCCACTGTCCTCTTCCAGCAATCTTGTTCAGAGAGATATTAAAAGGGTTGGGACGTACCAGTAACCAATTTTAGTGAGCACAAGAAAGCGCAAGAAAATGCCAAATGGACCAGAGCGTCCTCTGGCAGGAAGGAAAAATTGTCCCTGCAGTGAGAAGATCACGGGGGAGACATGGCGAGGACAGAGCAGAAGCAGGGCACAGAGCACTGGGTTTTGGTTAACAGCTTGCAGCACAGAGGACAGTTGGCAACGAAGCAAACTTGGGCTCTGTCACTTCCCAGCTGGCTAGCGGAGCCGTGAGCGTGTGCTGTGCAGAACGAGTGGCTGCATGAACTGAGTTTAGTGATTTACAGCTCCCTGTGGTAAGGAGGGGCAGGCGAGAGCCAATGAGCCTGCCTTTCTTTTCTGGATACACCCCACAGCCTTCACGCTGACCGGCGGCTGAGCAAGGGCGTGTCAGGCTTTGACCCTGTGCAGTGTTTCATTTCAGCATTGAATGTTCCCTTGGAAAAAATTCTTACCATATGGATCCCACTGGTAAGATTATCTGCTTTTCAGCACAGCTAGAACAAGTAGGGTGTTGTAAATAGGCTGCTGATTCTCTTGAGTTTGTCTCACTTGCTGAGCAAGACAATGATACTGATCCTGTTCAAGTTTTGATGTATAAAGATGACAATCTACAGTATCTGTTGCACCTCTGGGAACCTTGACAAAACCCAAGTGTTAATCCAGTTCAGAAGCTGCCCCTGTTGCATCTTAAATGATCTTCCACCTGATCTGGGTGTAAGATCAGGTATTCTGGATTCTCAGCCACCTCTGCAACAAGAGTTTGTCATGTCTTGTTTTATAAGGCAAAGGGAGTGACATGGAAGTTTGGCTTACAGAGGCTGTAACTGAGGAGGGTCTGTATCTGTGGCAATACTCAGGCCCTGAAGCCTCCTTGCTTCCAAAATCTTGCCAAGCAAACCAAATACAGCTAGTTATAAATCAGGAGTGTGACATGAAGCCTGGCGTTTCCGGATCAGGCTTTTTGAATGGAAATTAATAGTTATACAGGAAACTGCTCTGAAGTGATTAGTGTTCGCCTGCTTATTCTTCCTTCCTTTTTCTTCTGAGAATATAGAGGTTAAAGCCAATGATGGGAAACCATAAGCGAAAGCAGATATGCAGTTAATTTCTCCTTACAGAGATGAGGGCTGTGCTGGCGGATATTATAAGCAGCAACTGCCTCTCGCAGCTCCAGAACCTGGAGTTCCTCCTGCCTGGCTGCTAAAGCCCAGCTTGTTGTGCCCATCCCAGGCTGAGGGATGCAGCTGCTGCTTTCCTGTTTGCAGCACAGCACCCCAGCAGAGACGGCTGCACAGATGGCCACAGACAAGGTGCTGCCTTCACCTGTGCCTCCGACATGCAGGACTCACATGCAGGACTCACTCAAGTACAGACCAGCTGGTCACGCCTGATGCTTGCAATCAAATAACACCCACCCACCCACCGATCACTCACTGATCCCCCCAGCAGCTGGCACTTGCTCCTTACAGCCCCCACGCACAGTGTGGAGAGTGGAAACCATGAGGAGAGACACTTCAGAAAGGTTTTATAAGTGAGGGTGAGCAGGTTGTGTTCGGCCAGACTCTGCACATGACCTCTTTTATACCCCTTTCTGTCTGATCCTCCCTGTGCTCCTTCCTGATCCCTCTCCTCTAATTATTCCCTTCCCCTTCTTCTAATTATTCCTTCCCAAGTTTTGTAGAGTCCCCCTCAAATATCTCAAACTCTCCTGTTCTTATTTGCCCCTTCTTATCAGTTACAAACCCCAGGTGGCCCTGTCCAGAGCTCCTCAATGGCCCATCATTCTGTAACCTGAGACAAAACCTTTTGGGTTTTGTCATTGTCTCCCTTGTCCCTGGCCCACCAGGTTTGCAACTGTGTGTCCTTATTTATGGAATCTCCCTTAATTTATTGCCACCTTTGCTTTGAAAAGGTCAGGTTCTTGGTCAAGCCTTCATGAAGCAGATACTTTTACCTTCCACCAGACATACATGCAAGGGTTTAATCTCTAACTTTCCTGCTTTCTGGAACTGAAGGACAAGGTCTCTAAAGGTTACCAGTGAGATAGTCCAGACCCCATGCTTTGTGATTTTCCTTTGGCCTCTTGAATATTTGTTTTGTCAATACTGATGTTTAGTTTTATAAGAATTTACTTTCATTTTTTAATATGAACCTTGAAAATATTTGACTTGTGTGTAGAATCTAGTCAAAATTATAAATTCATTGCTAAGTGGCTTTTCTTTTTATACACAAAAATCTCTGCCAACCCCCTGAAAGTTTTATAAGGACAAACTAGGAACAGAGGTTATGTAAAGTTCCTACTTAAAGTATTTTTAATTTAATTTACTATAGTGGCATTACAAGTAAGGATAAAGCATAGCTAGAAATGCTTCTCTGTGCCAAGTCAGCTTTTATCTTGAAGTTCCTGTTCTGTGTTGATGTATGTCTGAAATAACGGAGAGCCCCAAAGCAACCATAGAGGGAAGCACTGGAGTACTTTTCAATGTTACATTTTGATGATAAATTGTGGAATTTGGTAGAAAGCCAAGATGGATGGCAGTGAATAAATTATGCTTAGGGTCAGGGTAGACATACAGACCTCCTGACAGGATTGTCTTCATTATTTCTTCTAGAGGACAATGCAAACCTCAAATAATAAAACATGAAAAGTCAGCTGCTCGGTAGGAAGTTTAGCTCAAATCTGTATCAGTGCTCGAATATGCAGGACTGGGTCCTTCCTCCTAATGAGGCATGTCCCCCCCACACGCCACCACCATCAGGTTGCGGCGATGAGCTTAATGTTACCTTGTGTATCAGTTACACGAGGAAATTCCAGCCACCCCAACAGCAGCAGCTTTGGGAATAATGGATTAGGAGGGCACTGTGAAAGAAATGTTCAGGACTTCAGAATTTGGGGTAAATTCAAAACATTCCTTGACCTGCTCCGATATTATCTTCCCTTATAGAGAAACAGAGTTTATTTCTGCTGCTTTGCCAGTCGAGAATTGCGAGACGAGCTCCAAGCTTTGCCAAGGAAGCGGCGGGCCGGGCTCGCCCTCAGCGGGCTCATTGCAGGCGCAGCCCGGCGCGGCGGGAGCGTGCCCGGAGAGCGGCCCTTGGCCGGCACCGCCGGGGCCAGGCTCGCTGAATTCCCGGCACCTCGCCTTCTGAAACCCTCCCGTGCCTCAGC
>VZRL01000332.1:256514-311759 GCA_013397895.1 Origma solitaria | reverse complement strand
CGGCTGGGCCGGGCCGCGCTCTCGGTCCCGCCCGCCGTGAGGGGCGGTCCCAGCCCGGCCCCGCCCCGCCCCGCGGAGCAGCGCGGACAGAGACGCGGAGCGGCCGAGCCCCGAGGAGCCGCGGAGATGCTGAGCTCGCCCTGGGCGCGCTTCTACTCCAACAGCTGCTGCCTCTGCTGCCATGTCCGCACCGGCACCATCATCCTCGGCGTCTGGTACCTGGTGAGTGTGTCCCTCGCTCCGGGCGCTAGGCACCGGCTGCGGGGGCAGCCTGAGGGGCTGCTCCGTGCGGGGGGATGCCGATGGCAGCGGCCCAGGCTGCGCAGGCAGCACCGGCGGGGTTCGAAGGGAGCCGCGTTGTTGCAGCAGCGTAGTGCGCAGGCAGCGCCGCGCTTGCCGCCGCCGGCTCATCCCGGCGGGCACAGGCTGCTGCCTCGGCTCTGCCGAAACTGGGGCACGAAGCATGTGCGTGTTCAGGGGTCGGGGCAGCGGCGCAGGGGATACCCTGCACGGGCAGGCTCGACAGGGTCCCAATCAAAAAGCTGTCGGGGGCATGAAAATGTGATGAGTGAAGACCCCTGGAGTGAGGGTTTTTCCCCAAACTTCGGGCGGTGCGTCTCAGGCCGGGGCTGGCTGCAGCACACGGGCTCCACCGGTGCATTGGCTCCGGCAAGGCTGGCCACACCGCGCAGAAAATCACCTTTTATAGTCTCTGGTCGCTGCTTCGTGAAGCAATCGGCTCTACTTGTCTCTGCTGTCCCCTGCGTGGCAGGTGATCGTTCGGCAGTTGTGTTCTGGTCTGCCTGGCAGGGAGCTGAAACCTTCCAGGCGGCTGTTCGCAGGTACTAGAAAGACATCTTTCCTCTGCCAGGATTATAGGACATCAGTGAGGAATTGACCCTGGAGGCACCTGGGTTGCTTTCAGTAACCAAAGGCTGTTTGACACTCAGTTACTTGGCCCGGGGAAAGACTTCGGTGAGGAGGAGCCACATTAAGCCCTCAGTTCCTCTCTCACAATTGTTTCTCCATCCCTTGCAATGTGGGAGAAGCAGTTTTCTCAGAGCTGGTCTTGCTATAGTGGCAGGGTTTGCAGAATAAAAAGAGCTGATTGCTTGCGGTAGGTAAGGTGGATGCACTTCTCAGCCTGCTCAGTCTCTTGGTGTTGGGAATCAGTCTCCGTTTGATGGCAAGGCTGTGCGGAGCTGTTTGCCAAGCATCATTTTTCAAATGATTGCAGACGGAAGCAGATTAGACCCGGGCTTATTTGCTAACTACTGAAATTCTCTGCAGAAGCAAGTGAAAAATGCAGGGCTGGCCTCCACTGTAGGACAGCTCATTAAATTAATTCAACCAGTGTCATAAAAAAGCTAGGTTGACATTTATGTCCTAGAAATCATATGAAATGTTCTATATCCTGTAAAATACGTATTTCACTACGGAGAAAATTGTGCATTAGTTGAACCATTTCTTGCTCCTGGTTTAATAAAATATGGTTAATGGCAACATCCACAGCCTGTAGTATCTACAATACTGACAGTATTGTAAAAGATGCCTCGTTTTGCCTGGCTGCAATGAAGTTTTGGTAAATTGTGATATGACCTGAAAGCTTTTGAACATGACTTCTAGGGTGCTTATTATTTCTTTCTGCCTTCAGCTGAATGAAGCCTTTTCACATTGGCTCCACAGAGACAGGGATACAGATATTTTCGCTGTTCAGCAGATCTAGTTATTCGAGGAAGAAGGAAGTGCATCACCTGGGCTTGGATACAAAGAAAAAAGCCTGATAGCTTTTTAGACTTTTACCTAATCTGTTACTAATATTTAAATACCAGTGAGAGAATTTCACGTAGTATTTTACAGCATAATCTGTTCTAAAATTTCCTTTCCTATGAGGACGTATTTCCTGATTTACATCTCTTGCTTCTTTTGCTTTCATAACTTTTTCAGGGTAGATTTCTAAATTACTTCAAATTGATACAGTGCACATTTCTTTCTGTCCTTTCTTCCCGATTGCAAGTATTTGAATTTTAAATTTGATCATTAAGAATAGATACTTAGATGCATGTAGATAATAAATGCTAAACCTTTTTGATAGCTTATTATGTTAGGAAACAGTAACTAAGGAAGAAGGAGCTCCTTAAATGAATGGCCCTGGTTGAGAGGTCTGGTTGACAAAGTCATATACAAAAAGACTGATTTTTGGCTCAGAAAATCAATTATGATTTGGTACCATGTGCTATTGAGGGTCTACATAAAAATGGATGTCCTGATGGCATTTTTTTTTCTCTACATGCATTTTGGGTTATTGCTTTACTCCAAACCACACGTGAGCTATGAGCATTACCTCAAAGTTCAAACAAAAACCCTTCTGATTTTTTGCCACACCAACATGTATTCTGTGTACTCTTTGCCATTATTCTTTACAGGAAATTAATTGAGGAAAAACATCCACCTAGAGATTGAGTTGTTTTCTTCTTGCTTCTTCATTTCTCACTACCTGTGATGTGTAAGTTTTATTTCTATGTCCATGAATACAATGGTTCAGTAGAAGAGGCATCTGAAGGAGGAAAAAACAGTAGCTTAAAAGTTTTGGCAGACTTTTAACACAACATTTTCACATGGTTGACCAGTTTTGAGTTAGTATAATTTCAGGAGGCAGAATTTCATGTCTGAGTAATGTGGAAAAAATAGTGGTTGAGATGGAATTCATCTTCCCATAGCAACCCTCCCAGTGCTGTGCTGTGCACTGGGAGCTGGAAGGGTGCTGATAACACCCCAGAGTTTTGGCTACTGCTGAGCAGTGCTGGCACAGCATCAGCGCTGTCTCCCAACATTCCAGCCCCCCCATCAATAAACTGGGGGGCTGTTTAGTTTTAATGTTTTAACTGTGTGTTTGGGGTCCTACAAATAGTGGAGAGAGTGGGAAGCTGAGTGCAAGTGGAGTCATCAGTGCTGCTGTTGAGGGCACTTTCCCTCAAAAGTGAGTGGCAGGAACAGTGTGCTTTTCCAACACAGGCAGAGCAGTCACAGAACTTACAATGGTCTCATAACGTATCAATAGCTGAGAAATAAATATTTAACTTTGCTCTATTTTAGAACATAATGGATGTCAGAATGCTAATGTTTCTATAGCTCTTGTGTTTCAGTAGTTTCTTCCGGATAGAGCCATCAGTACTAAATCTAGAATAATATAACACACCACTGCATGGTATTGCAATATAGCATAATAATGCAGTATATATACTGTCACAGGGCACTGAAGAACTGAGGTGTAAAAAGTAACTTGTAAAGGTTGGAGTAGCCAGGAGAAATTTCCTGAAAAGAATATCTAATTGGGTTGCAAAATGGCCCATGCTTCAGGAGCTAGTGTGCTGCCTTGGGGAGAAAAGCTTAACAGGGGGTGATGTAACGTTAAATACAAATTATGCTGAGGATTAAAATGGCAGTAATATAGCTGGCTGGGGGTTAATATTTATTTCAAAGCTGAGGACCAGGTTCGGCTGGTTATTAATTTTTGGAGTTTTCTCTCTGAGATGCACTTTACACTTCTCTATAACATGAAATCAGAGGTCACAGTAGTAACACAGAAACATTTTGGGGCACAGAGGTCTTACAAATGTTGTATTAAAAAAAAAAAGTTAAATTAGTCACTTCAAACAGCTTCTTTTTGTCACTATGCTGTTCAGGGCAGTGACCATGCTGAAATGAGCCACCTTCAGTTCTGATCTCCCACGGGTGCTGGAGTCTGGGGGAAAGCTGGCATTGATGTTTCCAAGTGACCCTGTGAGTCAGAATAACAACACTCCTGTCAGTGACAGCATTTATAAACACAGCGTGTCTTGTTCGTGAGGAAATGGACTCCATTTTCCTTGTCTAAAACACAAGGAACAACATCAGATGTGCTGACAGTGTCATGGAAGGATTTTGCACTCTCCTGGCAGTGGCAGTGGGGTTTCTGCACACCCTGAGGATCCACTGACACCATCTGGGATAACACGAATTCTGATTATTTCTGATTGACTTTGGTGGAGACAAGATGAAATTTTAAGGTATCAGTTCAAAAAAATAAACAATAAAAGAAGGAGCTTTCATTTTTGAGCTCTGTGTGCCCAGTGCCTCCTGCTACCTGCCTCAGTGCAGCAGAGCCCTGGGCACAGGCTGCTCCTCCCCGTGGTCCCACAGTCCCCCAGACACCCCAGGAGGCAGGCCTGGGGAGCCACTGCCCTCTCTCTGCACTCCCTATGGCCCTGACAGTGAGGGGCTAAAAATAAAAACTAATGGAAGGCTGAGAACCTTTTATAACCACAAGTTATCGAGTTTTGTGGCTCTCACTGAAGGATGTGCGGTAAGAACATAAATAGAGTGAACCAAAGCTTTTAACCAGGGTGGCTAAATGTTTGAGCTGCTATTTGTGGAAAGATCAGCGTGAATTGCTACTTGTGACATTTCAGTTCTGGATTTTTCTGAATATATTGTTGAAATCATGTGTAATATCTGTCTCTGTTCCCCATCATTTTTTAATAAAAGGATTGAATCCTAATGATGAAAAAATATGCTGGTAGTAGACTCTAGATTGTAATGCAGAAGAAAAGCACAGGTTGTTATGGTCTCACTCATTTAAGGTTGAACACCCTGACAAGTGATCAGATGTCAAAAGGAGAATGAAAGTATGTGTTTTGTGATGGGGCCACATTTATTTCCTGGTATTTTTCAAGCCTCTTGCAAAACAGCATGTATGGCAATGTGCTTAAATACCAGTTAGAAGATTTCAGTAATCTTAGCTTACTTGGCAGGGGGTAGAGATCAGCAGTGACTGCTCATGTAAACAAAATATCCCTACACTGGGATCCTTCCAAGCTGCTCCATCCGTGCTCCTGCAACCTTTACGTTGTCTGAGACTACTCACATCAGCAAACAGTTTTAAGTGAGGGTCCCTTGAACAGGGTGTAAAGGCCTTTCCAGGGAAAAGAAAGAAATTCTACAATGAAGTTCTTAATTATTTTCAAACTTGTGAGAATCAGGAGATTTTGAAAACTGAAAAAAGAGCTGCAGTTGTGAAGGAGGCAAAGTTGCATGATTAGAAAGCCTGGTGTGTTATCTCAGTGACAGGTTGTGGGAATTTTCATGAATACAAATATGAGGCCTTGTGTTTTACTTAAAAAATTAGCTTGCTTTTTTTTTATATGGAATGAAGTGGGCTAAAACTACATGATTTCCAACTTTCTGTCTGTATGAAGGGTTGTAGTAGCCAGCTCACTGAAGGCTCAGTTCCTTTATATCACCTGGGGACGTCACTCCCCCTGTGCCAGTGTGATATTACTGGGGGCTGGGTTGGATTATCCTGCAGACAGCACTACCTTTCCCACCTCCAGTGACAGTCCAGCACTGGTGGCACTGGGGAAAGATGTCTTGCAGAATAGGGCCTGCTTTGGATTCGCCAGGTGATTGCCGCTCCATGACCCAGACCTGGGCCCTATATTCAAGGGAAGGAGTTGGGTGATGCCAGTGACATCCTAATTCCCATCCCTGCGTAGGAGATGTAGTGTCAGCAGCAGTGAAATTTCTCCACTAACAAGTGAAGGTGTCATGATGTGAAATTACTTGAGGCTCCCAATTCCTCTAATAGAAATGGCTGAATTGATTAAATATTTATGTCCCAAGTGCGATGTCTATAAAACGAGCATTAGTTTTTCTATTGTCTGTACTTCATAAGATGAAAGACAAGATCGTGGAAAAAAAGCAGTAACATTCCCAAGTAACTCATTAGACTCTTCCTGTGCACATACTTGCTGTTGAGGAGAGTGGAGAGAAAACTTGGAATTCATTATGAATAAAGAAAACTCTGAGTCTTACTTTCAAAGGCTTGCCTGATAATTGATGTACATGTTGAATATCCAACTGAGACTGGAGTCTGAGGAGGTTCAGGGTGTATGCTCTTGGACTGGATCACATCTATTTCATTCTCTTCAAGACCGGGGGAAAAAATGACTGATTCTGCACTCAAATATCTGCTCAGACCCTGTATGGTATTTTCTTAAGAGACTGAAAGCACATGTATGCATTTTAGGTGTGTCATAGCAAAGAATAAAGACCAACAATTATCATTAGCATGAACAAAATTATTTTCTCTGAAGTACCTTCTTAATAACCACATTCTGATTGTAAGTTTTCTAGAGATACATTGTTAAATAATATAACAGTTAATACCCTAAAGAATGGCATCAGGAGAACTCATTAAAGAACTCCTCCCTGCTATGCACAAGCCCAGGTTGGTTTCTGCAATGCAGGACCTTATCCTTTCTCCAGTTCAAGCTTCAGGTCCTCTTCAGCTGAATTACAAAATAAAGGAACACGTGGAAGGAGTTTAAATTGCACAATCAATAGGATAGCTTCCAACGGTCCTAATCACTCCCCTCAGTGTGACAGAATCCATCCCTGAACACGCCAGAAAGGTTATCTGAACAAAGGAGGGCTTCATTGGTACACCGTATCCCAAGTTACCTGTGCTTTCTGCTCTGAGTAAAAATAGCTGGGTTTGTGTGTTTCCTGTGTTGCAGAGAGAAGTAGAAGCAGCATTTTATTAGTTTCCCCCAGACTCTGTCATACATCAGTATGTTTATTAAAATTGTTTTTCTTGCAAAAACTTTTTAAGTCACTGGAGGGATAAAATTTCTTGTAAGTGTCTTTTGGGTAGCCCTTGCACTTACTGAACTGTTTATTAGTCTGTAACACGGCATAAGGAATTACGAAAATGTCTTGAAGCTCTAATCCCCTATTATAGGCAGTTTTTCTTATATCCCCAAATACCACAGTAGGATATTTCACAGAGTGTGTAATCATTGCAATGGCAGCTGATAATCTGCATCAGTTGTCTCAATAATGACACAGTTGTCTCATCTAATCAATACGATTATCAATTCAGAAATTGCAAACCTTTGTAAAATATCGGTTTTTTCTTACTAAGGCGTTCAATTGGATAATAAATTCCCTCTATTGAGAAAACAGATGGTTGGTTGTAAGAGGAGCAAAGTTTACATAAATTCTTGTTGAAGGAAAGAATCCCATTAAGACTTCAGTATGCTATAATTACATTTGGGTTTTTATACAAAAAAGCATGAATATATTTATAGAAAGGAGAGGGGGGTATTATATTAATCAAGTAAAATGTGTTTGGAAGTTCTGTTGAAGGTTAATATGTATCTCCTAGTGAGCCAGAGGAGAACACATTAAGCTTCCTAAACTGATCGTTGATTAGACTGACGTCAGTGAAAATGCAATTAGTCTTACATATTCTTGGACATATGGAACGGATGTTGCAAAATAGCCAGGAATTAATTTCCTTGATTGCTTTCTTTTTCTCTTGTTTTATTGTGAGGCTTATGCTTTGACTGTAAAACTCTGGAAGTTTAAAGTGGCCGAGGCTTGAAAATGTGCAGGGTACTTTCTGTGCTACTCTCCAGCAGGGCTGGAGGTTTAAAGCCCCAAATCTCCAAACAGCAGAATAAGAAGCAAAAACCCACACTTGTCTCTGAAGGTGTGAGAGAGTGCCTCTGGTCAATGTGACGTGGATCTGCCAGGGAGGCATCACTGAAGAATTAATATGGACTTGGGCCTAGTGCAGTTTTCCTGGACCTCCTGTGGGTCAGCTCTTTTTCAGGTGTCTGCAGTCAGCTCTAACTACTGTCATCCTGGTGCTCGGCCTTGAAAGTTCTGTGACTGCTTTTCATTTTGTTGCTGGCATGTACTGAGCAAGGCCTTGTTCTATCCAGAGATGTATTAAGCTACTTAATACAGACAGGACAAAGGCTTTTGGCAGAAACACAGGTTTGTGGGAGATTTTCACCTTGGAGAGATGCATTTCCCAGCAGTGAAACAGCTGTGGCCAGACAGGCAGGATATATGTGATCATGTTCTTCACTATTTCAGTAATTATCTGTAATGTACCATCCTTCCACTTCCTTGCATAACTAAATCCCTGCCTTGGGTTGCAGAGTGCTTCAAGAGTGGTCGTTTGTATGGCTTCTGTGGATGTTGCCTGTGGTGCCTACATAAGAATAATAGATCAGTGATTTGATGTGTTTTGGGGTTGTCTTTTGTTTGGTTGGTGTTTTTAATTAAGTGGTCATATGACGCTTGCTCACGAAAGCTGGAGCACAGTCCTCACCAGTGCGGTGGCACATGTCTGAAGAGGCTGGAGGGGACTCTGAGCAATGACGGTGTTGTGGGCGGCTGTGGGTGAGACACACAATGTGCTGGCCAGGGCACACCTGGGCAGTCCAGCCCAGCTAATTGGCCACAGCGATGTTGCCTGGCCCATCCTCTGTCACAAATGCACACAAAAGTTTAGATCTGTGGGAGCTGCCACAACTCACATCTCAGTCACACTTTAGCAGGTCTGCCCTCAACCTTTCACAGCCACCTGCAAGGCTCAAACATGCATTTTTGGAAGTGAAAGACAAATGCAGAAACCCAACAAATCCCAACTGGCCAGTTGAACAACTGTTTTTCTAATACAGTTTTATTGTATACCAATTCTTTGCTACCTCTCCACTACATCATGAACCAAGATAATTTTAGGAGAAATTGTGAGTTGATCTGGCAATGATATAATTTGAACATGGGTATATGTGATTATATTTCCCCAGAGGTCTTGCTGGGCAGAAGACCTCAGCAATCATTTTCAGAACTTTGCTTAGATACATACAGGTTAAACTTTCTTTAAATACAATGAAAAAGTAATAAAGACTCTACTGAAAAATTTGCATACAAATAGCATATTTTCTTAAACCAGGAAAGGACTAAGATTAAATAATGTTATGATCCAGTTATTAAAATTATGAAAGAGATGCCTCTGCCCAAATTAAGGTGCAAACGAGACCATATGCCAAAGTCAATAGTGTGCATTTTATTTAACAGCAAATGAGAGGTAAAAAGAAAAAGGGAGGGAGGGAGGGGAGAAGAAGAAAGTGACAGAGAGGCAGATTAAGTAGAAAATATCACTGCTTCATGGACCCTGATGGCATCGCATTGATGCTGTTCTTTTGGTCTTCTTGGTGTTGAAGGTCCCACTAAACATAGAGTTCAATGGATGAATATACATTGGGGCCATGTGGGAATACCCAGGTACCTCCTCTGCAGGGATCAAGTTTGACACTCTCTTGCAGCAGACTCTGGATCTGCTGAATCTCTTTGCATCATGTGCAGTCCTGTGGTGCAAAGCCTTAGGAATGAGTCTGGAGGGGCTTTGGTGGTCTTTGATGGATTATGACACCCCCTCAGCTGCCTCTCATGTGAATGTCCCGTGGATGTGCCCTTCCCGGGGTGGGGGTTTACAGCTGAGCCAGTTTGTGTAAGGGACAATGGGTATTCACTGTCTCTCACCTGAGGTTATGCCACACACCCAAAACTCTCCTCCTTCCCCCTTGGGGAAGTCTGTGCAAACCTGCCCTCAGCAGATAAGCCTGGGGACTTTGGCTTTCTTGTGGATGCATTCTTCTCCCTCAGCCTTGTTTACTTCTCCCTAGACCTGAGATAACTGGACAATAGTATCACCTTTATCTTATCTCACATTCCCGTAGGCAGCTTAACTCACAGTCAAAATTCCCCTCAGGAGGCATGTTGAGGGAGGGGAGGGCTTTGGTGGTTGCAGCTTTTTTATACAGTTTTGCCATAATGGGCAAAAAGTTCTTCATAATAATGTTTAAGCCATGAACCATAACATTTCAGTCTCTCACAAGTATATTGCAAACTAAACTCTATTTCTAGGGAGGCAGAAACCTCTCATGTGCTTATTGCCCAATCTGTCAATCTTTTTTTTTTTTTGGTAATAAATTTAATCATTACCATATTTCATTAATAACAGACCTCTTGTGATTTGGGTTTTAAGCCTGTTAAAAAGCTGGCAGTAGGCAGTAGTTGAGTAGTTTGTATAGAAGAGTGCTGGTAAATTATTCTGGACTTCCCATATCAATTTAATCAGCATAGTCTTTAAAGTTCAGTGTTTAGTGTCATAGCAATCAAAGTTAAAATTATGTATAAATTGATTGAAATATTTTATGCAGCTTTCTATTATATGCTCTCTATAATGTGAACTTTGTAATATGGTAGTCTGAGCCTGCCTGGATGATTCTTTGATTTCTCATGAGTAATATGGAAAAATAGCGACAAGAATTGCAGACTCTACTCTGTCTTCTCCAAATTAAAGAATATAAAAACCTAATTGCTACTTCTGACCTGACTAATGCTCTCCCTATTCCAGTGCAGTATTTCAGATAGCAGCCACAATGATGCTTTGAGAAACCACCCAGGGAGAAAGAACCACTTGTACAGGAACTACATTTTCTTTTATTCTCCTATTATTTTAAGGTTGGGCAATCACCTGAAGCAGGAGGGCTTGTATTTTGTTTTTAAGATCTTTTGTGATATGACTAAACACTTGCATTTCCTTGATAAATAGCTCATCCTTTTGTGTATTCCTTCAGCCTTTTGACTTCAGTAATAATGCCTGATAATGAGTTTCACTGGTCAAGGGAGTGAAGGATTCCCTTCTAATTCAGGTTCAAGTGTCCCTCTTTCCGCTTTCCTTCAGGCTGTTTTGTTTCATTGAATGAAAAGATAATTTAGTGTATCTGGGTTTTCTACCTTGGCCCACTCATTAAATTGTGCATCACTAACACATCTGCAGCTTGTCCTCGAGCACTGGAAAGTTGAAACATTTTCATTAGCATGAGGCAGAAGGCTTACACAGCAGAAAAAAGAGAGAGGTGTCTACTCTGACAGCCAGGGTTCTCCTGCTCCTCCATTCCTGGAGTTCCAGCTGATGGCTGTGGTGTGCTCAGATGTGGCTCCTGTGCCCTGAGAGGGAAAGTGATTGAATCATTGCTGTGAGACTTGTCAAGGAACTTGGGTACACAGAGGGGACATCTTGTTCTTGTTTTTTCATGTTCTGTCTGCCTGCTCTTGCAGCACTCAGCTTAAAACCTTAATTCATAAAATTGTTCTCTTGTTTCTTTTTTAGTCAGAATTCAGAAAAAGCCCCCAATGAACAGCAACAAACACAAAACTTTGCCTAACAGGGGGAGACAGAGAACAGATAGAAAAATCTTCCTATATTAGACAATAAACCTCGATTCATTATCTACACTAACAGAGAAGTTTGGGAAAGAAACCCCAGAATCTACCCTGGGCTGTTGAATTAAATCTTGGAACTGATTTTTTTTTTCCTTTGTAGAGTTCTTTTGTCCTTTTGATGAAGAAAAGGTTCTTGCTTTTATTAATATCTTCTATGCTAAAACAAAAAAAGAAGAAAAAATATGAAGAACATACCTAGTGAGAACACAAAGGTAGATTGGGAGAATTAAAGACATTGAGATACTTAAATAGATATTTTCCATACATTCTTACTTTTTCTGATAGTGATTCTGGCTTCAAATATCCAAATGCTAGAAAATACTCTTCTGTTTAGTTTCAAGGAGCAAAAGTAGTTTAAGACTGGAGTTTTATTTCTGTCATTTCTATAGAGAACAGGTACCTAGACTCATAAAATTGCCTTGAGTTTTTTGGAGACAGAGGATACACAGGTTCTGCTTGAGATTTTCTTCAGTTTTACTAAAAACATTTAGGATTTCTTACTAGTAAAATTAATGTCCTTTGCGATTTGCTTCAATAATATCTCTGTAGAGGACAACAAACTAAACCATGCCAGTTTTGTGGGATATTAAAAATATGCTAGAACTGTGTGTGCCAGTTCCTACATATTACTGGGCTTCTCAGAGTCATGAAACCAGCTCTCTAGAACTGTAAAAAGGGGCACAGGCAGGGAGTTAGTTCTCCACTAATGCTGAGATTTAAGGAGTGTGCTTAAGTGGATCTCTCTTGTTCAGTGAGGCTGAAAGCAGTCACAGAATTAAAACTGTATGAACATCTTTCACCACATAGCACTCAGACTGCTGCATGCATGGATTCAGTTATAAATTGAACCCTCAACAGAAATAAAGTTGGGGGGGTGTTCCTTTTTACTGTAAATATAGATATCTCTCTTCACTGCATTATAAAGTCTTGGGAGAACTGTAGTAGAATATTTGTAGAGGGGACCCTGTAGACTTCAATAGAAACATCACTGTATTTTTAAAGCAGTGTATTGATTTAAAGTGAGGTTCATATTTCCTCTTCTAAATTCCTTTATCAAAGCTACTTTATTTTTACTCTTAACTGTAAGCTGGAAAAAGACAGGCTAAAATTAAGCCATTGTAACTCCTGGCAATTGTTTCAGTGTTTACAGACATTTATGTAAGTTGCTGGCGAGAGCATTTCTCTGTCTGCTTGCATTAGGAGTCATCAGTAGATCAGTGTTAATGGCATGTTCTTAGGTGCTACTGGAACTAATTTTATTTTATGTAAGTTGGGATAGATACCATGCAACTGCCCTGCTACAAAAGGTCTGAAATAACAGTGGTGTTCGTTTTCTGATCACCTATTGCTGCAGTGGTTTCTGACACCTCTCCCCTGCATTTTATCCCCACGGGTCACCACAGTTCACTGCTGACCTGTGGAACAAATTACATGGAATAAAGGTGACTCACTCATTGATGGTAGAGGTCTGAAATTTTAGTGCATTATATGGTTTTTAATTGCTGGGTGCTCTCTCTGGAAGACATGAGGCGTTGTGTCCTTGCATCCTAAACACTGGACACTCTCTCTATCAGAAGTGCCTCATGTCATGCATGAGCTGCTGGTTCTTTATCGCCGTGCAGGTGGAAGCAGCACCAGTGGCTGGCTGTGCCAGTCCCAGTCTCATCACCTGCTGCCTCTCTTGCTCATGCCTGCATGCATCTTCCCTCACTCAGTTGTTGCCGTTTAAAGCATCTTCTACTCAAATCTGAAGTTCTGTTTTGTAAGCCCACAGCAGGAAATCCAATTACTGCTCCAATATCTGGACTAGCTATGTCTTCCATAATATTTCCTCTTTCCCCTTGGCTTCATACATTCTGTGGTCACTATAAACCAGTTATTTTCTTCCCCTTCATTGATTAAAAATGAGTATATTCCAGCAGGCTGCCAGAGAAGGAAGATTTTGGGATTTAAAAAAAATTATTATTTTATTTCCATATCAGACTAAGAGGACAGCTGGGCATTTCTGGGAGTTTCTGTTGGATCTTTGTCCATCTGTTGTTAGGGCACTCTGAGCACCATCCTGCAGGGACTGAGCTCAGGAGCCCAGGGCTGATCATGGGGTTCACCAACAGCCTCAACAGGGCAGGTGATAAACCAGGGGCGTCAACCAGAAGCAAAGAGGGCTGGGATCAGGGACACAACTGGAGACAAGCTACAACATTAATTTTGAGAGTCCACCCAGGAAGTGTGGCTGGAGACCAGCATCATGTTGTACCACTGGGACAGAGACTGATGACCCCAGGCTGACCTGGCTGGGGTCCTGGGCCATGTACAGGGGTGTGGAGAGGCCCAGGGTGGGGCTGTGCAGGTCCTGGAAGGCCTCTTAGTGTCCCTGGAGCTCCTCTCCAGAAGCCTTGGTAGCCCTGTGGCTGAGATCAGCTGCAAGACCCAGTGCTCCCAGTCCTGACTTGACAGTGCAAAGTCTTGCATTTTATATTTACTGAACACATGTCACGGGCAGAGTGGGAGCTTCAGATAAGGTTTATTAAAGAAGCCCTCCTGTTGAGACACAGGGTGCAGAAAGGAACCCCTTGCTTTCCAAAGTCCTCATAGAAGAGTCTGGGTATGGCTGGATCCAGTCTTAGCCCCAGACTTTGCCAACAGTTTATGGCTAAAGGATTATATAGGTATAATTGAACCTTTATACAACTTTGTCCCACAGGATTAAGGACAGCAAACCAAATATATTTAAATAAATATATATTATTTTTTTATTATTATAGTGATTAGACAAAACTATCTTAATCAGATTGACTACACAGTATACGAGCTATAACAACTATTATAATGCACTGTGAAGCAGTATTGAAGCAATTGTATTACAGCTAGCAAAAACTATATTAATTGATACTAAATTTTTATTAACTGATTAATGTTACCCATGTCAATGACCAGTTTCCTTCATTCAGCCTTGAGAGGTAACCTTGAAGGGCATCCTCACTCGAGGGAGAAATCTCCACACATGCACTCCAAGAAGGGGTATGGTATAAGACCCTGCAGTTAGAATTTGGGACTGGGTGATTGACTGTCAGTCACTGTGTCTCCAGGCCAGCTGTGTCAGCTCAGCAACTTTAGATAAATTATCAGTAGTGCCACTTGTTTGTTCCTTTATCTGGGTATTTTACCAGGTCTACCACATTTTCATCTCACTATCAGAATGTTTAACTTCGGGATTGAGTCAGACTGGCTTCAGCATTATTCAACACCAAAGGCAGCGTGAGTCCCCCCTCTTCATTGACCACTGATAGCTTTGCAAATTGGGCACTGTTCAGGTTATTCTACCCCATTCCAGGGAGAGTATCCTGCTGCAACACCACTGCTGTATGGTCATGGACATGTTTCAGTTTCTCCATCTGTAAAAGGAGGACAATATGTCTCATTGGGAGGGTATAAGGCTTAGCTGCTTACTGAAGCTTTGCATAATTAAAATGCTTTCTAAGCATTGCTAATTGGTTGTTACACTATTTGTTGCTGAAGTAATGTAAAACATCTTGAAGGAAACTTTGGCCCTATCAAGAGAGCACAGAAATCTCCTTTACTCTTCCTAAAATGGAGATTTCAACTCTCATACCAGCAGGGAATAATTTTTTATGCTCTTGTCCCTGATTGTGTGTCCTTAGAAAACATTACATTAGTAAGTTTTTAGACACACTGAATTTATGCATTAAAGCATTTTTCAAAATTCAACAGTTGCATCACTTTGAAAACAAAAGGAAAACCCTAATGAACACAATACACCCAACTGTGCACATGTTTCTGGGAGAAAGAGGGAGCAAACAAACACATGGTGTATTTCACTTGCATTGCTGACAGCACAGCTGGAAAGTGCTCAGGTGATTATGAGGATCTCAGGAGAACAACCTGACAGAACAGAAAAGTGATGCACTAAAGAGCATTAGAGAGATTCCTACTGACTGCAGCAGACTTCAGATCAGGCAAACACAATCTATGTCTTACATGAGAATTTAAGGCAATGCTGACAAACACATAATCTGAATCAGGACATATCCATAAGGAGAAAGTAGAGTGCATAGGTCAGTATTTTATGAAATTTCCTGGCTGTATCTGTATATTAGAAAAAGAAGTTTTTAAAATAGCACCACTCTATACATTTATGGTTTCTGATTGCTTGGTTATTTTGAGTATTCTTCTTAAGGCTTATGTCCTCTCGCTTTCCACAAAGGAGTATAAAACAAGAACTAGATTGTGATATAGAGTTACACGTAATGTTAAAACCCAGTAGGATTTATAACATATAACTTTGAATTTTGACAGTCATCTGATCTCTTCAAAGCCAAAAGGAAGCAAAGACAAGACCATTCTACAGCATTCCCAAAACAAAGCTATTTAACTGTTCTACATAAAAATGCAGTAGTGAAGATCTCCAACCCCCTCCAGACAACCTCTGTCTGTTTTTGTTATTATTTGGCATGCTGTCTAAGTTAAATTTTCTTTTGCTGTAACTGAGATCTATTTGCCTACTGGATCTTGAGGAAGGTCTGTTACTTCATTGTTTTCCACGCCTTTCTGCACATAAAGACTGAGAGTACCTCCCTCTACCTTCTCCTTGCTAAGCAACCCCAGTTTTTTCCCCTCTGTCCTACATTCCAGATGTCTGACTGCCCTCTGTTCAGATGCAGGATCCTCCCCAGGGTTTTTCCTTGTACATTTTAGAAGGACTTTGAATCCTTTCCACAGAGGCCCATGGAGGGCAAGTGGGAGGATGGTTTATGCATCAAATACCCAGGTTTCTGCAGTACCGTCCACCACCATGCAGCCACAAAGATGGGCTTATGGGATTTCACTGAGTCATGTTCAGTTAATTCACTGTCATACCCAGACTCCTCTCTGAGCACTTGTCACCTACTCAGTTATATTACCTCATGTTCTTCTGAAGTTCTTCCTGAATGTGTTTATGCTTTTTAGTGCTGAATTGTGCTCTGTTGTCTGAATTCTGCTCTAGTTGGTCAAAATAATTTTAATCTTATTTCCCAAAGTGCTTACAACTTGGCATTGTCTGCAAGTTAGAGAAAGGTAGAAGTCATAAGGGACTTGAAATAAGAAGTCTCTCAGTAATAGTCAAACCTTAATCAATATATCATCAGTGCTGGCTGTGAATCCTTAAATCCATGACAGCTGTTCTTTCAGTACAGCTATCCAGCTGGCAGTGCATTCACCTTCCTGCACTTTCAACCAAAGCAGGTTTTCCTTGCTCATTTCGAGAATCTCATGTCAAAAGATTTGCTAAGATGCAAAGATGGTATCTACTGCTTCTGCCCTGTCCGTAAGGCCCCTTAGTCTGTCAGAGAAGGAAAATAAGATAAGTTACTTACAGCTTGTCCTTGACAAGCCCATGGTGATTGTTACTTGTGACCGTGCAAATTTGAAGTGCTAATGGAGAGGCTGCTTGATTATCTGTTCTTATTTTGTTCTTAAATCTCGCAGTCTAGCTAGAAGTTCATAATGTGACCTTCCTGCTTTGAAAATGCATTAACTGGGCTTGCTCTGTCCTTGTCTTGTGAACTCAATCTATTCTCAACAGTTTTCAAAGATTGCTAACAGATCTGGTGTCAGCTAAACTTGATGGGATTTGCCTATCAAAAAGCACTTACCTTACAGTAATTCTCTAGCTTGTTTATGTCTTAAAATAACCTGTGTTTCTAAACCTTGTTGTTGCTGTTAGTAACCTATGATCAGATTAGAATGACTTTAAAGTGAGAACCAAAGCAATAAAAATCCATCTTTCCAAGAGTATGTTTTCAGCTTTCTTCTTTCCATTTTCTTGTTCACCAGTTATCTTCCTAGTTCTGTAGAATAAGCTTTTAGCCTGGCTGCATTATTTCATGCTGAGCAATCTTCTTTTCTGCAATTAGCTCTGTTCACTTCAAAGTGATATGAGCATTTTGTTCAGATTTGTTTTAAAATGCAGCTCTTGGCTACCTCTACGATCCGCTCATAGCTGATGCTTGACAATCCCCTTCTACTGAATCACGTGGTACTATATTCTTGGCATTTAATTCACTTACTGCATTTCATAGCCAAGGCCTTGGTGGATGTGAATGTCCCTCCGTGTCATATGACACAGGAAGGTGAGCATCAGACTCCGGGCTCACATTGCCACCTCCTCCCATCCCCCCAGGCCTCCTCATTCACAGCTCACGTGAACCAGCTCCTCATTCATGGCCTCTTAAAACACAGCCTTTTCCAGAAACTGAGCTCCTCTGACCATCTAGCAATTTCACAGGGCCCATCCCCAGTTCTAGTTCTGTCATGCTGATAGTCCTTGATTAATAATCTCAAAATGACTGGTGGATGTACTAACATGTTTTATAATCTGAAAGAGCAGTGGTAACTTTTCTGGTGTGGAATAGAGTCAGAATGAAAAGAGGTAATCTACATTTAGTTTAATTTTCCTGCTCTTAGGGAAGAAGTAACTCCTGTTCACACCAACTTAGAGAAACTAATTGTAGTGTTAGTTAAACACTACAGTTATACAGTTGGAAAACAGTTTCTATCATAGTTGGTGTGAAACATGGTGGGCAGTGCTGCCCAGAGGTTTCTCAAGGATTACCTTCACAGACTGATCCTTTTCCCTTTTTCTTTCCCATAGATTATAAATTCGGTGGTCTTGCTGATTCTGCTGAGCGCCCTGACTGATCCTGACCAATACCACCTGACTAGTGCTGAATTAGGTGGTGAATTTGAATTTATGGATGATGCCAGTAAGTACAAACTCCATAATTACCAGCACTCATTGCTCCAGCATTTATGTAACTGTCCTATCATTTCAATAATTACTGTCCTTTTAATTATTGCTTCACCTTTCTATTTTACACATACATTTTTATGGTGAAGGGTGTCATGGTGCAGTTCAAACTTGTTTCCTAGTAGTAACCTTAACTGCCACCTACCTATTAGGAATCAATCCTCTGTGTCCTGGCTTGGCTGGGGCAGAGCCAGCCCTTGACAGGGAGATGTATCCCTGAGCATGGTACTGAAAGCCCCAGCGGAATTTTGCAGGACAGAGGGAGATGGGCAGTCTCTGCACCTCCCAGCACCATGTCCCAGAGTGCCTGCACTTGCACAGGAGCCCACGCTGCTGTTCATACAGCTGAGTGTGTTCATTCATGTCAGATGTATTTATGCACCCCCCATGTGCATGTGGCATGACTTGCACAAACCTGCTCTAATAGATGCAAGTGTAAATATCAACTGTACAGTCACAGGCATATTAACAATAACATAGGGTGGTTCCTTCTCTCACAGAAAGGCATTGTAGAAAATCTTCAATACAATTTCAAGGAGGGGTAAGATAGGCCACTTCTGTCTCCTGCAAAAGCACCTGTCCTTTGCAAATATTTCCTTGTTCTATAATTTTTCCAAATTATTTGGTGGTTTGTTGATTTAGCTGTTGAATTCATAGCTAGTAGTTTTCCGTCAATGTGATTTTGATAAAAATGTCTATTTTCATTTCTGCTCATAAGATGGTTACATTCACCATGTCTCATAGTAGTCTGAAACTGGTTTGTTGCTAATCACACTGGTGTCTTTCTGCTCAGAATCGCCCCCCATCCACAGCTAAAGGCTCTAAGTCCTTTCCTCATTCCTACTGAAGTCAATAAAAATATCAGTAGGAGAAGCAATAGCCCCACACATGAGAAGAATAATTGCCCTTTGTTGTGTCAGAGCTTCTGGGTATCATTTAATGGATGCTTATTTCCACGAGGTCTTTAATGCAAATATGCCTTGAGGGTCTACATTGAATTAATGATAAGGGGTGATTGCTACTTTATTGTGTCTTCATTGAAAAACCACCTACAACTTCCGACTAAAAATCTTTTTATATAACTGGATTTAAGAAAGTAAGGACCATAGTAGATACAGATGGGCTCCTAGCTGGTTCTGACATATTAAAACTGACTGCCTTGTCCTAATTCTCAGAGATTAACCTTGGTAATGACTGTCTGTCAGTGTGGTTTTATATAGCCGACATCGGAGGCCTGCCAGTGCCCAAGGCTTTAAAATTGTAATTCTGTTTTGTAATGCAATAGCTGTCAGATCAAGTACATTGGGGATTTCCATCTACACTTGAAAATTGTATTTTCTGTATATTTTTATCAAGGCTTCTGAAGTGAACCCTGCAAGATTGTGAAAGGCTGGCTTATGGGCCAAGCGACCTCATTTCCATTTGGTAAAGGGAACATTTCACAGGCAGTTAAATTACGAATGAACATTTGAATTAATGTCTCCTTTTATTCTCTGACTCCCTCTGGTTTGGTGCCTTACTGAGTAAATGCAGATGAATCAAGCTACTGACTTTTATAGTTACTGGAAATAGCTGGCAGGAGATAATTTCTTTCTTCTTTTCTTTAAATATGACTATTTGTTCAAATGCAATGAAATGTTTTATTATGAGATAAAACTTCTACATACTCTTCTCTTTTCTTCCTTTTAGTTGTCTTTTTTTAAGAAATGTTTCTCAGGTTAGCTGCATGCACTGAAACCACATGTGTGAAATACAGGAAGATACATAATTTTTTATGCTAAAGAAGGTCCCAAAGTTGTTATCTATATGTACTTTTGTTGACAAATAATAATGATGCAAACAGTAATAGCCATTATTCTCATTACTATTGATGCTCCTATCAATAGCAAACAACACAAAAATGCAGACACAGGGTTTACATGTAAAATTTGTCACTCTCTTTCTCTCTCTCCTCTAAGAGGATCCCTCATAAAAGATCTGAAAACATCATCTGGAAATAAACTTATCAGCTGAGTCACAGTAGCAAAATGAAGTTAATGCCAGGTTTCCCTTGACTTCCAGGAAGCCAGGATTCCCGTAGTATTTGTATTCAGATTTATTTCTATCTGTGCCTGGTTTATGGAAAATTTTCAATTTTCTTTTCTAGCAGTGGGAAAAATTCCTGCCACCTGCAAAGCCATAGCCAGTCCTAGTGCAAACTGCTTGAAAATACCAGTGCAGCACTGGTTCTAATTCCAGGATTTAGAGTGGTTCCAAGGGCATTACCAGAGGCTCCAACATGCCTGTTTGATTAGGCAGAGAAAGGATTTACCTGAACACTTAGAAAAAGCTCTAGGCTGTTTATTTTCCCTCCTATTTTAGAAATGGAAGCAAGTGGAAAAAATGTCTGCCAAGACTTAACTGTGTGGCAGATGGAGGTACTGGAAGACAGGAGTGTGTGTGGTTTGTCTGGCTCTCCAAGATGTACATCTGGGAGCTGGGTAAAATGCTGGGCTTCTTCCGGTGCTGGATATTCAGTTGAGCCCATTTAGTCTCATCTTTCTTTTTATTATTTCCTGAGGGAGTTTAGAAGCCGGACTATAAAAAATTAGAAATGTGTGAGCTGCTCAATGTAATACTGCTGCTGTTAAAAGACTAATAATCTCTGAGCAGGGGATGGAAAAGCCCTATAATTCGTTTTGACTTCCCAGAGGGTTTTGCCTGAGCCTTCTGCTCAGCTTCTTCAGACACACAGACCCTCAGCCTGACATGCCAACAGCCCAAATAAGCAGTGGGTGTTGCTTGGTTTCATTTACTGCCTTCAGAGTGTCAGAGATATGTGTGATACTGCACAGGCCACATGCCAACAGGGACTGAAGTCCTCTGTGTGCCCTACAGAAGCTGAGGGGAACTTTGACACCAGTGTCAGCAACTTAGGCCAAAATCTGCCTGTGTCCCTGCCCTGGGATGGGCAGAGAGGACAAGCAGAGATCTCAGGGCAGGGGAGAAAAATGTGATGATCTCTTTGCTGAATGTGACATGCGCCCAGGACTTAAAAATACTAATTCAAATAGAAAAGTTTTAATGAACAAATCTACAGACAGCAGGCTTGGACTTCTGCTGGGGGATAAATGGAAGTGGTTGAGTAGGTACATTCCTGCCCCAATCCATCAACACTACCCATGTAGTATGAATCCAAAGTATAGGGAGGGGCAAAAAACTAGATCCCTGCCCAGCCCAGGATATTCAGGGAAGCATCTTCCCCTCTAGTTTTATCCTCTGGAGTAGATGTACTGGGCTCAAAGGTGCAGAACACTTTTTCCTTCTCTTTGGCCTCCTGTCTTTCCCAGGGAGAAAATGCTGCTGCTGTGCAGGCTGTGACCCAGGAGGCTGCACAGTGTCGAGGCAGCAGTGGCATCGAGGTTGCACAAGCTGCCTGGAGGAGAGAGCAAGGCAGTAAGCTTTAGCTGGCACTAAGGAGGCTGTTGGATAAATAAGGCTGGGAGAGTGGGAGAAACTGCCTGAGGATTGCAGGCTGCTGATCAGCAGCTCTCTGGCCCCTGCTGTTGAAGCTGTGAGCCAGTGATTAGCTCCAGGGCTGGGGCAGGTGATGAGGATTTGAAGTCTTCATCACTTCACTCAAGTCCTGGCTCAGGGGCTGGCCTTGCTGGCTGCTCCTCCTTGGTCCTGCAGCACCCACTATCAGCCTCCTCTGCAAGAGGAGCGAGGAAGGCAAGGACATACTTTTGAAGTGGATTCAAGGGAGCTCCAGCTGCAGCTTGCTGTGCACACAAGCACCCCATGGCAGGAGCACTGCCCAGCCCCAGCAGCATCTTCTCTCCAAAGAGGCAGGGAAGTAGGATGTCACTGCACAGTATAAGAAGAAAAATCTCAACTGGTTTCTTGGAACCCAAGGAGCAAACTCACAAAGCCATCTAGGGCAGTAGGCTGGATAACCCCTTCCGTGGTCCAAGTACAGCCCTGCTAGCCATGAATGCCATAGAAAACACAGCATGGCTGGGAAAAAAATCACACACTCCTGTCAGTTTCTCATTTAATGTGCCGCATATCTAGTTTCATTCTGATTAATTGAAGCTGACACAGCTCAAAAAACCCAATGAAGCCTTAAATGAGAAAGAACTAGCTTGAGCCAACTAGGACATGGCACTGTAGAGCACAGCTAGGGAGACACTGAAGACACAGAGCATGAGTGTGTCAGACCAGAGCTTCAATGTCAAGTTTATCACAGTTTGCTGGGGTCTGGCTCTGAACCAGTACTGCCACAGTCACCAGCAAAGTGAAACTTGTGACTGCTGCATCTGCTGCAAATGACAATCACAGCAGCTTCCTGCTGGATGCAGGAAGTTAGTGGTTGGGATCAAGAATAAATGCATAAGCAGTGCCTCCAAACTGATGATCAGAATAAAAATATTGACCCAAGAACCTCTTTTACAAGAGGTTCAATTGAGGTTAGTGGCTACAGCAGCCATTTTCACTTCTTTTCTTTCATTACCTCAATGGTACCTGGTCTGTTCAAAATAATTTTGATTTCACAGGATGTATGTGGGCAGCCAGAGTAAATGGCCACACAGCTAAAAGTGTCTGAAGAGGCTGTAGTACCTTTTATTAGTAGAGGTATATTTTGTGGATGCTTCTTCCTCTTGAGGGCAGAATTCAGATAATTTCTAACAGGCACACTTTTAATGACTTTTACAGCTCCTAAAAACCTAGAAACTGGTCAAGGTAATGCAGCACAAACACCTGCACTGGTTGTCTACCCATTCTGTGAGGAGAAAGAGTTGCCTTTGAGAAGCAATTTGGGCTGCACTGAGATGTCATCCCCTCCTGAATGAGCTGGGATCCCAGCTGCCTCCTGATGGCATTTTGTAGCACCCACAAGGCGAGTTGCAGGAAGCCCCTGTGAAGGAAGCAGTGAGTGCCAGGGCACAGCTAAACTCACTGCTGAGTGTGGGCCCCTCTCCTGAGTGGGACCTGCTTATTCTGACAGTAAGACAAAGATTCAAGCATTTGTACTGTGAGAAAGGAGATCTGTGCTCCAGGGCCTCATCAAACTAGAGACTACAGTGGTTTGAATGTGCTCCTCCAAGTGCCAGGAAAGGGCACTTTATCCTTTAAATTTAATCCGTTAAATTAGGAAGTAGGCTGCCATAGGACTTCTCCTGTGGCATTATGTCCCTATGCAATCATAAAGACAAAATTTGAGGGCAAGAGAGGGAGAACAAGAGTCCTGAAACCCAGGACACAGGCAGCATTCTGGAAAAGGGGAGACCTGGGTTCTGAAGTCCTTAGTCCTGCTGTTGGTAGGTACAGTGCACAAGGAGCCTGGAGCCCAGAGAACTGGAGATGTCCTCACATGCCAGCAATAGTCTCCTCTTGCTCATTTTTCTGCCAGCTTCACAAGTCTCAGACTCCTCTCTGCATCGAGGGCCAGCAGAAATCTGGATTAGTGCCATCCAGGGCAAGGTTTGTGTTCCCTCAGGCACAGGAGGATCAAGGGCTGAGTCTTTTGTCTTCTACATGGATGATCATAGTGGTAGGCTGGGAATAATGACAGACAAGACTTAGTGCCATGACCTGGGTGAGCCTGCACTGCTTCCTGGTGGTGGCAGGTGAGACCTGTCCACAGCTACCAGATCAGGACCTTTCAGAGGCTTGGGTGAAGGCTCCAGGGCTCCTACCCAGTTCCTGATTTTGATGCATCCAGGGAGTTGGGAGGGACTGTCCCATGCAGTGGGATGCTACTCTTCATGTGCTGGAGTTAGATGTTGTGGCAACTCTGATGATCAGATGAAGTCATCTTTATGCTTTGAATGCTTCCAAAGTCAGGGTCGTGAGCAGCCTGAACACTGTCATGTGTTTGTGCATCTCAGGTCCGCCAAGTGCCTCGTCAAGGCAGGTAATTTAAATTGCACCTGGTGAAAAGCAGGTACTTCACAGATACCTTCAGAGGTGGGATCTCTACAGCCATGTCCTGTATACCTCACATCCTCTATCCTCTTTGTGCACTGGCTTAACCTCAGAAAAACAGGCAAAATGTTCCATTGCCCTCCCCAAATCACTGTAAGGTCAGGTTTGGAAATTCACTTCTGATCTCCTGACAGTGATCTGTAATGATATCAAGGGAGGTGCATATGAAAAGACCAAGCATATGCAATTTTTTTCTCCAGGATCTCCTTCCAAATGTTCATGGCTTAGCAACTTCTTAAATCTAATGAAAAGTTAATTGAAAGCTGAGCAGCAGTAGAAGAAAAAGATAGGAGTCCTGTCATTACTGCAATCAAAACTGTAAAGAATATTTTTCTTCCTTTACTGCTTTACATTTCCTGACAGTTATACATCATTAATAAATATATCTCCACAGTATTCTTGGTTGAAATAAAATTTTTCAAGATGTTATTTCTGCTCTAAGATGCTTTTATCGGCCAGTTTTCCTCCTTTTCTAGTCTAGAGATATATGAACAATACTATGCAGCAGCTATTGGTGAAGAGACAATCTCTAGTGCAGAAAAGCAGTCACATTCTAACTACAGATGTCATCATCACCAGTAAAATAGTCTTATCAAAATTGTTCCTGATTTTTGAAAATCCTTAGAAAAAATAGACAATTCGTCTCCACATCCTTACAGAGGCTGTAGTGGTTTGCACAGTGTTAGTGGAAGTGTAAACACAGTGTAATGCTGCAGGCTTGCACAGGCAAAAGCACTATCTGTGTTTCTTGTATCTAGGTGTTTCCCTACAAAGGCCAGAGATTTCCTCCAGCTGTAGCTGAATGATGCACCTGACCCCATCCCCACCCATCTCCCACCCTGCCCTTTGCAATTCTCTGCATAAGGGATATGGCAAAATCACTGAACCAAGCTCTGAATTTATCTGCAATCATCAATGTGTCTCTTTTCCAGATATGTGCATTGCCACCGCAATTTCTCTCCTTATGATTCTGATCTGTGCAATGGCTACATATGGCGCATATAAGGTAATTCATTGTATTTGGTTAAGACATGGATCAAGTGAACTACACAACTCCACAGAAACAAAATAAAGCAAAATGTTTTCTAGCAATTGCTTCTTTACTTTTTTAGCTGAAAATTGAGCAGGGGAAAAAAAAGTTGAAAGAGGCAGTAGAACTGGTTGCTTAGATCGGTGGGACCCCAGGGCCCCCTGCTGCAGGCAGCAGGACTGCCCAGTTGTGTTGATTGTCTGCAGTTTCAAATATGAGTAAGCTCTGGGCAAATGGTGAGTTCAGAGAACTGAATCTTGTACCTATCACAATTAAGGGAATTTTTTCCCATTCACCTCCCAAGCCTGTGGTTTGTCCCAACATTAATGCTATTAATTAGAAAAGTATCTTGTGGTTTCTAAATGTCCTAATGTAATGAATTGTGAGAGTTGCACCACACATATTACTGCAGTTCAGCAGCCAGATTGCCTTGGCCAGCCCTTTTGGCTGAATGTCATATTTCTTTTAGCTGATTTAATACTGCGTAGTTTCAAATATTCCTTAGCTTCCTGTAGAAAGACATATATCCCTCTGTTTTAACTTATGGCTGATGAGTTTCTTATTTATTTCATTTTTAGCAACATGCAGCTTGGATCATCCCTTTCTTCTGTTACCAGATCTTTGACTTTGCTCTCAACACGTTGGTTGCCATCAGTGTACTCGTCTATCCCAGCACAATTCAGGACTACCTCCATCAATTGGTAAATCACTTGATGTTCACAAGCTTTTGGGGGCTTTGGGGGGAAAAAAACTCTGTAAGGTGCAATGTTTGTCCTGTATTTCTAGCCAGTGGTATCCTTCTCATACAGTTCTTGAAAAGTTCTCTCAGTCCTTGCCCGTCTGAATTCAAAAGCCTTATGAGGTTGCATTACTGACTTACTACAATATTTGTGAAAAGCTCTGAAGTTTTGCAATGACATGAAAACTCTCAGCACCATTCATTTAGAATGAGACTCATATTACAAGACATAGATGATAAAGAATTGCTTTTGCTTTCAGAGTTATTGTGTTCATATCCAGTGGCTTATTTTTGGTGCTATTTCAAGGATATTTTGTTGCTCCTTTTAATTTATTCAGTAGCTGTTATGCCTTTCATTAGGCAGGAGTTTGATTGAGCATAGGTTTGGTTCTGCTAGAAAATATTTTTGATTCTGTCCTAGGGACATTTAGAGGCTCCCTTCCTGTTCTGCTTCGGCCAAACATCTATGGTCAGTATTGCATAAGTGTGCAAGATATGATCACAACCCCCTAGAGCAAAGACAAGAGCCCATGCCTCTCTCTCATCACTGGACCACGTCCCATGTTCAGCAGGGTTCACGTGAAGTTGCAGAGCTCTGGAGAAGCCAGTACTGCAAATGTCTCTGAAAATCTGCCTTGAGAACCTGAATACAGATTAGCTTGGCTGTGAACTTTGTTGTGTGGACGTAAAGCTGGCTGGTATAAATAACAGGTAATGAGAAACAGCAGGCAGATAAGTAGCTGCACAAATCTGCAGAAGAGGCAATGTGTCATGCCAGTGAGAGCTGGGATACATCAGGAGCCTGTTATCCTTCATCTTATTTAACACCCACCTGCATTCACAGCTGATGGTACACTGGAAGAGAAGCAGAGGAATAAATCAAAAGGTTCTCAGAGATACGAGCGGAAAAGAGCAGATTCCAGCCATGGCTTAGTGAGTGCTATAGCTGGCACTGCCACTGCTGGAGCCCTCCTGCCTGTCTTATGCCTACAGTCCCTTGCTGCTGCATCAGTGCCAGCCCTGCTCTTGTGGCAGCATCTGTGTGGCTGCAGAAACTCCCTGCACTTCCCAGAGAATGAGTTGTAATCAGGTTTTGCTCAGTCTTGGTCGCTGTGCAAGCACATGACAGGGACAAAAGCAGGCTGGGAAATGTGCACTTAAAAGCTTCTGCTCTTCTGCTGAAAATCTGGTGCTGCATTTGGAGCTGACTCACTCGAAGGACAAAGAGCAGCTGTTCCTCTTGAAATGTATGTTAAAACGTAACTGTATTTCCTGCAGATAAAAAAATCATAGGCCCTTCTGTAGCAGAAATAGAAGGAGCGGGCCTTGGAGGGGATTGGATATGATGCAGCAGAGCACTCTGTGAGCTGTATTGCTGCTCTGGGGTGTTAGAATCTTTGGTTGCACACATCTTTGTCTTGCTGTTGTAAATCATATTCCAGACTGGTAATGAAATGCCACAGGACTTCAGGAGTGCTAAACTGTCAGTGCTCAAAAGGGCAAGGGGGATTTCCAGGATAATTGTAGGCTGATTAGCCTGACATTGCTACCAAGCAGAATAATAACAGAAGGGCTGGGGCTGAGAGGACAGTCAACTGATAAAGGATTAGACTAGAGAAAAATGATTAATGACTGCCAGCACAGTTTCATTGAAAATCAGTCCTGCAGGCAAATTCATTTTCCTTCACTGACAAGATTACTGACTTCGTCAATAAAGATGGGCAGAGGCATAATGGACTTTCACGAGGTGTTTGACTTTGCAGAATGATGCTCAGAGCAGCAATAAAGCGCTACATCAATACAGGATATATCACATGGATTAGGAGAGGTTAGCTGGCAGACTGCAAAGGGTCGTGGTCAAGCCGACCATCTGCCAGTGAGTTTCTATTTCGGGTAGAGGAAGGTCTCCACGAATCAGCAGTAGATTTCATGCTCCTGACTTCCATTAATAATGTTGGAACCCAAGAGGCACTTCATAAAAGCTATGTCAGCCTTGGGAGAGCTTCTCCAAGCTCATTGTCTAGAGGGATGGAGTGCTTTGGTGGGAGGTTGTGAGCAGGAGTATAATCTGGCTGTTCTGTGTCATCCTCTGGAAGACCCTACCCTGCATTGCCCAGAGAGAGCACATCTTTGCATTTCCCTGTGGCAGTACTTGTGACTTTTCCCAGCAAATTCGCTTCTAATAAAACCCGTGGCTGACACTGAACTAGACTGCCTGAGAGCTTGAGTTCAACCACTAATGTGTGCTACAGAGTTAAATGCAAAAAGATGTAAAAGCCTGAGCAATACAGATGAGCATACAGTTTGACAATTGTGCCTGGGATGCTGTGACCCTGTAAGCAGCCTAGGGATTTAAGTGCCAAAACTAGAGTCCCTAGGTTGTTTTGCTGTTTGCAAAAATTGCTCTTGGGATTTGTGGACAAAAAAAAGAGCAATTAATAGTAATGGAGAGGAGACTTCCCTTCTCTGTTGGTAATGTGGATTTTCTCCATCTGTTTATGGAGTCTGGTTGTAAAAAACAATGCTTGAAAGTCAGAGAACATGCAGGAAAAGTCCTCAAAAAAGCTATATAAAAACTGGATATATTGTAGTATGATGAGAGACAATCAGCTTTTCCTGCTTCATTTACTGAGAGAGAAGACCAAGGGATAGTGCCATTAGAGGTTTAAAATGCAAAATAATGAGGTATTAAAAGGCTGTTTAAATTAGATGTGAGGCATAATGCTAATGAGCAGCTGGAAGCTAGTCCAAGTTAAGTTCATTTAGAAACAAAGATTAGTTTGCATTTTATCATTTGCATTGGAGATTAGTGATGGGGAAAAACTACCAAGAACTGTGATGAATTTTGAACAGTTAATGTTACCTGTTCAACAAAGTTTTGAAGCGGTTCTGCATCTGCTTTGAAGCTGATAAACACATGCTGTGTCTTAGCTGTGGTCCCAAGCACAGATGGCTCAAGTGGAAGCCCTTGTACCTTTACCTGGAAGGGTGACATCAGTTGGCATAAGGTTGTTACATTTGGATCAGAGTAAATACACTCTGTCTGTGTGGGCAGAAGCAAAGGGGAGATGTGAAGGGCACATCCACTGTTATCAGATCCTCAGACGTGGGACAAGATGAAAGTAAATGCAAGCAATAATACCATCAATGCAGTGCCATTTGGATGTGATCACTCCTGAGGGTTTGTAAACAAGCCCTGGAGCTGTCTTGCCCTCACACCCTTTGCAGTGGTCTGTCAGGGTAGGGAGGAAACAAGGATTGCATTTCTTCTGGCATTCTTAGAGTTTCTGTTCCTCTAAAACTGCTTTGCATTTGGGGAATGATATTTTAGGGGGCCCAACTCCATCAGGTAAATGAAAAATCCCAATTGTTCTTCAAATCCATTATCGAATATCTGGAAGAAATTGTGCATTAGGTAATGGAATATATTTAGCAGTCTCAGAAGAATTTTTTGTTTGCTCTAAGGTGATAAAAACCCTGTGTCTTTAACCATTTCTACTTCTTTCACTAGTATCTGGGATCATTATCTATTTACTTTAGTGCACATCTGCCGCCGTTCAGTCTGTCAGTGAAGAGTTAGAGCTACTGTGAAACTCTCTGTGTACATTTAGCAGGTGATGAGTACATTTCAATAAGCTGGGCAGGGCCATAGCTGAAAATGTTGCAATTATGTTCACAGGGTGTTTGGTAACAGCAGTCTGTACTGGCTGCTTCTCTCCTAGGAACAGTGTCTGTGGAAACTTTTTGTTGCCTTTTGATACCCAGCTGCACGCAGGTGTGCCACTTAATTGCCATAGATTGCAAGAGCATCTTAGTGTGAAGGGTCATGTAAAATAAGTAAATGTTACAAATCTTCCATTTGGTAAGTTTTATGGTGATCACATGATCAAAATTTTTAAGAGTTACATTGGATGTCTTGGTCATTGTCATTTAAAAAGCAAAAACCTTTGCATACAGCAAATCCAATGCGTAAAATAAAAATCAATTTGGTTCTTGGAGCAATAGAGGTCTAAAGCAGTTTGTCCTTGTGGTAGTTTTGCCTGGCCCAGTTTTTGCCAGTGAACAGGGTGGGGTACAAAGATGGCTCCTGCATGTCCTGAGTAAAGATTCTGGAAATTTTCCACCATGTCCAGCAGAGCCAGTCTCTGATGGCTGTAAAATGATGGACATGCTGCTGGTAAAACCTGGGCCAATTAGAGATGTTAGTTACGCCTCTGTGAAAACATAGTTAAGAAGAAATCAAAACAATGTGAGCACGCACTTCTTTTTAGCCAGAGAAGGAGGAGGAGGAGGAGGTAAAAATAGGTGAGGGAGAACAACATGGAGGCAGCAAGGTCAGTGGAGAAAGTGGGGGAGGAAGTGCTCTAGGCGCCGGAGCTGAAAACCCTCTGCCAGCCGTGGTGAAGACCATGGGGGGAGCAGGTGGTCCCCCTGCAGCCCATGGAGTCCAGGGGATGCAGAGAACCCCCCACAGCCGTGGGGAGGTGCCCACGCCAGAGGAGCAGATGATGCCTGCAGGAAGCTGTGATCCAGTGGGAGTCCCAGAGACTGAGAGTTGCAAAGGCCTTGCAGGAGAGAGAAAGGCCTTGCTCCCGGGATGGAAACAGCCTGGCCTCGGCTTGGAATTCTGCAGCCTGGAGAGAATCTCGGACAGCAGCAATCGGGCGGGGCTGCTCGTGAGATTGGACCCACGCCAAAGAAGTTCGCACAGGACTGTCTCTCGTGGGAGGGACCCCCATGGCTAAGTAGAGGATTCTTCCCCCTGATGGACTGACCCTGACCAAAGGAAACCCCCACACCCTGCCCCCACCCCGGAGCTGCTGGTTAGAAGGAAGGAGGGAGGGGGCGAGCTGAGAAATGGCCTTAATAGGGTGGGTGGTGAGTAGAGAAGCAGTGATTGTAGCAGACGAATTGTGGCCTTGGACTGATTAAGAAACCCCACATGCCTTGCCCTAGCCCAGATCTGTTGGTTGAATAGAGAGAGAGGGCAAATAGAGAAACAGTGTCTGCAGTAGAAGAATTGCGATGGACTGACCTAAGAAAAACCCCACACCCTGCCCCTGCCTGGGAGTTGTTAGTTAGTTAGAAAGGAGGGAGGGGGTGAGCTGAGAAGTGGTGCCTTAAGAGGGAAAAGAGGGGTGAGTGAAGAAATGGTGTCTTAAGAACTTATTTTTATCTCCAATTTATCCTCTGACTCTGTTAGATTAATAAATCACTTTTTTTTGCATCTTTAAGTTTCCTGCCTGCTCTTGCCCTGAATCTCGTGCGGCCCTTATCAGTGATCTTATCTCAACTCATAAGGCCAGTGTTTTGTGTTAGTTTTTCCTCTCCTCTGCATAGCTGCAGCAGGAGAGAGCATAGAAAGTAAACGTCGTAGGTGCCTGGCATTTAGCCAGGGTCAAACCCACGACAGTCCTAAAGCACATTTCGTTCTTTTAACCCCACTAAATCTTTGATATATGGGCATTTCAAAGCCTTCAAATTAAATGCTTCATCCTCTGTCATCTGATACCAGTATATGAAATGGATTGAAGCAGAGGTGCAGAACAGGCTGGTCTGCAACCGAGTTATGCAAACTTTTTAAAAATCAAAGTATAGGACTATGACAATCTAAAAATTTCGAAGTATATTAAGTAGCTTTACTGTAAGTCTGCCTTCAATGCTGTTGCCTAACAATTCAATGCTGTTGCCTAACAATTCAGGTGGTATCAGTCACACTTTTAAATCCATGGAGAAACATCTAGAGAACATAAAAGAGATTAAACCTAAAGAATTCTTTTCCTATAAACTAAAGCTTAAAAATGAAATATCCTTTCTGACATTTTTAATGCCATTTTATTATTCCGAAGAAATACCACTAACTTCATAGCAGAGCTTTACAAATTCTACAGACGCATTGCTATTTTCTTTCAATTTTTGTAAAATTTTGATATTTGGAGGATTGTAACTTGGAATGACAATCCACACAATATTTTAAAGTGGATTTTTTGTGGTCCAAGGGGAAGGAAGACATGAAAGGTTATGAAAGCAGGCTGAGGGAAGGAGAGATGGCTTTAGCCTTTGTCATTTTATTCTTGTTGTGCATTTGTACAATACCAATGCAGTAGAAATGTACTTTTCATGCAAGTTTTAGATTCTTTTAAAGTGTCTAATGCGGCTTTGATATGAATAAGCAGTAATTTTTTAAAATTAGAAGTGTATCAGGTATATTATTATGCATGCAGCCTTTTCCATGTCCGTGACAAGGTTATAAATGACACTTCAATTATGACTTTAGCATGCCAGTGTAGCACCATTACAACTACCTTTTGTTTGTATAGAAAATTTCATCATGTTCTGCTGCAAAATCACTCCTGTATTTGCAGTGATAGGCTTGATTTTTCCCACCCAGATATATTTCAGTCTCAGCTTCATCAAACCTTGCACAACATTTGACACTGATCTTTCTCCAGAAGTTGCAACACCAAGCCTGGTGCCTGGACCGTTCCCAGCACCAGGATTTTAGCTACTGGTCATCCCATAGGAGAGCAAACGCCCAACACAGAAGCAGAATTTCTTGTCCCACCTTGTGCATCCATATCAGGTTTTAAGTTCTCCACCACAGTCAGTGAAGGCCAGTGGTTTCATTCATCTGAACCTCTCTTGGTACCTGTTTTCTGTGGGAATTAATGAGATTTTGGGAATGGCTGCTGCTGTGGGATGGGACCCCAAGGGCTGCCTGATGGCAGTTCCATGGTGGTCCCTGTACCGGATGAGACTGAAGCCAGTTGAAAGGTTCCTACTGTCTTTCCTTCTTCTTTGCCAAAAGCTGCAGGTTTTATAGATTGGTTTTCCTACAGCGCTGAAGGGGTTTGTAGTTGTGACTTAAGATCAAATTGCTCATAGGCCAGCCCAGCCCAGTTAGCAAAAAAAGACAAGAGGGTTTCTTCCATGCTGCCCCAGTGCTCTTGGGCTATCTATCACAGCCCTGAAGGCTTTGTCTCCCACACAGAAAGCCTGGAAGCTCCAGAAGGGACTGACTTCAGTTTTCACACCCTGCACCAAGCTCCCCCAGGCACCCATGGGTGGGGGTGACCACGGCATGGGTGCAGCACCCACCACCTCGCTGGGGTTGCTTACACCTCTCATCTCTTCAGGACAGAGACTCAGAAAGCTGAGCCTGAAGGGGACAAACCACAGTATTTGTTCCCCATGTGCTCTCCTGGCTTTGCTGAATTATTTGCTGAAACATTGGTGCTGATATAAGGGAAGGCCAGGCACTGCTGAGCAGCACATCCTGCACCAGACTTGGCCAGGGTTCATGGCTCCAGCAGATGTTCCTGCTTTTCAGGGAAGTGGAAACTTTCTTGGTCATTTTCCTGCCCTCCTCTTGCCCCCATGCAAATCCCATTTGAGTTGATACCTGGAAACAGGCCATTAGATAATGGCCAAGAACCCAGCACTCAGTTATCCAGTCTTTGACCAGTGACTGATTCCCAAAATCCAGTGTGTAGGAGAACCAGAGTTTTAATAGGAACTTTTTATTCACAAACTATTTTGACTGTTTTTTTAATGGTATGTCAGTACTGAAAAAATCATTTGGGTACAATTTTACTATAACTATCCTTGACTGACTGGACTTTCTAACTTATGGTTTCCCTCCTGCAAGCAGGAGGGCATGTTGGAGCATTAATACTTAAATTTCATGCATATAAGGTTTTTGTTTAATTTTTCAGTGCATCGTTTCTTTGCATATACTCTTGATTTCTTGGTCTTTGGTTGACAGCATCACTATTTAGAATAAGCTTCTGTGGGGAAAAAGAAAGCAGTAACTTATTGAATTACAGCAAGCTAGTTCCCTGTAAAAGCTGTACTTCGACAAAGAAGATAACATGATAAAAACTTCAGCCATGGAATTCAGTACAGGAACAGAAACATTGCTGTCAAGAAGCGGAAAATGTGCTTATGTAACATTTATCTGCAAACGGTTACAGCTGCTGTTGATGTTAACCACTCTGAACAGTTCATGGAAGCGCTAAATAAAGAGCTATTCTCAGTAGCAGCTGTGCAAAAAAAAAAGATAATTTCCTGATGCACTGGGCTGAGTGCTGGAATAAGGGTTATTAAGGGGTTACTCTGGATTTACACCATCATTGCCAAGAATACAGTTATAGCTCGGTCTAGTTAATTGTCCTGACAAGGATGCAGAGCTGGCCTGGTTAAGTAATTAGACCTGTAAGGGAAAAGGGAGTTCTGTGGAAGGAACTATTGCATTCAGATATAATGAGCTACTGTTGCAGTGGAGCTATCTTTTGTGGAGAACAGCTCTGTCTATGAACAATGGTTTATTCTAACTGAAACAGGAACTTCTGTCTTGCAATATTTTAGAACTATTTGGAACATTCATTTTAAAGAGTGTGGAGGTTTAAGCAATGAAAAAATACAGTAAAACATTTCTAGAGACTTTTTCAGTCACTGATCCCAAAGTGTTTCACAACTGTAAATCACTAGAGCCTGTGCTAAGCAGGAAGATTCATTTTGTCACCTCTGTTACATGTATGCATTAACAGAAGGGCCTGGGGCCCATTTCAACTTGAAATCATGACGAGGCTCCCCTGTAGGACCCGTGCCTCCATGTGACACGCGCATAGCAGCACTAACAAGAGCTCCTAGAGAATAGTCCAAATTTAGCCAAAATAAGGTGGAGTGGAATAGACTCAATGTATTTTGAAATGCCATCAAATATTTAGGTGAAAGGATTATGCTGTCCAACTTTTCCTGCTTTGACTTTCTGGAAAGAGCTGCCACTGTTCTTTGGCAGCCAGTGCCAGTGTAATGATTACTCAGTAAGTACAAGATTTGCTTGCCATTTCCCATGGTGGAATATTTCCTGCTGCAAAGCTCTCAGTCTCTTGCTAGTTGTGTCAGATACAAACCCACTGTGCACTGAGGAAAAGAGAGCCCACACCACATCCAAAGCAAAAAGCAAATCCCTCAGCCCTCCAGGGAGCCTTTGGCAGCTGAGTCTTCACAATGTCTGTTGTAGCTAAACTTACTGAAACTGGTTGTTGGTGCAGAAAGCTCCCAATTTAGTAGATCACAGAAAGCTTTGTAAGCTGTTGATTATGGAATGTACTACTTGAATGGCTCTTAAATTACTTGTGAGTTTGACTCACAGTGTTTTGCTTATTTTTGCTTATGCAGCCCAACAATTTTCCCTACAAGGAAGAGATTATGTCTGTGAACCCTACGTGTCTGGTTGTGATTATCCTCCTTTTCATAAGTATCATTTTGGCTTTTAAGGTAAGTAAGTGCATTACTGTGTATAAAGTCTGTTTCTGGTCATGGGTGGGATGTCCCTTGCTGGGAGGTCTGTCTTCAGGAGAGGTCTGGGTAACTACAGCCCAGGCAGCCTGACAGCTGTACAAAACAGGGTTATGGACATCACGAAAAAAATGTGAAAAATCTCATAGACCAACACAAGACCCATACGCTAAAATGGGGAAGTGTGATGCTTGTAGGAGGAGCTCATGAATCATTTGAAGCAGTGGATCATCTAGTGGACAAGGGAGGTCCTGTTGATACAGACTTCTTGTTTTTTCAAAAGGCGTTTGGCAGTGTCTCCCACCAAAAGCTTTAAAAAGCACCCTAAGATGTGCAGGGAGAAGAGAAAAGGTAATCTCACTGACTGTAGCTAGGGAATAAGGATAAATTATCAGTCTTTCCAACAGTGAGACCCATGCATTTGGGTGCATTCATAAGAGACCTGGGAAGGGGAAGGAAATCTTAACAACTTTTTTTTTGCAATGTCATTCAAAATAGGGAAAACAATTAGCCAAGAAATCTTTGCAGGAGAATCTACTGGAATGGAGTGACTGAACAATGAAATGGCAGAGAAACTCAGCAGTGAAAAATTCTAAGTAGTGGGCACTGAGGAAAGACACTCTTGTTTCACAAACACTGCGGTGGACTCTGAAGTTAGCATTGACCACCTGTAAAAGGGGTCTTGTAGCTGTAACAGATAGACCTGTGAAAATACTAGCTTACTATTCATTTCTGGACAAACAAGTAAACCAAATGCTCAGAATATTAAGGAACAGAAAAACCAAAAATATAAATTGGATAATTTCCTAGCCAGTTTTGATGCCCACCACCTCTGGAAGCATAATTTCCCTTCTTGTGCTCTATTTCAGAAGGGTTTTTTAAAGCAGGTAAATAAATCCAAGCAATCCCTCCGGGGAGCAACAACATAAAGAACTGTCAGAGCAGGCAACAGAAAGATGTAGGGAATGAGAATTTATTTGCTGTTATGCAAACCTAGTGGGTGAGAGGGCTGGAGGTGGCAGGTAGCAGGCAAAGGGAAGATGTGGCATCACCCAGAGCAGCCAGAAAGGTCTCTTGTGAAATCACCACATCTGGGTTGATTGTCAGTGGGACCAGTCCCCACTTGCTGTGGGTCAGAAGTTCAAAAGGAGCTCAGAATAAAATCAGACAAATCTGTATAAGAAAAACAACCACCTGTGACTCCAACTAGTGCCCTGAGGCTTGGACCTCTTGTGAAGTATGCTGGTATGTTTGCCCTCTTCTTGCACCCTTGTGCAAGTTTCTCACGACACAGAGCTGCTGGTTTTGTATTTCTTGTGTGGGACTTCATTTCATATTTGTCTTGCTCTCTGCAGAGCAATTATGCATTAGATTAGAGAAGTCCCAAAGAGTCACAGTGACACTAAAGATGTTGCTTCCAGACAACACCTTTGACAACATATACAGGGGAAGTCACTGTGGCAAAAGAGGTTGATTAGGTTATTGAAGCTACTTCAAAACTGGGGAAAGAAACCAAACAGATAGGGTGTTGTATTAAGGTGCAGTTGGAAGCTGTGCTCACTTGTCTTCCCTGATTTAGCAATATAGTTTAGCCTTCTGGCCTTACATGTTCACAACCATGCAGTTGATTTTATTTGCGCTTCTCAGAAGTCTGTGTGAATTTAATAAATACGTAGATCTTTCAGGTTCCACAAGGAATGTGTTCTTCAAATTTGTCCAATGCAACCAACAGCTTGTTTTTAACTCCACGTGGGTCTGGTGTTTCACTGACTAAGTATGACTAGGAAACTTCAAGCTTACTAAAAAAAAAAAAAAAAAAAAAAAAGGCAACTAAAATTGGAATGACAAAAATGCTTACTACACAGACAAGAAACCTAAGAAATTAATAGTGTGAAAGACTCGTTTTGTTTTAAAGTGGTAACACGGGTTTTTTCCAAGAGTATATGTGGCTCATATAATGCTCATTCTAGCAACGTATTATCATATAAATGAGTCATAAAAAATGTGACTCACACAAAAACACATGCTAAATTCCAGTTAGCATTTTAATTTGTGTTTCTTATGTTTCCAGAAGAGCTGCTGTGCAGATTTACAGAATCTGCTCCATGTATTGAAAGCTGAACACACACAGATGCATCACATTTTATCACTGATAGACTTAACAGATGGTACCACATTTATATACTGAAACTGGAAAGGTACTGTGTATAAAAAATATGCCTGAGCTTCCTCTCCCTCTGGAGTTCAACTAGAAATAGGGAGAGGAACCAAAACACTGTGACCTATGAAAAGCTACAGTAGGAAAAACTGCATTCATCTGGTAGGAAATGCAAAACAGAATTACCTAATTCCTCAGAAATATTTGCTATTATGACACTTTTGTTTTGGGTGAAGCTATGTGCATAGGAAAACACTACTGATCAGAAAGCAAGACTATGCAGTATTAGATGTTAGGTTTGTGTTTTGCAGTCATGGGTTTATGGAAAGGGAAGGGAGACAAGAGAAGGTGGTAAGAAAGTGAGCCAGCTAACCACACACCAACACTCGTCTTTTTAGTCCATAGGACTTACTTGGATCTGAAGCACCTCATGGGAATTTCAGGTGGTTTCACACAGAGCAGTTTCCAGAGTAGACCAAAATGCATTATTCCATTCAGTGTCTTTGTCTAGAAACTAAACTGGAGTTGCATACCATGAAACATAGGTGTTTCATGTCTGGCTGAGGAAGGATATCCAGCAGCACAAATATATTTATATCCAGGTACACAGAACTTGAAATGGCATATAGCCAACACAGTGACTTTTGAATTGTGCTCTCCTCTGCAGCTGGTTTGGAGAAGAGGGCCTTGGTTTCCTTCAGCCAGCCCCAGCTGCTGAGACAGAACAGTTGAGGTTTCAACTTCCCCACCATGGGGAAGCTCCTTAGGCCCAATTGAGCTCAGATGAGCACAAACACAACCAAATTAAATCTTTCCCCGCACGTTCCCCTGCAGCTTCAGAGTATGGTCTATTTTCTTCTTTGGCCCTTCTCTTTCTGAAAAGTAGGTAGGAAGAGGTAGCTGCCAGCAGGGCAGTCAAAAGGTATTCCAGTTCAGTGAGACAGGCTGGTCTTCAGCAAACTGAATATTAGCAATGTTCTCTGTAATATGCCTATAAGCTGCAGGTACAAGGGGTTGAGCCTGGAGATGAGACCATTCTGCATGTCCTGGTGTCCACAGCAGATGGGAAAGGGTTACATGGAATGAAGTTCTGTGCTCATCCCCAGAGATTTGGTATCTCAGCCCAAGGGAAGCCTCCTGGCAGAGGGAGCCCTGACCTCCAACATATCACCTGGTGTCTGCTACCTTCCTGCAGGGCTGATGGAGCAGCAGCTGGGACCAGCCCCAAGAGCCAAGCTCTGATCCTCACTCCCAGAAGTGGCTAACACATTGCCAAGAGGTTGCCAGCTGTTCCACAAAAGCCTAGGACAAGCGCCAGCACTGGCTTGCTGATGACAGGATACTTATGGAGGAGTACCTCTAAAGCAGGGGTCAATTGCTTTAAATCGCATACATCAGTGTGTGTGACTGTGAGCCAGTGGGTGATGTCCTGGCTCCTATAAGGTGCCATTTAAAGTGTTGCAGAGTGATGGTTTGGTTTGATATCATTAATTCTTTCCAATCACAGCATTTCTTTCAGTTCTAAGCAGTTGTTCTTGTACAGCTTTTTTATACTCACAAGATACACATTCTAGTGTGCTGAGAAGATGGATTTAATTGCAGAATTTATCAGCGCATCAACCTATTGTTTCTCCTTCTATAACACCGAAAGTGGAAATATATGTGGTCAGTTGGTCTGCCATTAGCACCCCTCTGAAATCTTCATATAAATTTCAGTTTGTGCAGAAATCTTTATCTCATTTTCACCAGTTCCTGAAGCCCAGCCCAGCTCTGTAAATAGAAAATTCAAAGCAGCTGGGGAGTCAAATGGGATTCAGTGTAGGCAGCTACTAACCCCGGAGGGGTCTGTTGGGTTTGTGGTGTTCACCCTGCACTTGCTGCCAGAGAGGGGTTACCCAGAGGGCTGCTGTGACCTAGATCAGCACAGACTCTCCCTTGCTGTGTTACAAGAAGCAGCACGATGCAACAACCTCTAATTTCTGCAAAAATGCTGTTAAGTCATCTGCTTAGGCGTGTCTGGTGAGTGCAGGTCTGCAGTACATTACTGTTGTTATGCAGCTTAACAAGTGCATCTGCAACTGCAACAGTGAGACGCAGGTGACAAAGTTTTGTTGGTTTCAGTTCCTTGGAGTCTCAAGTAATTTCCCACCATCCAAAGGGGAAGACTGAAAGCTGGTTAGAAGTAGGCACAGTGCTTGTTTCTACATTCAGCCCTTCTTACACACCTCTCCTTTCTCGTGGTGGTTGCTTGGGGCTGCTTCCCCCAAAAAGTGTCTGTCAGCAGGCTATGCTGTGGTGTGCAGAAGATCCACTAAGGGTGGATTAGGCCAAGGGAGTTGAGGCCCAATTTCAAATTGGGAGCATTACTCTCCTGAGATAAAAATCAATACATTTATATACTGTCTGTCCAGCCACACATTTTAAAGCAGTATTTGAAACCTCAGCCAAGTCTTTCAGGAAAGAAAATTGGTAACTGAATCAGAAACCCCATTTAATGGTGCAGCAGTATTGGTAGAAAATAATTATTAGGAACAAGCTTAAATAAAGTTACAGGTTGAGGAAAAGAAGTTTCTGTGACTCATGATTTGCAGGCCAGCAGCGCATGTCCAAAGCACTTGGACAAGGACAAGGACGTGCTCTCCACCGAATGGGTCAGTGCCTTGGGGTCAATTCCTTGGTATGTGCTGGCTGATGACCTCCTTAATTCAAGGAACAGACCTCACCCACTGAGAAGCAGCCCATGCATGCAGGAGCAGGGCTGATCAGAGCTAGGGCTCAGAGCTAGGAGAGCTTAGGGCTTCATTGTGGGGTTAAGTGGGTTTCATTCACCACATGTAATAGAATGGGAGCATTCAAAAATAAATCTGCCACTAGCTTCTCCCAGATAGGATTGTATTATCCAAAGTAGGGTTTCCCTCACTTTGGATTTTGACAAGAATATAGTAATAGTTTTGCAAATAGATAGGCTTAATGTAAAGGGTTTCTTATAAAGACAGGCTGTCCCCCCACAGAAGTGTGCTATATTCAGTTGCTGTTCTGCATTGCTCTTATGCCTTTTCCAACCTATAGTATCTGAGCATTGAAAGCTAGTGAACTGCTTATTACCACTGAAAATTAACAATGACATTTTGCTTAATTCTGGGAAAGATGCAGTTCTCCATCTATGTGCCTTTACTTGTTTCAGTTGCCTGGGGCAGGTTTGCACAGCCCACAGCCTGTCTAATCTTCCCTTAGGACTTCGCTCATTCCAGAAGCCTTTTACTCTCCCCATTTGATGGCCAAAAGTATTGTCATAAAGTCTGCAACACCTCCAAGTCAATCCAGGGTCTGTAAGATGCTGTAAAAAAACAGGAAGCAAATTTACCAGATTTTAGCCGGCTCAGCCTTGGTGGAAAAAAATCTTCCTCATCTGCAAGCAATCCATCAGTGAGTCATGTGGCATCCTGAATAACACAGCTCATGTGTGTCAGCTCTGGAGATAGACGAAGCACAGGGCAGCTAAAGGGATTAGAGGCTTTTTGGAAGGCCATCAATGCAAGTGAGTCACAAAAGTATGACTCACTCATTGAGACACACGTGCGAATTCAGTGCTGGCAGTTTAATGTGCATGTGTTAGGATTGTGAAGAATTGTTGTGCAACCTACTAAGTGAAAATATAAATTGGGCACTATCAAAACACAAATTTCACCTCATCACCATCGTGTGTGATTAGGTGGGAAGCAGAAAGCTCCAGAGAGAACTGCTTTAGTCCTGTGAGCTGACATTCTGCAGATCTGACTCCTGCTCCTCCACACCTTCCTGCCTCTTATCTTCCTTTCAGTCACTTTGCTGCCCAAACTGGAATCTCTCCTGCTGGTGAAGAAGATGGTGGCTGCAAGCATTTTGCCCAGCCAGTTAAAAAAATGGAGACAACTAGTTGTTTGACAGGCAGCAGCATTACCCAAGCTCCAAGAACAAAAGCAGTGAAGTTCATAATCTTGCAGTAGGTTTATTGCTGATATTATAGGGTTTTGTGTTTTACACCAGGGAAAGAAATGTATTTTAACAATGTTTAAAAGGTCAGAAATAACTTCTTATATCAATAAAAACTTTTACTTTGGCAATTTTCTGTAGTCAGGCAAGAATAGCAACATCCCAGGCCATTCCACTCATATAGAATACATTGATTTAATAAGCCCCCTTTATATATTGAAAGCCATAGTAAGGTCTTCCCAGAACCTTCTCAAGACTAAAGAACCCCAATTCTGTCAGTATGAGGATCAGTGTTGGATTACTCACAGAGCCCCCACATATTCTCACAGTCACTGCAACCAGGGAAGTGACTGTCCCATGATTCTGTCATGCTGATATTCGTATTTATGAAGAATGGAAATGCTTTTTTCTGCACAGAATAATAAATCCCGTTTCTTTGCAGGGTTACTTGATAAGCTGCGTGTGGAACTGTTACCGATACATTAATGGCAGAAACAACTCGGATGTGTTGGTGTACATTACCACCAATGACACTGCGGTAAGGATGTCAGATCGCAAACATTTGTCTAATATTATGCATTTGAAGGCTTTATTTTATATTAATTTCTGACTCTTTAGTTAACCACCCTAATTCCTTTGAGAGTCCTCATCTGTTGGTGATATTTGGACTTGAAGCTCAAGAGATTGGCATGCAATGGTTGCAAATCACATCTATTGCTAAAATATGGGTTTTATTTTATGCATATAATCTGTTAAAGAATCTGTGTTAATCATAAACTACAGTTTTATCTCATGGCCCCAGGAATGACGCCAGTTCTGAGCTCTCCAGCTGTGTGATAATCTGGACAGTGGGGGGACTGATTAGGACTCAAGGATGCCATGGTCTGCACCTGCTGTGGAATTTGGATTTATCTGTAGAAACTGTGATTTAGGACGCTCAACATCTGGTGTAGCGCTTTACAAACTCACAGAGAGGAGCTAAAAGGCAACAAAAGTTTAGTGATTTGTTTCCCAGCGCATAATGGGGTTTGTATGTATGGCAAGGAGACCAAATGAAAGATAAACATGAAAGAAATTAATAAACAGATTTTAACCTTAAAGGATGGAAGGCATCAGTTCACTTTATAGGAGTTTAGTGCTGACGTGCACATGTGCAGGGCGTGAGTGCTAAGCAATGTCTTGCTTTTTGCAGAAGGCACTGAAGGAATACAGGAAGAAAGAGTCTCTGGAAAAGAGGCAGTTCTGTTTGCCGGGGTTTTGCCATGGAGCAGCTCAGTTCCACCCAAGCTACACACTGAGGGCACTGTGCCAGATCAGCCCCTGGGGTCACCCGCTGGCTTATGTGGCAAGGGTCTTTACACCATTTACATAGCAGAATGAGAACAGCAGAGCTTGGTCTTTTGGATCATCTGGGTAAAATCCCAGGATTGCCTACCTCAGGTTTTCCTGGTTGTGGGTGGTCTCCATACACTGAGGAATTAGACTGTCAACTATAATCCTTTGGAATGAGTGATTCCCATGCAACCACAAGGGCTTAGGAAACCATCACTACTTTTTACATGAAAGATGTAACTCTTGCATAGTTATTTGTCTTCTATACCTGAAGCTTTAAGAAAAACATAAGTTTTGCAGACCGTGATCAGAGCTGGCAGCCAGGACTTTTAAGTATAAAAATTTGGATTTATTGAAAGCTAAGAAGTATTACTCTTTTCTGTACTGGAATACACTTTGAGTAAAACCAGGAGTTTTATGTGAAATAATTTTGATAGCTCTTTCATTCATCCTGTCGGTAGTTGTAACTCAGCTTCAAACATTAACTCCACAACCCACAGAGCTGGCAGACTCGATAGTGGGAGACTGTCAGCCAGATTATCTGGGAAGCTAAACTTAGTTTAAAAAGATTACATTAAAACTGCTTGCTTCACTGCTGACTTCATAAAACAAAAGGTTGTTTTTCAGAGATGTCTGGCTACCAAAGTTCTTCTCAGTACGTTTGTATTTAGTAATTACCAAATGTTTCTGTGAGAAAAGGAAGCCCTTTTATCCCATTCACAGATGACATTTTTGGACTGAGCCATTAATTTAACTTTGCTTATCTTGATCTTACAAGACATCTAAAGCAGAAGCAGGCTTTGAGAAAACTTGTGCATTCCCAGCTAGTGGTCTAACCATTGGACTCTATTCTTCCTTCCCTACTATTTACACTTCCTTAATTTTAATAAGGTGGGAATCTTTTCCTTTCAGGTGTGATGCATCTTTCTAAGGAAGTTCAATAAGATGACATTAAATGAGAAAGAGCTGTTTGGGAATTTATCAGCTAACAAAAAAAATCACTCAAAAATTCTTGTTTGTGAGTACAGAAAGGCTCCAGAGCAATGCTGCTGGGGAAGATTTTCTCAGGCACAGACAGAAAGGCAAAAGGAGGGTCATTAACAGCCTGGCTTTTCAATTATTTATTTGAGGTGGAGGCAAGCTTCATTCAAACCCATGTCTGACTACTTCTTTCTAGTCAGGATGAGTGCCTTCACCCTTAGGTGACACAGTCCATATCCATCTCTTTCACATCCTTCCTTGGCAAGCTGCATGGGCCCCACCAGTACAGTGCACTCAGTGATGTGATGGAGGAGCTGATGTGCTCCTGAGCAGCCTCTTAATTTCTTCTGCTCTTTGCTGAGCTTCAGAAGGAACAACACTATATGGGGTTAAATCCGCGTCATTCTCCACTGTGAGTCAGAAGATAATTCTTCCCTCCCTTCACCCCCTGAAATCACAGACTTAAGAAGATTATTTTTTTCATATGTCTACATTGTGAAACATAAACAAAACCCCCTCTCCACATGACTGTAAAAAAGTAGGCTCAACACTATTTGTTAAAAATGGTTTCAAAATGAAGCATGGAAGAATAGGGCTTTGAAAGTTGAGTGCTGAGGACCTGTGAGAGTTTAGAACTCTTGAGGAAACCTTATGAAATTTTGAAAGGTTGTGATAGGTCACTACAGTCTGTTGAATTGTATAATATCCTCCCAACATTCAAATGTACTTTTGTATTAAAATGATGGTTTTTAATTTTTATGGATGCTGGAAAACTTGTTTCAGCAGGACTTCTTCATACCAATATGCCTTTAAATCATAAGCTACAAGTTCCTTAAAAAAGATGCCCTCTTCTTGGAAATAAATGTGTCATTTTTAGAATCAAACCTTCTACCTGAATTCCAACAGAGGTGCAGGTCATACCTGCAGGGTAAGTGCTCATCTTCAGGGATTTTTTTTAGTATATGCTTGTCATCAGCATTAGCTAAAAGAATCTGTACAAGTGGAAGTAAAAATCTAAGGTTAAATATGACACTGGGCCTAATTGCTACAGTTTAGAGCAAGACTTTTAAATATTATGGATTTTTAAATATCATAGAAACACAGAATGATTTGGGTTGGAAGGGACCTTCAAGATCATTTAGTTCCAACCCCCCTGCCATGGGCAGGGACACCTTCCATTAGACCATATTGCTCAAAGCCTCACCCAACCTGACCTTGAACATTTCTGGGAATGGGCCATCGACAGCTTCTCTGGGCAACCTGTTCCAGTGCCCCACCCCCCTCACGGTAAAGAATTTCTTCCTAATACCTAATTTACATCTACTCTCAGCTTAAAGCCATTCCCACTTGTGCTATCACTACATGCTCTTGTGAGAAGTCCCACTCCAGCTTTCTTGTAGAACCCCTTTAGATACTGGAAGGTGCTGTAAGGTCTCCCTGGAGCCTTCTTTTCTCCATTTTTGTGGCCCTCCTCTGGACTTGCTCCAACAGGTCCCTGTCCTGCTTATGATGAGGGCCCCAGAGCTGGATGCTTTCTTGTTTGTAGAAGGATTTTGTCTTAAAATGCAGCATTCCCTGTAGTCTGAATTGCTTCATGCTACCTTTTTTTTGTTTGCTGTGTTGTTCCCAGCACAGAAATTTCCAGTTAGTTCCCCATGTCAGACTGGTTTTTATAAATAATGCACATAGATCTGAACTGTAACTAACCTGTTACCAGCTACCAGATAATCTGATTTTTGTAACTCAGTGTAAGTGGTTTAAACCATCCTTTTTGCAAATGTGCCATCTGGAACAAACATGCCTCCTCCCATTGCAGGCTGTGAATGGGATATTCTGCTGCCCGTTTTAGGTGAGAGATCCACGTTCTGTGACCTTTGATCAAAGTTTGACACCATGTAAATGTGCCTGGCTTGTCTCCCTCAACAGACTGCGTTATGATGTGGGGGGAGCAGCTGGTGCTGTGCAGGGGAATGGCCTGGACCCCAGGTGGGGGGAAGGTGTGACACTCTTGTGTTCCTGAGGACCTGAGAATCCAGCTGTGTGCATTTGTCACATCAGAGTGTCTTGGGAATATGGATCTCCCTCCTCTAAGTGTTTTTCCAACACTTCTCTCCTCAGTTTCTGGAGGTGTCTGTAGGAGGTTTTGGCATGGCAGTAAGGTGGCTCCCCTGCAGTAATCTGAGGATTGTTTTTTCTGCTTTCCCAGTCTGGGATTGCGTTTTCATGGCAGCTTCTCAAACACACCATGGATGAATATTAATTTTCCACACCAATTTAGACTGTCACAGCAGTACCATGGAAATGTTCATCCAATTTGGAAAAATTGCCAGTGTTCAGGTGCAAAAGATAACCCAAAGTTAGACATTTGTTCTCCAGAGCAGTAGCAGCTCTATTGTGCTCTTGGACAGCCGGGGGATTTCAGTCTGTTTATTTTTAACTCTCACTGAAGCCAATCAATGGAAGTTTCATCTCCGGTCATGCTGCCAGTGGGGATAAAATGTAAAGCCGTAAATCTCTCTTCAAAGTGGGATTTAGATCTTTATGTGCTTTATAAAATCGCTTCAATAGATTTTATCTTACACTTATCCACAATGGTTAATAAGGTACTTTCTTTAAACAAATGCAGATATATTCCCTCTGTGGACATGACCTCAACTAAGTAGCCGGTAATTAATTGGTCAACACTTCTGTTTGCTTTCCCTTTCTCAAAGCAATAGTCGACCTATTTGAGAAGTGCAGAATTAGATCGTTCATTCCTGCTGGATGATTCTCTGAGCAGAGGAAGAATATTCTTTGATAAAGTTAGAAGAGCCATTCTCGGTGTTATTGTGTTGTTTATTTGGTGATTAATTTGGCTATGGACAGAGGGAAGGACCCTTAGACTCATGCCAGTTAAACAGAGTGAAGCATGAGATGGATCCCAGAGACAGATAAACCATAGACAAGAGCTCTTATTTCTGATAGGTGCATTGGAACCTGTGGTTTCCAACTACTAGGCCACATTTGGGGTGGTATGTGTCAGAGTAGAAGTCAACTTGGAGAAAAACTCTGCTTTAAAGATATTTTCCATAAAAATGCTACAAACTTGTCGATGTTCACCAATAGCTGGTCTTGTGTGGCAGTTTGAGTGCATAACATTGTTACTGGGCCCCTAGATCATAAACATCTTTTTGCAGTGAATAGTAACCAGGGAAATACTTTAAAATGGGCTGACACCACAAATGAATATCCCTGGCATGACTTATTCTCTGAGTCCTTTCAGGGCCTCCAACAGAGTCCAGACAGAGGACCCCGACCTTCCTTATTGGAAACTGTCTGTATAAAACTTCCAGAGGAAGAGCAGGTAAAACAGGAGACAGAGAAGAGGAAGAAGAGTCAGGGGCAAGAAATAAAGGATATAGGTAGAGCTACCCAGTGCAATAAGTAAAGGGAATTGCTAATTAGTAACCACATGCAATAGTTTACATGAGACCTAGAATTGTTATTTAAATGCTGGAACTATTTTTCTTCAGAACTGCACATGGTAAACATAAAAATATAAGCAATGTCTCCAATGAGAGAATCTTCAAAGGGCTCAAGATCAACATGGACACTACCATTCACATCTTGGTAGTATGCATGTGCCACATTCCTCTTCTGTTTGACTCTGAGTTGCAGAAGTGTATCATGACAGTCTGCATCTGCCAACCAACAGCTATTCGGCTGCTCCAGCATTTCATATTCTACTTGCAGTGAAGTCCCATCCCTTGTCAGTTGGCCTTTAGTCTTAGCAAAGAGATTGTCTCTTCTTCTTTTTTTTTTTTTTTTTTTAAAACTTTCCAACTTATCATCTGTACTCAGGTCTTTATTCCACTTTTTCCCTGTTTATGGAAGATCTTTTTTACTAAAATCCAGCATTCCCTGTGGTGTGAATTGCTTCATGCTGCCTGTTTGCTCTGTTGCTGAGTGCTATTGGCTAATCACACTTCTTGTTATAGGTCTCACCTATTATTAGGAAGCTGCTGTCAGAAGCCAGCTGTACTGTTTGGAAGTGGCTACTAACAGTGTCAATTTGGGGCAAATACCCTCTTGAATTTAAAAATAAGATTTCCAAAGCATTTTCACTTGTCATGACAGTCATTAAATTTACCTGTGAGTTAAATTACAAGATCAAAATATACATACTTTTCTATTTTACTCAGGAGATTTTAAACCTGTATTTATTTGCAGCTCACATACTGGAAATTTTCTAGTACATGACAATTCGTAAGAGATTTGCAATAAAATTGACAAATCTGTTCTCAGTGTTTATAATTAGATTAAAAAGTAGACATGAAGTGGGGATGTGTAATTTAAATCTTCCAAATCTTTTAAGATTCACTAATAGGGTGTGTTGCAATGTAGGGAAGAAACAGTGTTTATAAATTTGCAGTGTTTCTTTCTTTAGTGCTTTTTAATGTAATGGGATTGATTGACTACCATCTGACAGCTGCTGCTTTTTGGGCTTCAAAACACAAGTCAAAGTCTTCAGTATAATTCCAAGGATACATATCAGTGCAGCAAAAGTCAATGACAACTTAAATCCCTGTTGCCAAGGATATATGGGTGTTAGGCTGAGCTGTGTGTGAATTTTCCAGGTCAGGCTCAAGTCATAGTTACACTGTGCACCAGCAGTCGGGGGAGGTGAGAATTCACTCAGGCAGGTTGCTCTGGCAGGGAACTGCAGCAGGGTGTGAGAGGCAGTGTCCCAGCAGTCATGAGCCATGCTGGGGCTTTACTGCAGCAGAGTTGGCCTGCGCAGGAGCCCTGCCCTGCTGCAGAGCTGCGCCCCCAGGGGTGGTCCTGCTGCAGCTCCAGCACTACCTCATCTGGTGTCACCTCATCACATCCCTTCACACAGCACAGCCCTGGCCTTTGCCAAGCAGAGGAGGAACTCCTCACGCATCCCAGTCCTAGTCCAAAGCCTGTCTGACGAAACTTTCCCAGCCCCTCAAACTGTGCAGATGCTGAAGAGCCACCAGCTGGGTATGTGGGAGCAGTGGCAGCTGGTAGCTCAGTGGGTGACTGTGCTCTCTCAGAGATCGCCTGGAGGCCACGCTCGGCTCCCTGCCAGGGAGGAGCACCTGGCTGCCCAGCTTTGGCAATGGTCAAGAGGCCTGTCTTCCTGTGGTTATTAATGGTTTCAGTTAACTTATGGAGTTTCAGTCTCATTTCAGTTCCCTTTAGTGGTTCCCTTAGAGCAATCGTACTCTTCCCAAGCATCCCTCGGCACTCTTCATGGACACAGGACTGTCGGCTGTGGTCTGTTCCAAACTGCGCAGCACTTGTGGTTTTGCTCCTCTGTCTTAGGAGAAGTGAGGAAAGTGAGGTCTGCTTTAAATTAACTCTTGGACAGACATTCAGCTTCAGAAAGAATGAGGTTGAGTGAGTATTTGTCTACCACATCTAGAAGATCTGCAGAAGTTTGTGGGAGTTTCTGGCTGACAGGTTCTTTACGGTTGTGATTTACTGACACGAATAGATTTTTTTTTCACAGACAGAAGCCTTTGCAGCAGTATCTCTAATGTAAGCATGGCTGTGATAACCACACTCTTGGGAGATAACCAGTCCTGTTAAAAAATTTGGCTGTCCCATGTGAGCTGTACCCAGGTTTCTGTCTTGTGAACTCTTGAATGGAATACACAATGTAATTGTAAAAGATAAGGTTAGAAAGAGATGTAGTTTGGTAATTAAAAAGTCCATTGAAAGAGTAGTGCTCTCTCAGTTTTCTGCACTCAAGACAATACATCAACCATTTGTTACACAGAGTAAAAGTATGCTTCAATGTCTTCACTACTGATGACTTGCAGATGAGTATACTCTGCAAAAGCATGTGCTCATCCAGAAAATGCTCATTTTGAAAAAAAATAAGGAAAAATTTAAAAATCCCCTCTGTTCTGCCTGTACAAAATCATGATGTACAACTAGAGATGTAGCAGTGTGAAGCTGACCAAGATGTAGGAAAGATGTCTGTGACCTGAGGTGGGCTGTTGCTCCTTGCCTCTGAATCGAGAGAGCGATGACACCATTATTCTGGATGACTTTTATGAGGTTGCACATGATGGAAAAAGGCAATTGCTTCCTGAATTCAATTTTCTTCCCACGCAAGAGTAATCACAATCTGTCCCTAAATATTGTTGTATCCTAGAAATATATACATTCATTCATCTATCTGGAGTGCTGGAAACATTGTGCTGCTTCATTACAGAATTTCATAAACTCGTGTAAAGTTTCCTAAATAGTGTCTTGGAGAGCTGGTGGCTTGGAATAAACAAGCAGTTTTGCCAAAGAAAAGCAAGCCATACCAGCTCTAACTTTGCACAGATGCTTTTGCAGCATTGAGCCCTACTTCTTTGCTGAATGGGGTTATAAATTGTCTCTGAGCTATTCTGCTTCCAGTTACTCCATCTGTAGTCGTTTTAGTGTGGTTTCTAAAGGAAATGCATACATATAAACATGAAAATACTTCCTGTCGACATAGAGAGGAAGATTTCTTGGGATTTATTTGACAGACAACATATCATGAAATCCTTAAATAGTGATTAACTAGCACACTTTGGACAGATTTTTCAAGCAAAAGCATTCAAATGAAAGATGCTTCAGAACAGCATCTGTGCATAAAGCAAAGTCAAACATTTCTAATTCAATATTTAACAATATTTGGCTCAGACATGAAGCTCTGGTTTTGGCTCTATAGCGAGGACTGTTTTTATCTGGGGACAGGGAAGAAGAAAAAGATGTGAACTTTTGTTTTAGACATTGCTCTGTTACTTCCTCAGAAACATTTGCTTTGACTGGACTCATTTGACCAGAGGATCCATTTACATTGTGAATGAGCACTTTTGAAGCATATATTTATAAGCATTTACTTACAAGATTTGCTTCTAAAAGGTAGTCGGCCTCATCTGGAAGATCATCTGACTGAGGTCAAGTGGGAGGAAGTGCCTCCCCAGCACCTTCCACATACCTGGTCTTGGAGCTCTCTCTTCTGCTTGGACCCAAAACTGTCAAGTGGGTTTCTTAGTATGAAGAAAGTAAGTGGGGACTGCACTGCAGGGGAGCAAGGATCCTTAGTGAGATGAAGCAGAGCAAAACAGGAGAGAACGAAATACAGGTCTTGAAAGTCATGAGTGGCAGAGGAGGGGCTCACTGACTTATCAAAAGAGCTAGGGGACATGCAATGAAATAGCTACTGGCAGGTTTCAGAGTAAACCAAAGGTGTTTCTCTATGTAACACCTGGATGAGCTGTGAGACTGCTTGCCAGGGGACATTGTGGCGCTAGGCGTCAGCGTGGATTGAAATACAGGCTAGAAAAGCCAGTGGAAGAAAAATTCCTATAATGACCAGTAGCCCAGCAAATACTTGACATTCAAATTTCTGGCAGTTTAGAGAATATTCTGGGCAAGTTGTAATTATATATGCTTGCACTGCTCTTTTTTAGTTTCTTTCATTGTTCTGTCTTGCACTTTTGTTTCTTTATCATCCATCACTAATTAGTGTGATCTAGATGGACCTTTTTCCTTATCCAGGAGAGCTGTCCCTACATGCAAGTGCTTAACTGCAGCATTATGAAAGCTAATCCCTACTTCTGTTTCCAGTGCTTGTCTTGTGTGCAACATTTGACTGCATCTCACCACAGAATTATTATTATTGCTGTTTCTTCACTGCTAGAAAAAAGCTCCCTCTTCTCCTGAAGGCTGTCAGTGTAAAATGTGAATTCATGTTAAGGGATTAAATAGAAAACTCAGTTCTCAGTGGATTTAGTTTTAATACTTCTTGTTTCTCCCACTGATGAGTGCTATGTGCAATTTTGGGCACCACAATAGAAGAAGGATGTAAAGCTATTAGAGAGTGTCCAAAGGAGGGCCATGAGCATGGGGGAGGGTCCAGAGAGGAAGCTGTATGAGGAGTGGCTGAGGTCACTTGGTCTGTTCAGCCTGGAGAAGAGAAGGCCGAGGGGAAGACCTCATAGTGGTCTACAGCTTGCTCACAAGGGGAAGTGTAGTGGCTGACACTGATCTCTTCTCTCTGGTGACCAATGGGAACAGCCTGCAGTTGTGTCACGGAAGGTTTAGGTTGGATATCAGGAAAAGGTTCTTCACCCTGAGGGTGTTTGGGCACTGGAACAGCTCCACAGGGAAGTGGTCACAGCACCACCCTGAACAGAGTTCAAGAAGCATTTGGACAATGCTCTCAGGCAAATCATGTGATTCTTGGAGATGGTGCTGTGCAGGACCCAGAGTTAGGCTTCAGTGATCCTTGTGAGTCCCTTCCAACTCAGGATATTCTATGATTCTGTGAACTCTTGAGAACTCATTATAGAAAAAACACATTTCTTCAGACACTCTTAATAAATGCTACTTATTTTCTCTCTACACAGAAATGTTAAAAACTTTTGAAGGTTAGCCTCAATAAAATCAGTATATTTAGTAAATTTTGTAGAAGAAGTAAAATGAGTGCTACATTAATAGGCTTATTTCCTTTTAAATAAAATACAAAATTTATTATATAATCAGTAATATTTACATGTAGTTCAGAGCTCATTGTCACACGAAGTATTAAAGGAAACAGCTGCCACTTTGTGGCTTGAGTCTCCAAAAGAGAGCTTGAATTGAGAAGATCTTGGTTTCAGAATTTTTTAAGCAAAAACTATACCTTAATTTTACGTTTTCCTTTGTAATCTCGGACTGCTCAGAAGAAAACCACATTGTCAAACTTGACAGGAAAACATTGCAAAGAAAGAATTATTCTAAGCCTTTCCTGCCTACATAGTGAAGCAATCAGCTGGCTATAGCTGTGTATGCACAGACATCTTCTGTTTTCCCCAGGTGATCTTCATAACATCTGTGTAGTCAAGATCCCAGCAGTACATTTGGGACTATCTTGAACAGGACAGGTGGTCTCGATGGCAGCCTTCCCTCTAGAGCTGTTTGTAGGCTGGATGCTGCTCCACTGCAGCTGAACATGCTTTAGGTTGCAGTTAAGGGCTCCTCAAAGCACTGCAGCTGTGGGAAGAAATTCCACTCCTCTTGGCCGAGTGAATGACTGGGCAGCAGGGAAGTAAACATAAAATTAGTAAATGTGATTGCATACCATTAAAACCTCTCCAAACGACGCAGTGGTGTCAGATTGGTGCAAGTCAGTTGTTGGTCACGGCAGGAATCACTGAGATGAAATGAACCCAGAGCAGAGGACTAGTGCAATTAGGCATGTGCTGCTTAAAACCTCTTCAGTTCAGTTGTCTCTGAACCTGATGCATCAGCCTCATGCTATATTGAGGAGAAAATGTATCCTGAATTAGGAAAGGCGTGCGTTTACTGTATTTCAGCACTGTATTCAGCACTGACTCTGGAATATTCTTCCAATCTAACACTATTCACCTTGTGGGTACTCTCTCTCTGCTTTTTAGTCAACAAAGAATATAGCCTGAGCCCCGTGACACTTTGGTTTTGACCTGTGTGGAGGAAAAGGCTCCTTTTGCCCTCTCTCCTTTTCCTCGACATGTATTCACATTGGTCTTTGTCTTGGATTAGAGACAAATATCCTAGATGGAAAGCACTCCGAGCAGGTGCCTCCCCCACTGCAGAGGTTTCTGGCACCCCTCCCCCCACAACACAGAATATCTCAGCCTAAAGTGGAAAGAACTGTTTAATTAACAGACCACACAGTGGAAAGGGAAAGGGGAAAAGGGGTCAGAAAACCTGAACAAACAGCTGATGAGCTTAGTGTCCTTTTCCTCAGGCGTAGCTTCCCTTTCTGGGATGGGGGGGCCCCGAAGGGCTAGGTGAAGTTCCTCCAGTGGCTCCCTGGACGACCCTCGTCCGCTGTCCCCCGGGGCTTCTCAGGTTCTCGGATGAGAAAGCAAGTCGAAGAAAAGGGTCCAAAACGATGAAAAACAATCCCAGGGAGGAAAAAAAACCCAACCCAAGCAGCAGCTACACCAGTAGCACCAGCCACCAGCAGCAGCAACTGACTGAGGAAAAAAAAATAAAAAGTGTCCCTTCCTTCTCACTCCCCCGTAGGAGAGCTGGGGAAAGTTTTCAAAACATCCCGCGCTGGCGGCAGAGCTCCCAGCTGCGGGACACAGTTAAAGCTACAGGACCATATTTCTGGTCAAGCATACAAAACGATAGGGAATACAAGATATCATTATGCTACCCCAGGACAGTCTTCCCCAAGGATTTGTGTGTCTAAAATGTACAGGTCACTTCTGCAGAAGAATGACGCGCAGTACATACAGAGCTCGGGTGAAGAGCTTGGGATAAACATTTCCAGGCATAGGCTGAAATTTCTTCAAATACATATTTAGTTTGTAAATATTTCCACAATTTAGTGCCTGTCTCATACAGTCTCATGCAAGTGTCATCCAAGAGTTTTAATTCTGTCTTGACGTTTCCAACATCTTTTAAGAGGTTTCAAATAATAGGCCTGTTTTACAAATGTGAGATCCTTCTAAGGCAAAGTCAAAGAATTTGTCAGAGCTCCAACTGATTGCAACAGGACAGGATTCAATTGCAGTAGTAACAACCCTAATCCCACACAACTATTTATTGTCACCTGTCCCTGTCACCTGTGTGATGTAACCTGAAGTCCTTCAGCATAAAGCAATGGTGTTTTCACTGAAAATCTAAAGTTTGAGAAAACATCCTGAATGCTCACTATAACCATCAATACTTACCATAGACATTTTTAATCTATAGTTCTTTTTGGCATTTCCATTCTAGAAGGTGCTGGATAAAAGTATATTAGAGTTGTATTTGTTTCTAACAAGACATCAACAAGGTTTTTTGTCATGGGAACTCACAAATGTTTCATACAGCAGCCAAACAAAATGGTGTTCAAACTTAAAGCTGTTGTGTGGCAGCTGTAGCATTCCATCCAGTGAAAAATACAAATGCCTGCTGGAAAAAGCAATCCAAAGCTCTCTGTAGACAGAAAGATTTCTGTTGAGTTCAGTGAGGTTTGGGTAAGAATGCAGAAATAATCAATTGATCAAATATTTTAGTTTACTCATATGGAACCAAGCACATTTTCTCCTTTAGAAAGAGGAGATCTAAGTGCTCCAGTTCAAACAGGAATCACTGCAGCAATATGAGAAACCTTGTACATATGATGAAGAAAGAAAATTTTCTCCTGGAGGTTCAAGTAAATGTGGACTCAGCTACAAAGATATGGAGTGATTATTGAAATTATGCAATATGCCCCCCAAAACAGGCAAAGAAACAAACAAAACACTTCTGGGACAAGATTAACTACAAACAGTTTGAATATACAAATATTTGCCTGTGTTTCTTCTTAGACATATTTCTAAGCAATGCCTTTAAAAATTTATTCTTGAAATCCATATTAACCAGGATGTAAAAAATATGAAATTACATATGCTTATATTAACTGAGTATGTTATAGCCATTGGCAAACTTGTTGGGTAATTATTTCTTTCAGTGAAGGTCATCCTGTATCATGTGCTTTATAACAGAGAGATGCTTATGTAATACAATTAACCAAACCACTTGGATGTCACCAGCTAAGTCAGGAACAGGATTTCTTGTGGGTCAGTTATGGATTATTTCTGCATATTATACAAGACTGCTTATCACAAAATGCTTAAATGCTATTGGGAGCAAAGCCCAGCAGTCAGGACTCCCTGTCCCACTTGAGCATGGGGCTACATAGCCCCAGTTTTTATTTTTTTTCCTTTCTTTCTTTCTTTTCTTTTTCTTTCTTTCTTTCTTTCTTTTTCTTTCTTTCTTTCTTTCTTTCTTTTCCTTTCCTTTCCTCTTTTTTCTTTTCTTTTCTTTTCTTTTCT
>VZRL01000332.1:235989-256479 GCA_013397895.1 Origma solitaria | reverse complement strand
CCTCCCTCCCTCCCTTCCTTCCGCACCATTCCTTCCGCACCATTCCTTCCTTCCTTCCTCCCTCCCTTCCTCCTTTCCTCCCTTCCTCCCTTCTTCCCTTCCTTCCTTTTCCTTATATATTTTCTTTGTGATATTTTTATAGAAAACAACCAAAATGGCCACATACCTCCTTTCTGGTGCAATGAAATTGTTTTAAAATAAGTCTGTATTATATTTACACTGGTCATTCAGTAATATTTCACTCTAATTTGTCCCAAGGGATTTATTAACAGGAGCCTTGGTTACCCCACCTCAGCGGCAAGTCACAAGAATACCTCCAGGAGCCATTTTGGAGAAGTCAATCAGTGACAGCTTTACAGGCTTACTCCCCACACATTTTTTTATTCAATATTTAAATATCCTAATGTTTCATTCCCTAACATAAAATGGTAATAAAAAATAATCACTGTAGAAGGAGCAGAATTCAAAATTACTGCCTTCACCCAGCAGTGTTTGAATTAATTGAAGAAAATATGGACAGAATATTAAACAAAGGTTAAGGTGAATAAATGTGATGGACATTAAATGGAAGAAAGCCCTCAGTTTGTTGAATACACAGCTGGGACACCAAGTGTCTCACATCATTACTATAGTAAAAGCCCTTCAAACTAATTTAACTTTTACTTTCAGTCGATGTGGTTTTGTTACTGTTACATAATCATCTGTCAATTCTAAGTCTAAATAATCATCCTTCAGCTTCCATGACACTTTGAATAACTCTTCAGCCACCTATAATTACAAATCTTGCAACTCTGCCTCTGAAGGAGATTATTTTTTACAAAAATAGAGTTTTAGGCCCTTACTTTCCCTTAATATTTTTCGATCTTTTCTCAATTAAATCTGTTTTGGCAAAAGGGAGAAATATGATAAAACCTGAATTATCTCAGCTTTTAACTGTTTACTGTTACAATGGCTAACATTTTACAAGAAAATGTGATTCCATTAAAATTTTAATAATTTAATTTAAACCAAAGTAACTGAGATGAAAATCTGGATCAGAGTAATTTTCTGGAGTAGTTTCTTGTGTTAATTTTAAATTTCAGTATGGCTAATGGAAGCAGATAAGTGCCTTGAACATAAACCAGCATAGATATTCAGGCAGTACATTATGCTCTCCAGAGACATAAAATGGAGGCCAGTCACTGAGCCAAAGGGTGAATTCAGAAACTGGAAAAATACAAACTCACTATTCTGTCTTATCTATGAATCTAATTAGAATGGATACAGTCTAAATTAATTCACAAAATACAAAAAATATATGCATATTTTAGGTACATGGGACCCTAAGGCAGAATATCCACTCAGACAACTGACGCATTCTGCTTCCCAAGCATTACATTTTTGCATTTCCTTGTTTCTTTGTTGTGAATTGAGAAAAATGTATGCTATGTATGCAGCCTGAATGCTGTGGGATTAATGTTTGCAGAGTGTTTGAGATTGTCACTCACAAGTTACTATAAAAATTACAAAGGATCCCCATTGTTTTGGAACTCAGTGATCCCTGTGTAAAGATATTCTGGTTTTTTATCAGTAAACCAGCAAGTGAGTTTGGAAGATTAGATAGTTGGAGGGTTCAGTTTCATAGGATGCCTAAAATCGAAAGGGCAGAAGCTGCTAATCTCTTTCACAAGCCCTATAACTTCATTAATTGTATTTAAGAACCAGGTACCATTTTAACACCATCCTTTAATATGCAGTCAGAAGTAACATTACTCACTATTTGTACAGTTTTCTGGTGATAAAAGCATCACACAGAGATTCTGAGATCAGAGCTCTAGGGAAGTCAGACCAAGAGGGTTCAAACCCATAGCTCCAATCTGACATTTGAATGCTCCAGATACAAGGTTTTCAGTTAGGTTCCAAGGACCTTTTTTTACTGTCCTGTAGTGACAGTAAAACCAAGTATGCAAGGGGAAGGAAGGAAGGAAGGAAGGAGGGAAGGAAGGAAGGAAAAGGTTAAGAGTAGATCGTGGAGAGGAAAGACATAACCACCTGTGGATCCAGTGACAAGATTAGATTGTTGTAATTTCGATGTGTGTGGTCAGAATAATGGCCACAGTTTTGATCTGTTGAGGGTGGGGGCCTGCAAAGCAAAACGTTTGTCAGGTTACGTAGCTTCAATTAGCAGAGGAGCACTCAGATCCCTTCCACGGAGGGGATTCTTCATGTGTGATGCAACACTGTGGAGCATGTGCAGTTTTCTGATGGAGAGTTCCCAAAAAGAGTTGGGGTGATTGGAGTCCTTGCTGGTCCATAGTCCTCTCTTGGGCTGTTACCACTGTTTGTCCCTGCTTCTGCTCTTGTGCTGTATGTTGAGTGGTCACCACAGAACAGCAAAATTGGCTTCAGAAAGGGGCTGCCCTACCTTCGTACGGTCCCACCTTTCCAGGAACAGTCTCTTCCCACTTGCCCACTTGAATGGTCATTAGTGTTTGAGGCATAGCAGTGCATTGTCTCCTTGCTGTTCAGAGTTCTATCTCCTCTCACTTCTTGTTAAACTGTTGGTGAGAAAGTGTCTTCTGAGGGTCCTTGGGGCCATTGACACATAGATGAGGTTTGGGTCTGCAGAACAAAAAAGAGTGCTTACCTCCCAAGTGGTAAAAGCCTCACCAGGAGGTTTTTTTCCTACCAGACAGATTTCATTTCACACAGGAGTGAATGGAGAAGTTCACTCATATCAGTAATCCTCCAGGCCAGGAGCCCTACTGGAAATGGCAGCAACCTCAATGCTGAAGTAATAATATTGATGTAAACACAGTAGTCTTAGGACATGTGGATCTATAAGAGGATCAAATCACAGGAAGAGACCGTTATTTATCCGCTCATCTTTATGAGCTGGAAGATGGACAGCTCTTTGGAATGCATCTGCTATCACTTCTTATCACACGTGATGAAAACAGACTCTGAACCTGAAAGAAATGGACCACAGGTTGGGGCTTAACATTGCAAAAGTGGAGTAAGACAGCTAAATCTTCACAAAGGGAACTTGATTCATTTTTAGGGTCATCTGTAGATCAGATTTAATTACTAATTACATTGTGTCATAATAAACTAATGAACATGTTTCAGTATATTCGAGAAACTAGTGCTTTTTTTAGTAACATGAGGATTTTAATGGAAGTCCTGTTATTATATTAACAGGATCAGTGCTAGGGAGGAGATTTCATCAGTAGTGCTTTTCACAGTTAACATGCTTTAGCATTATGATTTTAGTTTATATTGCAAAATATATTTATGATTTTTATCATAATATCTATTTGAAGTTCTATATGTAGTCCTAATTTCACTAGATAAGTAGTCATAAGATGCTTGCACCCTTTAAGGGTGATATAATTTATTAAATGCTTTTCAAATACAAGGGTTTTTAGATTGTGTAGTGTGTAAAATACTGCATTTACAAGCTCAAACATATGGTATTAATCAAGAGCAGTGGCTCTGAAAATTTCCTTTTCTAAGGAAAATCAACTTTTTTCTAACTTAATAACTTTTTTGATTAAGGTTTGAAGATGCCAAGGTAGCCATTCTGTAATCCTAACAAACGTGCACAGATGTACTTGAACACGCGGTCATCAATGCGTGTTTGTAAATTCACATGAGTATAATGTGAATCATACTTGGAACTATCCCACAAAAGTCTGATCCAAAGTCTATTTAAATCTATAGAATGATTCCTACTGATTTGGTATGTTGTGGTTGAGGTCCCAAAGGGATGATTATGGATGTTTCTTTGCAGGAGGCAGGTTATCAACTTCTTTAAGAACTGGTGAAATCCTCTCATAGCAAAACTCCCATTGGCTTTATTGAGATGAGGATTTTCCCTATGTACATTTAGACAATCAGCTTTACATGCTCTTTAATGACCAAGAAGCGATGCTGATAAATCTGGAAATTGCATTATGAATAATTTATCATCAGCTGCAGAAAGTATCTCAGACGGTGCACTTCAGTGATATTCTTACATGTTATTGAGGTATTTTAGGAAATGTACACTCATTTTTCATTCAGATGTCTGTTTTATCCTCAGTCCCTGCTGGGGTTCACAGACCAAGTGCTCCTTTGCCTTTTCACGTGCAAGCTAACTAATGTCAGTGCTGGTGCCATTAAAAATTGCATGATGGCTAGCATGCTTGCCTGAACAAATATGAATCTTGGTTCAAATCTCTCTTCTGCCCTGTGTGGCCTGAACTTGCATCTCCCATGTCCTAGAAAGCTACCTGGACTCCAGTGAATGGGGATGATATGATTAAACCTGTCCTAATTTCCTAATTGCTATCAGATGTTGAAGTATTCACTGAAATGCTTCTGGGAGTATAGATCTTCCTTCTCATGGCTGAGTACTCCAGAAGCATAAAACTGAGATTTATTTAGGCATCGAGTAATTTGTTCTCCATTTACTTTCTTTTTCCCCACTCCAAAATAATTATTAGCTGTTCCAGAAAGAGAGGTTTTCGGGAAATTTCTCACTCTGGCAGTTTGAGCACTCCTCCTGGAGACAAGGTTTGGCACACTTGATAGAGGAGAGCTGCAGAAGAAGCAGCCACAATCACTGCCAAATTGAACAAATTCAGGTACCAGCAGTGAACAGCTGAAATCAAGCTGTCACTGAGGATAAGAAATGAGAAGAAGTCATGTTTTCTTTCATAATGAAAACAGTATATAAATTGGGAAGGAGGAACTTCAAGATAATATTATCTCATTTCCTAACTATTCTGCTGCTGCTTAATAATTTACTCTTTTTTGGTTTGTGTTTTTGGTTTTTTGGGGTTTTGGTGGGTTTTTTTTGGGGGGGGGTGTTTGTTTGGGGTTTGTTGTTGTTTTGAGGTTTGTTTGTTTGTTTGTTTGTTGGACAAGGCTTTAGACATTTTCTTCTCTGTAAATTTTATCATCTGACTGCTTTTTAAAAAATACAAACTTTTTTTCCTTTCCTGCAGGTCCTTTTACCACCATATGACGATCCTGTGAATGGAGCTGCTAAAGATCCACCACCACCTTACGTGTCAGCGTAAATGAGAGTGCTGTGTCCCTAGGGAGGATAGCTTTAATTTACAGACATTGAAGCAATAGTTTGATAATTTCACTTCCAGGATATAACCTCTGTGGGTCACACTTTGCTGTTTTGCTGACATATTCAAACCTAAATTGTATGATTAGTATTCCTTAGATAGTTTTAATAATTTGCTGCAACTACAGTAGTGTTTCAGAAACTAGTGAACTAGTTTCAGAATAATTCTGGGTAGCACTAGGGTTACAGTAGTCACTGAATAGCTTTTTCCACCATGTTTGACATGCAGTACTAGAGAACGTATAACTTTGCATTCTCAACCAGGTTCAGAGTGTAACTTTATTTTTTTTTTATTTGTAAAACTTCTGAAGCATTACAAAGAGGTTTCTCAGATGCCCACATTCAACTTCAGAATACAGACCAAGTCCAAAAAAGTAACATTCCAGTTCATTCCTGTTCTGCAAGAATTTTTGAAGTAACTGTGCTATGAAGGATGATGATTGCAAGAGCAAGACTTTATCTTATGCACTGTTCTCATCAACCTGGCTAATGGGAAACATATTCAGTTGGGAAAGATAAGTATGGGAAATGAGAATAGACAAAGCACTCTGTGTAACAAGCCAGAACCTGTGGTCTACATGGACTCACTTTGTCCCAGCCTGCAACCATTCTAATGTAAAAAAAAAAGTTAGCAAATTCTGATAACTTTCTTTTCCAGCTTACACACCTTTTTCCTCCCCACTAACTTCACAAATAGTACTTTGAGGTCACAAAATCCCTGCTTTTAAAGTCCCATGATTAGGTGACAAAGCTGTGTCTTCCACACTCTACAAGCAAATGTTTTCCCATTGGAATGTGCCTGTAAATATCGCAATGTTCTGCTGAGTGTAAACTAAATTATGCAGATTCTAAGATACAAGTTCCCAACCTGTGGGGAACTTAAGCATGTAACTTCCTTGAGCATTAGCAGATATGTTTTTCCTGTTTCTCGTATACATCAGTGTTGAGGGGTTAGATTCCTTTTATGACTGAACTGGTTGTACTGAGAATCTTTCTCATGGGGCACATCCATCCATGAATGCTTGTGTGAGGTATTTATTTCTTCTCAAGAGAAGTGCCTCCTGCACATGTAGCTTTTTGTTTTGATGAAGTTTCTACTTTTAATTGAAAGGGAACATGAAAAGGGAATATAATGTGTGTCTCAGCCTCTCACTGTTTCCCTCTGTGTTGTCTCCTCTGCATTTGGGGTGATTGAACAGGCCGAAGCTAAACTGATGCCATTGCACAGCACCACAGGTAAAGGGCAGTTTGGAGGGGCACCAGAAGACACCAAGGTGCCATCTCACCTTTCCTAAGGAGGACACCTGTTCTCACCCTTAGTGCATTGACTCCATTCCGCAGACTGAAGAGATGTGGAACTTTTCCTGCCTTTTTCTGGAAAAGAGCTTTCCAGGGGAACACAGGACCAACAACTACTTTTCACTGAGATTGCAACTGTGAGCTGTTCTTGCAGAGGCCAGGGAAGAAAAGGACAGACTCTCTGCCTGTCTCTTCTACACTCCTGGCAAAAGGCAGGTCCCCATCTGCTTGTTGGAATTTTAGTTCACCATTTATCTGTTCTGAGATCAAACTAAGCAGTGCATTTGAATGAACCAATCCTGAAATCCATCCACTGATCTTTGTCACAGTCCTGTTTTTTTCCTTCTGAGTAACACCATCTACTCTCATTAGAGATATGTTTAATCTGAATTTGGGGGTTGTGCTGGCTGGCTGGGCTTCTGAGCTTTGTTTTCTTTCATTTTTGACAGATTTGTGAAGGATTTTAAACAGTCATCTGTTTGAGAAAAGCTGATTGTAAATACATCACATCTGTGTATACAAACTTCTCTACAATAAAAGGGTGTTTCCTCAAGACTATGGAAATAATTTTTTATGGTCTTCCAAGCACAAACATATACAAATTCCTGTCCAATCAGTCTGTCACAGTAGAATTTTCTCTGTAGAGGACTGAAAGATAGTTTTTCAGTCCACTCACCAGCCAATTCACCAGGTTCTCCACCATACTGTATAAATTGAGAAAAGGACAGTAAATTCTATAATTTATTGCATTTTAAGACCAAAAGATAATTCAAGGTTTTAGTTCATTGTCCAAAAGTGCAGGCAGCTTTTCAGGTCTGATGAAGTGTGTAATACAGAACAGGGCTAAACTGAGCTACACTAAAAGCTGGGGCTTCTTTTTCTCCACACCATAATAGGGATAATGTGCTAATTCACATGACATTTCTTTAGCTTTAGCTTGTCTTACTAATATATCAAGACTTCTTCACACACCCCATGCGTGCATAAATGTGAGTACAGTGTGTCCTGCCAGAACTCCTCTTGGATTTGGTCCAGTTTGAGTTAAAGAGGGCAGGAAGGTTATGGCATCAAAACCATTACAGAGTAAATAGCTGGGCAGAAGGTAACAGATAATGTAATATAAGTTTGGTTTTGGTGACATATCAGCGGATCCCCATGAGAGATGAGTTCCACTGCTCCCAAACAAAAATGGGCTTCTGTGGGTTACATGAAGAGACATGAACACCAGCTGAACGGATTTTATCCTCAGATGTTGAATTCCTTCTCCATTTCCATGTATAATCCTGAGGAATTCACACCACAGCATTTCTATAATTAATTTTTTAATAGTCATCTGTGACACAGAAAGCCCATTAAAAAACTGGCTTCTTAAGTTTCTGTGTTTTGGGAACTGCTTGCTCCTAACAGTTTTTCCAATATTCCTTGCATTTTTTCCTTTCTCACAGATATTAAGAGCATCTGCTTACTGAAATTCTCTCCTGTTTTTGTATCTGAAACTCTAATATAGCAGGTTTTTATTAATAATTTTTAGTAATTTAGGAGTGGAAAGAAAATATGTTCACGGAATGTTGACATGGAATATAATAAATTTAAGGCCAAAACCAGCAATCAGGAATCTAAACTTTGATAGTACCAGAAATGTAAGTAATCTTTCGCTGAATTATTTTTTAAATGTCTTTTACAAGGCATTGCAGGCTTCACAAATCCTCCACACGCTAAGGCACAAATCCAGCTTTTATCATATGTGCCTGATGCTTTTATTCCTGATTGGACAACGCAGCTTTCCTTTGTTGTACACTCATCCATGCATCGTGTTGGAGAAAGCAACGAGGAATTTGGAGTGGTGACCCAACAGTGTGGCGCTTTTGAGTACATGAAGTTTTCTAAAACAATTACAAACAACCATTCCTTTAGGTGTTAGCCTGTCTATACTTCTTTGGGAAAACCTCTGGTTGGCAAAAACAATCAGTCTTGACATGTTAGCAAAGGCCACATCAAATTGATATACAGTCAGATAAAATCTTGGCAAGGAAGCAGAGGAAATGATAACTAGTCAACAAGTTCCAAACAAATTCCAAATTCTGTGGTTTCAAAACAGGGCATTCCTCACCACTACCCTGTTGGCCAATGAGCAGCTAGGGACACCATGGACAGTTTTAAAAATTTTTGCTAATAAGTCTGCACACTGGTGCTTGGAATGTGCAAGATGGAAGACTTGGCTACTGCTTAGGGCAGAATAGAAAGAGAAGCAGCAACAGGAGCAGAACACAGGAGGCCAATGTTCATGTTCATCTTTTAAACAGCACAGAGACAGGGTTCACTGCTGCAATATTGGTTGGCTTATGTACCGTTTTTCCTCTGCTGTGGTCAGGAGGAAATATAATTGCTCATATCACCTGTTATATAAGCTGTTAGACGAGCTCTGTTGCAGAACTCTTATCACTGAAGTGGCTGATTCCTTCATCTTACTTGTTTTAATGCAAGGACATTTACAGACTAATATTCCTAAATCAACAGAAGTATTTGTTAAATGCCTGCCAAACTAACCTCGTTAGAGGATTCCAAACTGCTCCTCTGGAGGTAAGTTACATCCTTAGAGACTGTTCCTCTTAGCTGTTCTCTCCATAGAGGCTGCTCTCCATAGATGCTGCTTCTCTGGAGCCAGGTTGTATCCTTCCCATTTACCCATCTCTATTAGCTGTAGAAATTGTAGTCAGATACCACAAAAAAAGCATTTCTTGCAAAATTCACTGCGGAGATGTTCCAACACTATCTTGTTTCCCAGCTCTGAGAAATCCAAAACAGCAGCTATAGCTATCTGAGGGGAGGCTTGGCTCTGATAAATCAGGATTAGTGTTCTTTCAGAGAAAGACGCTGGTATTTGTAAATGATGTCTCCACGCCCATGGGTTTGACCCAGAATGGTTCTGCAATGTGGCCAGTTTTTCAGCTGAATAGCTCGGCAGGGTGTGGAATACAGATCTGTGACCTTCTGCCTGCAGCCTGTGTCTACTTCCAGCAGAAGAGGATACTGTAGTGATGGGAGTGAAAGGCTCGTTGTCACCCAGCCAGCAGATACCACGTTATTTCAAAGCAAAAAGGCAATTCTACAACCATACTAGACAATGAGCTACAACAGTAGTTTATTTTAGTGAAGAACCTCAGTGAAATTTAATGCAGTAAATTACCTTTTTTCTTCTTCTGAGAAATTAACTCTATCCTAGCTGAAACCAGAACACAGATTATTCAAATGTTCAAACAGGAGAGTTTTCGGGAAATAATGAAATGTTTGTCCTCTGTAGCCAGAGCTGGACTTAACTAATTAGTCTAAGTGGAGAACACAGGGTCACTTGGAAAGCTGAATAAACAGCAAGGAGATGAATCAGGCCTGCAGCAGGGCTGGCTACTTGGCTTACATGAGAAGCTTTGCTAGCCAGCAGAGACAAACGAGCTGGGAAGCTACTCTGAGGCAGGGAGCTGCAGCACTGTCAAGTCTCTGCAGGCATTTCAGACTTCTGTTTGTTCTTTAGGTCAACATGACCAGCAATAGCAGGGATGAGCCACATGCAGCTCTTTAGCCCAGAACATGAGCTCCGTTACAATACCTATGTGCTGCTAAAACTCTAACAGGCTTCTGTTTTGTATAAACTTTCCCTAAGTATGAAAATACTTCTGGTTTTTCAAGGGGTTGATATTTTTGTTTAGATTCCTTTTTTTTTTTCTTGTAATATTGAAACTGTTTCCCCCTCCAAAGCTCCCCATTTCAGGACCCTTCATGACAGCAGAGGCAAACATGAAATTGTAGGTCCAACATGGGTAAACTTTCAGCATCAAATCCTCTGATCACATTCAGTGCCAGGATGGGCAAGGTGCTCTTCAAAATGCAGATACCATTCTAATAAGATTCTACTTTATGGATGGCAGATATTTCAGGCTTCGTTCTGTGCTAGAGGCAAGCACAAAAGAGGTGTCCTGTCTCTTATGGAGAAAAGGTGTCTGGATAGGCAAGTACTTTTATAGTTTTATTTTGTGTATCACTGGTACACCAGTTTAAGATCAACAGATAAAAAATAAATTAGTGGGACACTGGGAGATTGATCCTATTTGTATGAATGTGGTCATTCTTGGCACTATCAGATGCACTCACATGGGGCAGCAAGGGCAATGAAAGTAAAGGAACAAAGGCAAGAGCTGGCAATTAGTTAAAAATATTTGTCTTCTGGGAATTTATAAAGTCTTCTGCCCATCAAATCATTACAAAAATCGAATGAGGATTTTTTTCATTGCATTTGAGCAGAGGATGAAATTAGCTTTATCAGCTGGACAGAAGAGCTTAAATTTCCTGCTATTGTGTGATCCTGCTGCTTTGCTTCTCATTAAAAAAAAAAAAAAAAAAAACTTAAAGAAGTTCAAAAGACTTAAAAAACCAGACTATTTGATCCACCAGGTTTGGGGTTTTTTTCTTAAAAAATACTGAACTTGGCTTATTTTTTAATGCAAATGTTTTCCTTTTAAATACATAGATATTTAGTGAAGGTGCTGTGGCCACATGTTCATCTAGAACTGACTGTTTTCTCTTTCAAATGTATATTTCTTTTGTGGTTTTTAGCTTGTGAATCGTCAGCAAAAAAAAGTCCGAAGCATAACATACCACATTGTTACCTTTTGGTTACTTTTTCTTCTCTGCAATTCAATTTTTCAGCCTGGATGAAAAGTCCCAACGTAGTCATTTGGACAAATAATGTTCAAATAAAAGTAATGTATCATTACACTGAACAGACACTGTAAAAACCCCAGGGGCCTAGAAAAGCAGACCCCCGGTAAAAAAGGGAAGCTCAGAAAAACTTCTTTGTCAACCATTGCACTCCTATTAGCACCAAGCAACACAACACACATGGTTCCTTAATTGTCCCTGTGCAGGTGGGGAGCAGCAACATTCAGATGTGAGCTGCCTTCTCTGTGGCCCTTGTGCAAGAGGCTGCACCAGCAGCACAGTCCCAGTTGAGCTGGGACCACTTCATTTTACACGACCAGCCTGAGGATGAGCCACAAAAAAGGGATGTCTGAGGAAAGGAGGGAGGTGGATGTTCGAGGAAATACAGCTTTGTCTCAGGGTTTCTGAGACCAGATAGAGTCACAAGCTGAGAAAGTTTCAAGATGTGATTCCTGATCATATTTGTGATGTCTGCATGCTCCCAACATACCATGTCTTTTCTGGCCGTGAGCTAGGTCCATACTTAGCTCATTCCTTCTGCTAGTTCCTTTTTCAGTTATAAATTCCCTGTGTGGCAGTGCTTTTCTGAAATGCAGACAGATTAGAACTACTACATTTTCTTTGCCTGAAAAAAGAAAACAGGTTGGATGAGCATAACCTAATGCTCAGAAACGAATTCTGTATTTATTTATCACCTGTTCATGTTTTGAAACATCGGTCTTTTTTTTTTTTGCTTCAAAATTTGTTCTGAAGTCTTTAGTATGATTTGCATCAGAATAGAAGCTGAAATGGCTTTTGTACAAATCATGATCGTCTAAAGTATTTATTGCTTTTCAATTCGGTATACCTGTGCTTGGATGGAAATTTTCTCCTCCCCTTGATGTGAATGAATTTTAAGGTTCGTGTCTCCCTTGTTTGTAGTTGCTGCAGCTCTTCTTAATTATCCTGCCTTTGTTTGTGTTGACTGTAATAAAATATTTATAGATAGCAAACTTTTTAGCATTGCATAGATGAACAGAAGCAAGACAGATTTCTCAAGGACCTAGATAAAATTTTTGTAAGTTTCTATTGTAAACAAGAAAAATTGAGATCTTAGTAAAAAGTAGTTTGAAGTAGATAAATTGATTGTTAATGCAATAAAAAGTCAATGGCTTTTGCCAGTGGAAGAATTCAGCTTCTTATTTATTGGCACGCAAGGTTTGAAATGCTTATAAACAAGATCATAATGTTGTTGTACTATTACATGTCTTTATTAGTCTACAGAGAAATCAAACCATAATTTTTAAAACACTTAAAACATTCATATCTGACAGCCTTATGATTAGAAATGTAGAATATATGTGCAATACTAGGTCATAGGGTTTATAAACCACATTGTACTGCAATTAATCAAGCAGAGTTTGCAATGCATATGCAAATTTGAGTCTATCAATGGAAGCACCAGTCTTAATTGTATAATTAGAAGAGACACCCTTTCCTGGGTCCAGTGCTTACTGAAACAAAACTTTCTCCATTGACTCCTGAAGTGCCAGATCAGCAGGTGTTCGGTATCTTACAAAAAGTAGAATGCAAGTTCCTGCCAATTACAGTGTGTTTTTTTCAATTCCTAAAATATCTTGAAAATAAAACTTTATCAGTCTTTCCTTTCTCCACTATTCTTCCTAAATAAAGACAAGTATTTTTTTTTTCCGAGATGTCAATTGTGGTTCAAACTACTGTCATGTAAAGCAGGTATGTTACAGTTGGTCAGTAATGCTCTGACCAACTGTTAGTGGTACAGTTTGTCAATTACCTTATGATTCTCCATTTTTATCACTTAAAAATCACTTAAAAGATAAGGATATAGAGTTCATGGCTAAATTTAATCTATTTTCGTGAAGAAGTAAGTAGATAATTTGCTCTATCTCATCATCCATCTAAAAACATCATCCTTTTGCTACATCCACAAGTTCTACTTTAGATGTGCACTTCACTTTCTTTCTTTGCTGTTTTGAGCATCTTTTCCTATAGCTAGCCACCTGCTTGACACTTCCATAATTCTAGTTTGTACATGGTACACTATATCACCTCTAAAAAGAAATTAAGAGACAGATACTCTGCAAACCCATATTGTTTTCTTACTTGAATCCTTTGCATTCGGCTGACATTTTCCATAATTCCGAGAGCTTGCTGCTGTTTAAAAACAAATTCAGTAAAGACTCAAACACAGATGTAATGAAAAGTGTTTATTTCTCACTGGTGATTAAAAGGACTGTCCTGAGTGTTATTGATAGACCAAGACATTAATTGCATGGTTCTGTTCACAGTTCACTGTTTGTGAACTTCACTATATACATAAAACCAGGGGAAGTGAAACAGATTGAAGAGTTTGAAGGAGCTTGCACTTGTAAAGAGCTAGCACTTCTCTACCATACTTCTGTGGTCATCTTGCTGTGTTTCATTTCCAGATGTTTGGGGATTAGAATCTTGGCTGGCTTTGTCTTGACTTAATTCTAAGAATCATTTCACATTCTTAAGGCAAATGAAAAAGGCAAGTAATTCCCTGGTGTGCATGGCTCAGGCGCCTTTCGCTTTGCTGTCTCTGTACCGCTGCAAACTTCCATCTTTCTGCTTGCCAAGGATAGCAGCTGAGGTCAGCCACAGTGGCTCAGAGAAATGGACAGAAGGCAAAATTTTGATTGTTGAGGCCCAGATATTGCAATTAACAAAGTTCTTTCTACTGAAATTATCTTGGAAACTCCATTTGACTCTTTAAAATGTTTTGGAAGAAGAAAATCAGAACTCTTGCAGCTGGTACCTGAAAAGCAAGCATTTGCCTTATACATAGGTTACATCTTTCCTTAATTTTCCTCAGAGCTGTGTGGCAGCTTATGATTACCATCCAGACTGGAATATGTTTACTGTGAATAAAATTTGATATATGATATCATCAGAGGCAGGACTCAATGAAGTTGATAAAATACATACTGAATTCATCTGCAGACAGCACTCACCTACTTAAGCTGAAAAATTGTCCTGGGATTGCCACTCTGCCAAGTATATTCACAGGCTTTACTTCTGCTGTAACTTTGAACATGTGATCAGTAAAATTGCATTTTCAGCATTTTCCTTGGTAATTTAAGCCATGCCATGCTTAAATTCAACTCTCCTTCAGCATCCAAGACAATGTTTTCTTAGGGACAAAACTGAGATCACACACAAGGATCTCAGCTTAGATCTTACAACATGATCCAGAAAGCATGCAAATTGCTACCTCTAAATCAGTCCTTGCACAATGAAAAATATTCTACACATATTAATGTCTTTCAATTTTCACATGTCTAGATCTTAAGTGAAATAACAAGGTTCTTCATGAATCTTACGTAATGTCTGTGTTGTGCTCAATATAGGCACCCAAATATCATCTGAACTACAACTTTGGCAGAATTTAGGCAGTATGGCACTTGACCTAATGGTGTTCGTACACAACGATATAGATCAAAGCCTAAAAAGAAAATTACATCAATACCTAAAATTTGATGTTTCAGATGCCCAGTAACCAAAGGGTAGCCAGTCCAATCAGATCCCTGGGTGCTTTTGTGGCAACATTTGCAGAAGAAATACCTTCCTGATCTGTCATTGCTGTTGCTCCTGACTTGAGATATACTCTGATTTTAGTGATGATATTATTAATTTTAAAAGGAAAGAGATTGTCTTGTAGCACATATAAACAAGAATGTGGTACTTAAACTCATAAGCACATATTTAAAAGAAAAAATTAATACAGAAAGTATAATTAATGAAAGTTGCCTGGCTCTGGATGTCCCAGATGAAATATGTTCTTCTGTTAAAAGGCTATTACGGTAATTTATTAATATTTATTATAAACATTATATGTATTAATATGCAGAATATATGTGTACATATATGTATATATATGTATAGCTACAAAAACTTTGGTGTTGATTAAACATGGTATACTGGAAGGATCTTTCCTTTTGGCTGAGCCTCAGTTAAATCTGAGACCCATGAACCATCTTGAGGAGATAACAGGAGGCACCAAACCCTGCACTGAACTTAGATTTAAAAGAGATTACTCACAGTCTTCAAATTAAGCATATGTTCAGAGGTGTCGGGGGTTTCTCAAAAAAAACCCATAACCTTAAAAAATATTTGACTCCTGAAAGTTTGGCCCTGCAACCCCTGTGTTCGTGGCAATCACCCTTGTAACTTGGTGCTTGATGAAGTTCATAAGGAAACGTAAAGGTTAATCCCTTTGTTGCCAATCCTAGTCTAACATACAGAAGACAAGAAGTCTGGTTCTTGCTGCCAGGGCCTTGCAGAGGACCTTGGGAGCCAAGAAGGGGTGGCAGGTCTGTCCAGCTCTCCGCAAGCCCTTGTGTTGCTCACCCTGTACTCACTCTCAGGCACACTTGCAGGACAGATGCTCCAAGCCTCTGTGCAAACAGCACTCAGCAACAGCCAAGCCACACCTGCACCTCAGACTGTCCTGCAAAAGGCATTAGGAGCCACTTCTGCATTTTGTGAGAAGTAGATTTCTGCTAGTTTGTGCTGAGTGTGATGTAAGAGCACACAGGGGAACTGAGGCAGCCAAACAGCTGCAGGAGCTTGAGCATGAGCTGGGCACCAGCCTGCTCAGCCTTGTCCAAACTGGTGTCTTTCTCCATACCAGATCCCCCTGGGGCCAAGGCAGAAGGTGAATGCCAAGCTCCACAGGTTTGAGAAAACTTGGTCTGCAATGCAGAGCTGCAGGCACCAAGGGAGCAGTGAAACGGAGCAAGATGAAGGTTGGGCAATCATTGAATGCGCTGTCTAGGCATCACTTTTGGAATTAAATATACAAGCCCTTTTTTGAGCCTTCAATATACAAAAAGATGAAGAATTACCCCAAATTGATTAATTTCTGAATTAATTTATGGATTGCCTTACAACAGCAGTCCTTTATTACCCAAAAAATTGCAAAGGAGAAAAAAATCCCTTACAAAATGTCATCAAATATGAAGGATGGAGATGTAGAAAAACCAGCCTGTTTCTAGTCTGATTTTTCTATTTGCAGGTTTCTATTATTAAGTGCTGTTACATTTCTGTTGGCTGCATTGAAGACACCTTTTTTTTAAGTTTTGTCCCTTATATGGTGTCCTTAAGTCACCTCCTAAATCTGAGTTATTAAAGACATTGCATTTCCTGAGTTTTTCACTTGATGGCATATTTTCTGGTTCTCTAATGGTTCTTTCAGTTCTTTGCTATCCTACTCCAAGGTTTTTCAAACATTCTGCTTGAATTATTCAGAGCTTTAAGGTGTAGCCAAAATAGCATATGCTTTCTTTAATGTTGTGGTTAAAGAATTTAAAGTACTATGGAGTAAAAAATTTATCCTTGCAGAATTTCTCTTGAAACACACTCACTTACTGAGTATTCTTTGCTCACATATAGCTGAAATTTATTATCTGTTTTGCAATCTATTTCATATGTGCAATGCTGTTGCTGCAGCATTGTAGTTCACTAGTCAAAATATTGTGATATATGAATGCCTAAAAAATGTCCAAGTGTATAATGTTTACACTCAACCCCATATTGATCCATTTCATAGCCTGTTAAAAAGAAAGAAAAAACGGTATTTTGAAAAAATCTGTTTCCCTAAGCAATCCTGTGTTCTATTACGAGTTTTGCGAGTAATGCACTGAATGACAGTATTATGAAAAAATTCAGGTAGGAAGTGACCCAAAAAAATTCCGCAAGGATGGTATTTAGCATCTCTAAGTTACAGCCTCGTATGATGAATCTTCTGTTTTATCTGAAGTCAGAAAACATAACAACTCTCCAGAACATCATTTTTTTAGTACAATCACTGGTGGTGGTGGCGGCATTTGCCAATGTTTTGGCTCTGCACCAATCACTATATTTTAAAAGACTGGAGGAAGAAGACTTTGAAAAAGAAGTTGCAGTGAAAGGACAAAGGATTAAAGGCTTTTTGAAAATACTACTAGGTAGTAGTAGATATTGTTGATATAGAATATCTCAATTCAATGTGTACCTAGTAATGCGGGGAAAAAAAATCTCAACCCTCCCTGCCCCTAAATATCTGGAAAATCCATCCAAAGGTAAGATGATATTTCAGAGAAAGAGGCATAAAAGCAAAACTGCAGTAAAAGGTACGAGATGCCAAAGACAATCTGTAGTTTACTTGGTATGGTCTGTAGCTAAGTTAAAACTGGTTAGGTAGTGAAAGGATACTTCTAATACTGCCACTGAATCCAACCCAAAGGAAAAGTTTCACTCACAGTAAGATAAATAAACTCTTTTTGCTTCAAAATATAGAAAAATCAATTATCTACTTTGTTATCTACAATGAGTACAATTAGGAATACTAGTTAGAAACCGAAGAAACTGAAGAACTAGAAGAGAGATGAAATACCATAGTATAATCACAGAATTACTGAATCATCATGGTTGGAAGAGACCCTCAAGATCATGTATTAAGAGAAGATCTATCCACTGCCAAGCAGGTGCAGCTGCATATATAAACTGAACACAAAGGTGACCATAGGCCATCAGTGGTACTGTGGCAACTGAAAATTATAATGAAGTCCTTGATCACATCAGGAGAAGTATTTTCAATAAACAGAAATTATGGGGAGAGGGCTTGCTTGCATGGCGCATCATGTTTAGTTCTGCCACACACCTGTGGTTCCCTCTCAGGAACCACATATGCAGAAAGACCTTGCTTGCTGAGCGAAACAAGAGTGAAAGCTGAAAAAGAAAATTATTGCTGTCATTAAATGCCCTAGCTAGGCAAGCCTTGGAGAATAAAATTATTTTAGGTTAAAAGACAACATTGATACTAGGAAACAAATACAAAATGGCCATAAATACATTTAGACTGGAAACTAGTAGGAAGTGTCTAACTACCAGGAAGGTCTGAAACAGTCCTCTCACAGCAGGAGGAAAATCAATTCACTGCTGTTTTACTTAGAGCACCTGCTTATAATATGAAACCTACTTTCTGAAATGTGGTTTTTATGTTATGTGGTTGCCTGTGATAACTGAAAAGCAGCCTACATCACTGGGAGCTTCTTCCAGACTGAGAGCAATACTTCCAGGCACTAAGAGAAGACAGGAAAGGAATGCAGGGACTCAAAGCCTCAGGTATGTAGTCAGCAATCTTCAAGAAGCTTAATAATTGCCTGATTCCTTCTTTTCTTTTTCCTCCCCCCCCACCCCAGATTTTTGATTCTTTGCAAATCAAAGCATGGCTTGATAGAAGCCTCCAGCTTTTTCTTACGTTACATCTTCCAACCTTCCTCTACCCATTGTCTCAAATGTTGACAGACTGAACAATGTCTCAATAAATCACAAAGACAGGAGTGGAGGACAGAAGCTCATAATTTGAGAAAGGACAAGTGGCAGAGAGACTGAGAGTTTGTAATGTGCAGATTACACAGTACTTCTGGTGTGGTATTAAATAAACACCAAAGTCAAATCAAGTCAAATAAAAATCCCCCATCTTCTATGCTGTCTCTTACAAAACGAAGAGATGCTTTGTGCTGACTCAGTGCCATCATACCCTTTCCTCCAATCTCCTGCTGGGATACCTTCTGTGTGTTCCACCTGCCAACAACAGCAGGCTGCGCGGCCTCTGGGAAGATCTAGTGTTGGGGTCTCATGCATAAGTTGGAGCTGAAGCCACCAGAGTTACTGTGGGCACTCACATGATCTTGTCACTAGAACACTTTCTTCTGCCTTGTGTCTTTCTCTGGCAACTCAGCTGATGCCTCAAGCCACGGTACAGTGAAATAAAAGTATGGTTTCTGTATTTTAAGATGGCAGGGCATTGATTAGGACCGTGACTGGGGCCTCATCCTATGCTACATTACAAGGAGGAAACAGAATGGGTGAATTGTTCTGCACTTGGCCCTGCTGGGTTTGCTATAATGTCTATCAGTGCCCAGTTGCATTTTTATTTTTTCCCTTTCTCTATCTACAGGAAAGGTTCAGGAGCCAGTGCTCAGAATTAAAGATAAGGTGAATCCAACCCCTTCCAGTCTGAGATTTGCTTATTATCTATACGCCTCCTTTTAGGGATTAGATTTTGTACACCCAAATCACAGACAATTAATTGTGTCTTACAAAACTTACACAAACTAGCTGTGCTGATTGCCAGAGTTACTCACTATCTCAGCAACTCTAAGGGGTACAAGCCTCCTCTGTCAGACTCCTCTGGCACTCTGTACTGCAATTGGCATGGCTTGGCGATTTGTCTTTCCCGTTGGACATGGCAGTGAGTCCGGCTCCCCTCTGCCATTTAAATGGCTTTCACTTGGTTTTTTTTGCCAGGAAACAGAAATCACAATCTCTAGGGAACAAAGCAGGAATTTTTTTCTTTTTCATACATAATACCGTAAGTGTTGATATAAGCCCCACACTTAGTTTTTCCACCTGGACTACTGACCGCGCCGCTGCTGTGTCAGCTAAGAAACGACGGTCCGTGCTACTTGGCCAATTTATTTCACACTTCCCTCAGCATTTTCCCCGACGGAGACTCCGAGCGGCTCGCCGCGGTGGCAGACACCGCATGAATCACCAGGGACTGTTTGCCTTGGCCCGCGGGTCCTGCGCGCGGGGAATGCGATTTCCATTCCCCGACGTTTCCCTCGGTCGGCTTCCTTGGAAGGCAGCGCGGCGCGGGCCGGGGAAGGATGCGCTGGGCCGCCAGACCGAAACCACACCGCTTTTCTCCAGCAGGGACCCCACGGCCCCTCCGGGAGAGCCCCCCGGCCGGAGCTCCCCTCGCCGCCCGCCAAGCGCAGGCACGGCTCTGGCAGGGAGGAACGAGCAGCGGGGCCGAGGTGCGCGGGGCGGCGGGGCCGGGCCGGGGCCACCGCGCCGGGAGCCCGGAGGGGCAGCCCGTGTCCCTGAGGGGGCTGGGGGGAGTGGGTCCCACGTTCCTGGGAAGCAGGCGGGAAGGCGTGGGGCCGACGGCCCGTGTCCCGCGAGAGCCGTCGAGTGCCTTTCTTTCCTCACGGCAGGCGGGAAGGAGGGGGAGAACAGCGGGACCGGGTCCCTCACACGGGGCGGGCGGGAAGGAGCGGCACGACAGGTCCTACTCCGTAGAGGGACAGGAGGGAAGGAGCAGCACCGCGTCCCTGACGGCAGAGGCGGCTGAGGAGAGAGGAGCCCGGCCATTCGCGGCTCTTCTCGCAGCCTCCCGGGGCCGCGCCGGCTCTGGAGCTCTGGGCAGGGCGGCCAGTGCCTCCCTAGCGGGACTCGCCGCTTTCCCTGCCCTCGGTACGGCTGAGTTGGGCTCCTGCCGCCGGGGACGGGGCTGGCGGGAGGCGGCTGCTCCCGGGGGGCGGGCGGGGGAGCGCCGTCCGGGGCCG